>NW_010729163.1:1827789-1842388 GCF_000365185.1 Nelumbo nucifera
CACTTCGTCGCTCGCCGAGAGGTACAGTTCTAAAACATCGCCCTCCTCGGGCCGGGTTAAGATCGGCACACTAGCGAGGTATTTCTTGAGCTCGTGAAACGCGAGCTGGCATTCTCGGGTCCATTCGAACCCTTTGCTCTTAATTGACTTAAAGAATGGCAGACAGCGGTCTGCCGATTTGGAAATGAAGCGGCTCAGGGCAGCTATGCGGCCATTCAATCTCTGAACCTCCAACTTCCGGGGTGGTCTCATATCTAAGATGGCCTTAATCTTATCTGGGTTGGCCTCAATGCCACGCCGGCTAATGATGTACCCTAGGAATTTACCCGAGGTAACACCGAAGACACACTTGTCTGGATTCAACTTCATATTAAACTTACGCAAAATTTCAAAAACAGAATGCAAATCTTGAATTAATTCATGCGAAAAATGGGTTTTGACGACCGTGTCGTACATTCTACTTTTCTTCCAATTAAAGGCTCAAACAATTTATTTACAAGCCTTTGAAAGTTGCCCCTGCGTTTTTCAACCCGAAGGGCATAACCTTGTAATAGTATAAACCGAACTTTGTGATGAAGGCAGTCTTTTCTTCGTCTGTCGGGTCCATCTTAATTTGGTTATAGATCGAATAGGCGTCTAAGAAACTTAGCAACTCGTGTCGTGAGGTCGCATCCACCAGGCGGTCGATTCTGGGGAGGGGGAAGCAGTCTTTCGGGCAAGCTCGGTTTAGGTCGGTGTAGTCGACGCACATGCGCCACTTGCCGTTAGCCTTTTTTACCAGAATGGGGTTGGCTACCCAGCTCGGGTAATGGACTTCTCTTATGAAGTTAGCTGCGAGGAGCTTCGTGTCCTCCTCGTCGACCACTTTCCACCGCTCTGGGGTTAGGTTGCGTTTCTTCTGTCTAACGGGCTTAACAGTTCGAATCGTAGGGGTTCCTGGATGGAAGCGCCGATCTGAAGCGTCCGAGTTGGGTCTACTGCTGAAGTTGGAATAGCGACTGTTTCTTCCGTGGGTGCAACTCGTTCCTCGCCTTGCTTCGTAGGCCGCTCCAGTTTGAGGTCATCGGCCACCTTGGTCTTTCCCTTTAGGGCGGCGACATAGCACTTGCGCGACTCGAGCTGGTCGCCCTGCGCTACCCCCACACCAAAGTCTGTAGGGAAGTTCATTGCCAATTGATAAGTGGAGACCACCGCCTGTAGGACATGGGTGATCGGCCAACCTATTATGGCGTTGTATGGGGAGGGGGTCGCGACCACCATGAAGTCGTTGTTGAGTCTGACTACGTAGGGCCATGTGCCGACTTCCACGGGTACTGTCACTTTCCCAAGGGGCCTGACTTCTTCTTCGCTGAAGCCCTCCAAAGGAGTGTTCGCAGGCCTCAAGTCACTTCCCTGCAACTGAAGTTGGTCGAACGCGGCTTTGAAGAGAATATCTGCCGAGCTGCCTGAGTCAATGAGTGCGCGCCTGACCTCGAAGTCGCTGATCCTCTGCTTTATCACAAGCGCATCGTCGTGGGGGTAGTGGACCCCTCGCGTGTCGTCTTTTGTGAAGAAAATTGGCTCTTCTGTCTTTGGCCGCTTCGGAGGATTCTGTTCTTCCCGGGCAGCTTCACGAACTGATGTTCGAGCTACTGTTGAAGTACTACCCACGACGATCGAGCCTCCCACTATCACATGGATGGTGCCCCGAACCGGCCTCTCTTCCGGAGGTTGCTTCTACGACTGTTCGGCCGGCCTGCTGCTGGACTCAGGGGTGTCCTTACCGTGCTCCCCTCGCCGACCTATTTTATTATTATCATTATTATTATTTTGTACAAAGTTCCTTAGATATCCGCGACGGATGAGCTCCTCTATCTTGTCGCGGAGGTTCTTACAATTTTCGGTACTGTGACCGTGATCTCTGTGAAAACTACAGTACAAGTTCTTATTTCTCTTGTTGGGATTTACCCTCAGACGAGGTGGCCACTTCACATACGGGGCGTCCTTGATTGCCATCAGGATTTTGGCCCACTTCGCGTTTAGTGGGGTGTAATCAGTTCGGTCCGCTACAAGGGCTCGGAACGACTGACCCGGCTTTGCCCCCTGAGCTGCATCTTTCTTCTTTCGGTTGTCCCCTTGGCTAGAAAGCTCTCCTTCTCTTTTCCTTTTCTCGGGCGCGCCCTCACCCTTCTGGTTGATCTCTTCTTCCGTGGCTATAAACCTGTCCGCGAGCTTAAGGAATTCGGTTATGGTCGCCGGTTGGTTGACGACCGTGTGCCATTTGAACTTTTTATGTGTCACGCCCTTCTTGGCTGCTGCGAGGCGTATGGCGGGGTCCAAGCGCGGTATCTGCATGCATGCATCGTTGAACCGCTTGATATAGCTCCGGATGGTCTCTCTCTCTCTCTCTCTCTCTCTGTACTATGTTGAGGAGGCTTTCTTCAGTTCGCAGGCATCGCTTGCTGGTGACGAAGTGGGATGTGAAGGCCTGCGCAAACTGTGCCCAACTTCTTATCGTTCCGGGTGCCAGGTTCCGGTACCACGTGCGGGCCACTCCTCTGAAAGTGGTGGAGAAGGCCACACACATGCACGACTCACTGGCTCTTGCTAGGTGCATCTGCGATTGAAAGACGTCTATGTGATTATTTGGGCCAAACGACCTGTCATACTTGTCAAGAGGGGGGAGCTTGAAGTCCTTAGGCATTGAAACTGCCAGGAGTGCGGGAGACTAGGGGGATGGAACTGAAAGGAGGGGAGCCTTAGCTTCGCCCGAGCTTACCTTTTCTTTGCCTCCGAGCTCGGGCAGGTTGTGGGTGGCAGATCGGCGAGCTCGGCGGCGGCGTTTCTGCTTCTTGGCGGGCTCCACATTCATGCTGCTCACGTCCGTGCTGTTAGGAATGGTTTGTGCAAGAAGTAGCTCTGGCCGCTGGTGATGGCTGCGGACATAGGGATCCTTCTTGGAGTCAGCAGCCAGGATCTCGAACCGGTTCTCCAGGAGCGGTGTTTCAAACTTCGACTGTCGAGGTGATGTAGACCTGGCGAGCTGGGGTCCTCCCGACCTGACCGCCCGCGGCGAGACTGGGGTGGCCGGTCTTTCTTGTCTTCCGCGGGAGGAGGCCTAGCTCTTAGGAGGGTTTTGTGAGGCTTCTCCTTGGCGAGAAGGGCGTTCATCCTGGCGGCGAGACCTAGCTCGCTGTGAGGCTGGGTGCCGAGGAGGAAGCTGCGGCTGTTGAAGCTGAGGTTGAGGCAGCTGAGGGAATTGCTGCTGGTAGTGGTACTGGGAGACGTGGTGCAACACTTGTTGCTGGTAAAGCTGGTGTTGCTAGAGCTGCTGCACTTGGGCTTGCATGGCCCTCTTGCATTGCATCAGATCATTGAGTTGGCTCTGGCTGGTCGCTAGAGGGATGACAGTCGGTTCAGAAAAGGTGATTTCTACTGAGGGAGGAAGGGGAACACCCACAGGCGTCGTTGCTCGCAGCATATTCAGGCTGGGGACTCCGTCCATCGAGAGGGGAATGGTGAATTGCCCAATGCAGACCGTGGGAACCTGGAGTTGTTCCCTGGTGTTATCCATCTCCATGCTGCATCCGATATTGCTTGAGGAAGCCATGAGTGATGAGTTTTCATAGAAGAAAGAACTATAAAAGCTTAGAGGAAGGCTTTTAGAAGCGCTTCCCACAGACGGCGCCAAATGATGTGGCACGATCCGAGCACTCCTAGCTGGCAACTGACTGGTTCCTTGTTGGCAATGGACGACACCTGAGAAGATGGAAAGGAAGGATTCCCGGGGATTTTACCAGGTGGGAATACTCCGATGCTTAAGTTAGAACGCAAGAAAGAAGGAAAAGAAGAGTCTGTAGCTAAGAGTGTAGGTCGCACTTTATCACTATACTCGAGAGATTAGAGGTCTCAAGAATAAGTTTCTCTTCTACCCTGAGGGCTTTTATAGGGGCATTCTTGTTAGATCGGTTATAACCGCCACTGGGCCCCTACCACAGCCGTTACCTACCAGGGCTGCGCAGGTGGCCGTTGTGATGTACTCCTCGCCCGGGTGAGTGACACATCTCCAAAGTGACAGGCACGCCTCTGCCTCCTAAGAGACGTGGGTGCAAACTGTCGAAAGGACAGGGACTGCACCGTCAGTAAGGGACGTGGCGCAGTCTGATCGGTATGGCCTGTCAGATAGAAGCTTCATGAGGAATGCTCGTGCGGCCCATTTGCGAGCTACTTTGCAGCAAGCCCGGAATACTTCAAGAGTTCCCTTAGTAGAATTGGTCCTCGGGATGACTTGTCTACTTGGGAGCTCGGGTGAGCTGGTTTTCTTAGCTCACGAGCTAAAGTTGCCTTGGAATATCCCTTTAGAGGTAGCTCGGGGTACCCGGAGCTCGCGTTGTGGCGAGCTCCTCCTTTTGCGCGCTACGATGTAGCGAGCTACCTTATGGACCCGTTACTTGGTTGTACTGGGCCACAATGCTGAGCTGTTGCTTATGCTGAGTCAGTGTCCATGTGTCGCCATTTCGTGGGTCAGGCCAAATCATCCTCCATCAGCATTGACTCACCATAAACAAACAAAACTCTAACAAACGGTTCTACATTTCAAGTTATAAAGCCCTCGCCATGTCATCGGAGGGTTATGTGGCTATTGCCAACATGAGACTCTTAATCCATATTTGACATAATGAAAAGCTTATATTGAAATTGTCTTTTAATGTTGGGTGATTGGAAAATAAAAAAAAAAGGGTTTTTAGTTTCTCTCTCTCTCTCAATCTCCCTCACACTCTTTCACTCATAATCATCTTTATTTGCTCAACGGCTATGTGATTTGAAAATAAATAAAAATGGTTTTTGGTTTCTATATTTACATTCTCTATATCAATTTCTCTCATTCTCTTTCTCGGTCGATCTCTCATTCTACCTTAATTTCTATCTTTCTCCCTCTCCCTCTCTCATTTTTTTATTTTCTTATTTTCTTACACACTTATATAGTATTAATCAGATCGTATAAAAGAACATGAGACCAACTTGGTATGGTTCAAAAATTATTACACTAATTTGATAAATTTCACAAGAAACTCTTAGCTATGAAATTTACACCAATTGGAGAACGATAGAGATTGAGGGAGAAGGAGATTTTGACCGAGAGGGAGAGTGTGGGAGAAGAATGAGAAAGATTGAGGGAGAACAATAGAGAGAGAGAGAGGTTTTGATTTGGCTACAGACCGAAGCAGAGAGAGTGGGAGAGACAGAGGGAGAGGGAGATCGAGAGATGACCGTGAGAGTGAGAGAGAAGGGAGGGAGATCGAGAAACAGAGGGAGTGAGAGAGAAACTGAAAACCTACTTTCAATATAGGTTTTCTATTGTGTCCAACATGGAATAAGAGTCCCATGTTGGCAACAACCACATAAGCCTCTGATGACATGACAAGGGTTTTTATAATTTGAAATGTAGAGTCAATTTTCAGAGTTTGGTTGGTTTCTGGACCAACCTGCAACATAATTTTAAATGTACAACCAACTTTGACTATAATTTTTCTTTTAAATTATATATTTCATTTACATTATATAAACTATTTTTTACTTATCACATTTAATTTTTGTTTGTCTATGGTATCATTTTACTCAAATCACTAACCCACCATCTAAAAATAAAAATTGTTTGATTTCTAAGTTGACATTAAATTTTGTATTACATTTCCATCATTGATAAAATTATTTCTTATGTATAAAACTTATTTTTGTTCAATATAATGAATGTACAATATTAGAGATGTACCCAGTATTTTATTTTTTATAAATATATAACATTTTATATGTACCCAAAATTTTCTCTTATCTTTTTTTTATTTTTGTGATTTTTGTATTTTCTATTATTAAAAATTTCATTATTTGACTATATATGACATCATTTAATTTCTAGGTAGATTTTGAAATTGGCTTTCGATTTTCATCATTACTAAAAATATTTCTTACATTTCATAGTTATTTATTTCAATTTTTTATAATTTAATTATGGCGTTATTTATTAATTTATTTAACCCCAAATGGTCAAATTGCTTCCCCACCACCGGGAGGGAAGAAAATGGTTTTGTTTTCAAATTACTTTTCAAAATATTTATTTTTATACTATATATTAAAATTAATATTGTAGATTTAATTACAAGAATTTAATGATGAGAAAAATATATTTTAAATATAGGATTTAATGAGAGAGAATAGGAAAATATTTTTATGTCCAATTGGTTTAAAATTTTAAATTCCATTTTCATCATTAATAAAAACATTTCTTATTTAACATACTTATTATTGTTTAATATGTATGTTAAAAATGTTTCCTCTTTTTTAATTTCTATTTTTTTTCATTTTATCTATTTTTTAATTTTATTATTTAATCATGGCAGCATGGATTAACCCATTTGACCCAAAATGATTTAATTTCTTACCACCACTTAGATAAAAACACTATTTTTGATAGGTAGATTTTAAATGTATAAGCTTTTATGTTATTAGAATTGTTAATTTATTAAGTATGGATTCAATGAACATGAATGCAAGTTAATAACTTAAATGTTGAATTTAAGGAGAGGGGATTGAATGCATTAAATATCTTTAAATTACCTTTTTTCAACTCGCTTAATGAGCCGGGAATTCATCACATCTTCTATTTGTCATGGCCACTTTTTCTACTGAACCCACGACCTCCAACACTTTTTGAGGCTAGGCCCTTTTTTAACAGGTCATTTACTTATAAGTCAACCAGCCTCTTCATCTTCAATTCCTACAGAATTTTTTGGATATCTGATTCATTTCAATCCTAGTAGGATCCCTTTATCGAAACCTTATGGGGTTTGAGACAGGTTTGGGTTTTGACCTTAAGGCTTAGTTTGAAAGGAGTACAAATACAAATGTGTAGAGTGCAAAATCTTGTATTTTACATGTATTTACATAGTACATATTTGTATTTGTAGTCCTTCCAAACTGACCCTAAGGAATTTGATACCGGAATGCAATTAAATTTAGGATAAATTTCTTAAATTATCCTTATTATTTAACTAATTGACTAAGTGTACCCTATTATTTGACAATTGACTAGTTATACTATTACCATTTGCATCCATTAATATTCAGTTAAATTCATATATAAGTAACTTATATTTTTTTAAAATCCCAATTTTACCCCTACCGTCTTTTTCCTTCGAACAGCAAACCGAACTAGTTTGGTCTTTAAGGAACCCAAATCTGAGTATTGCCTCCATCAAAAATCAACTATACTAACCAGAAAAAGAAAAACCGAAACAAACACAGGGAACTAGAGAAGAGCTCCTGAGCGGATATGCTAGAAAGAGCTTCCGTGTTTTCATTAGCACTCTTTCTTCGTCAATTCGGCTCTGAAGTAATCTCGACGGAACACAAGAACAAAGAGAAAGAGAAAAGAGGAGGCAGTGGATACCGCCCAAGTCCTTCAAATTGTTAATCTTGCCACGAAGGTGCCAGTGCCGGAGGGGGTCGATGTAGACGACGGTGGCGGAGCTGTTACAGTGGTTGTTAGTTGCTGTTACAGTGGCACATGCGGCATGTTAGCAGTTTTTAATCCAAAGCCCAAAGAGAGCCGTGCCTTGCTGAAGCTGAAAATGAAAAATACATTGACGACGGTGGCGGTGTCGAAGCTGAACCCGACCCCAACGATCGGGTGAAGAGAAGCTTGGTTTGCAGGGGTTGCAGCAGTGAAGAGAAGAAGAAGAAGAGGAAGGGTTTCTTCACGCCATGGGTTGTAGGGGTTGCAGGTTTTGTTGCAGAGATCCCTCCTCTCCGTCTCCCTCTTTCCGTCGCCGACGATGTCATGATGCCATGGGTTGCAGGGGTGAAGAGAAGAAGAGGAAGGGTTGTTCACGCCATGGGTTGCAGGTTTTGTTGCCGAGGTCCCTCCTCTTCGTCTCCCTCTTTCCGTCGCCGACATGCCATGATGCCATGGGTTGTACGGGTTGCAGGGGTGAAGAGAAGAAGAAGAGGAAGGGTTGTTCACGCCATGGGTTGCAGGTTTTGTTGCCGAGGTCCCTCCTCTTCGTCTCCCTCTTTCCGTCGCCCACATGCCATGATGCCATGGGTTGTACGGGTTGCAGGGGTGAAGAGAAGAAGAAGAGGAAGGGTTGTTCACGGCTTCAGGCCATGGGTTGCAGGTTTGGCTGCAGAGATCTCTCCTCTCCGTCTCCCTCTTTCCGTCGCGGACGACGCCATGACGTCATGGGTTGCAGGGGTGAAGAGAAAAGAAGGGGAAGGGTTGTTCACGGCTTCAGGCCATGGGTTGCAGGGGTGAAGAGAAGAAGAAGAGGAAGGGTTGTTCACGCCATGGGTTGCAAGGGTTGCAGGTTTTGTTGCAAAGATCCCTCCTCTCTGTCTCCCTCTTTCCATCGCCGACGATGCCATGATGACATGGGTTGCAGGGTTTGAAGAAGAACCAGAGCACGAGGTGCAAAGCCATTCTCTTCTTCTGAGCAATCCTAAGCAAACTGGGCTCGGTGAAGGTTGGGCAGGGATTCTTGGGCGGTATCCACTAGTTTGGACTTGGAAGATGAGTAACAGCAATTGTGCGGATTCTAAGGAACCCAAATATGAGATCCGGCCATCATCGGCTGTTTCGTCAGTTCCAGCGGTCCCGGTAGTTCCGGCGAAGAAAATGAGAAGAAAGAGATTGATCTGATTAATCTATAGTTGAGAAACACAAGTACCCATCCAATCCTTGTAACAGATTAGTTATTAGTTATAAGAGTTTGGATTGGCTCCTGGGCATAGGCTGTGTTTGGTTGCAATGCAAATAAATTTGTATTGATGCAAAATTATGATAATGCCGAGGTTTAAAATTTCGATACGATATGTCTGATGCGTGGCATACCGTATCGTATTTTTGAAAAACATATACAGGATATGCATGGAAATCATCCTTTTGTCTTTTTTCATGCGTATCAGACCCATATCGAGGGTGTATCGAGATGTATTAATAGCGTATGGACGAAAAAGATACAAACAAAAACTAACAAAAAAAGGGGAGAAATCAAGCTTCTTTTCCCTGAAATAAGCCTTCTTTCACCCGAAATGACTCTAAAACTCCAAACCTCATTCCTAGAGTGCTAGATTTGCAAATATTTGCAAGAAACAAGTGTGAATCATTAATTGTTTTTAAGGTTTTTCAAATTTTGAAAAATTATGGCAAAAATAGGGTTTTTTTTTTCATTTTTCTATAATATCTTGTGATTTCTTTTTTTTCTGACCTGAGTTGCTTTCCCCTCCGACGGCGGCTCCTCTTGATATAACATGACGCCGACTGGGGGGCCTCGGGGCGGTGGTTGCCGAGCTTCATCTGCCCTTTGTTCCTCTTGAGCTAGCTTCTCCTTTCTGTCTATGAAGCCGTTGAGATAACCACACCTTATCAGATTTTCAATATGGTTGCGCAAGTCAAAACAGTTCCCCGTGTCGTGGTCGTGGTCTTTGTGGAACTCGCAATATTTGTCTTGGTTCCTCTTGTTACTTTGTGTCTTCATCTTCTCGGGCCATCTAACGTAGTTTCGGTCGCGGATTTGCATAAGGATTTCAGACCGTGGAATATTAAGCGGCGTGAAATTCCAATTGGTCGGTGGAGGGGTGTGAGGTGTATGGTCGGTCCGGCAATCTTGTCTCTTGTGATCTTTGTCCGATCTCTCGGACTTTCGCTCGTCGATCTCTCTCCTTTTTCTGTCAGGCTTCTCATCTTCGTCTCTGAGCTGTGCCTGAGCCTCTTCAGTGTTGATATACTTCTATGCGTGGCTCATTAGCAAAGCCAATGTCTAAGGAGGATTCTTGGAGATGGAGAAGTTGAATGGGAAAGGGCGGAGTCCGTGTTGTATGGCCGTCACTGAACTGATTGATTTAAGTCTCTGACCTAGAGTGCTTCTTTGTTGAACCTCGCCAGGTAATCTCTAAGGGACTTCGTCTTCCTCTATCGAACTTGCATAAGGCTGGCCAAAGTTTTCCAATGCTTCTAACTAGCGGTGAACTGTGCCAGGAACTGGGTCTCCAGTTGGGCCCATGACGTTATAGACCTCGGCAGTAGAGAGGAGTACCATGCCAAGGCTAGGCCCTACAACGTGGTTACAAGGGCTTTGCACATTAGTCCCTCAAACGCACCATGTAACATCATTTGGAATTTGAGCGCCGTGACATGTTCGAAAGGATCAGAGTTCCCATCGTACTTGTCGAATTGGGGGGCTCTCCATCCAACAGGGGGTATCTCGTCCACGATGTCCCGGATGAAGGGTGGTTCCTTGGTGATATGCGCGGTGGCCTGCACAGGTTGGTCTACGGCGAGAATTGTGCTCTTATGGGTCGGAGTGCGCTCTAACTCTTCTAGACGTTGCGAGAGCTCTTTAATCTCGTTATCTTTGTTGTCTGGGGCTGCAGTGTGCACGACCTCCCTCTTGGATCGTGTGGGGTGATCCTTGACCGAACTTGACTCGGCGATAGAGACCATGAAGGGCGGTGACATTTTGTCGAGCCTTTCTTTGGCGGAGATGCACACTGACTGGAGTGTGTTGCTATGGTAGTCTTGTCCACGGGAACGGGCAGTGGAAGCGGGCTTCCGGGTCATGTCCTGCCTGATACGCTCAGACCGCTCTCCCCTTATGTCTGACTGGCACGCTTTGGGGTCCTCGGTCCGAGGATCGTCCTTCGTGCGCGTCGGGGCATAAGGGGGGACGACCCGGTTGGGTGGCACAACAAACCTCAGTGTCTGCATGAACTTGAAGATCTTATCAACATTCTCTTGCATGGCTCGGTATTGCGCTGGATCTACTATAGCCGAAGGTTGTGGGACTTCTTGGTGTGAGGAGTCGCGGTATTGGTTTTCCTGAGACGGGGAACGGCCAGCTGATCATTCAGACTAGTTTTTAGGCATCTTAGTCAGCTTTGAAGTTGCGCGGCGAGAAAATTTCTTTTTTTTTAGGAGAGTTTCTTGTAAGTTCCCAGAGGCGGCGCAAATCTAATGTTGCTCAATCTGAGGTAGTGCACGAACCGAGGATAGCAATCAGATAGTCCTTGCTAGCAAGTTGGGGTCGAGCTTCAAGGACGAGGCTGCGCTTCATGACCTGTAATTAAGGAATAAGTCAGAGGCCCGAGGAGTTATCCCCGGGTAAGTACTCCGACGCTTAAGTCAGTAGGAGGGGGTGGATGGCCAGGTTGAGCTACAGGGATGTTGGTTCGGGCTAATTATTAAAATGGGTGCTAGAAATTGAGAGTCCTTTACCTTGAGCATAAAGTACCTTTTTATACCCTGAGGGTCCGTATCTTGGTCGGAGTAGGGTTCCAGGGAAACCGGGATAGTGTTCCCCGCCGAAGTTACAGGGGGTAGAGTCTTACTCCTCGACGGAGTTGTCTTCCCATCCCTATCTGCTAAGCGAGCTTATCCGTGAGGCACGTAGCTGATGTGGTCGACAGGATCATGATAATATCGTAGCTCAACCGGACATCACCAACGTGGCCGAGCTGTGATAGATGGCCGTAGGCCTCCGGGCCAGCTCAGCCATATCCCCAACAACAAGAAAATGGATTTTTTCTATACTATTTTGTATTCTTCCCTGTGCACCATTAATAAGAGCTTTGCAGATTTTCTTTCTTCAACAAATCATTTGATTTCATCTGCGTTTTTCTATTTATTATTCTTCTTCTCACCTCAGGATCTTGCTTTTTTACAAATGAAGTTGTAACAAGAGTATTATGCAACATCAGGCTGCACTTTGCACCAAGTTAAGCAACAGACCAGAACATGTAATTGGAAATCACATCTAAACCATCCACGTGCTTATGTGAATTAGATTCAGTGAATCCTTCAAAGGAGTTAGATTTATAAATTACGGTTATTTTTTTCTAGTAATAATGATTCTGAGAAAAATGTCTTCTTAGTTCTATACTGTAAATGCATTTGAATGAAAAGAAATTTCATGACTAGAAGTTTAACTGAATTCTACGCCTTGACTGAAGAACAATCTACTCCTACAAATCGTTTTTTAATGGTGTATACTTGTGACTGAAAATTTTTTGATAGCAATGGTTCCCTCTTAATTGAAGAATAATCTATTCCTACAAATTGTTTTTTAACGTGTATTTTCATAACTGAAGTTATTTTTTTTTTATTATATTGGTTTTGAGAAAAATGTCTCATCTGTTTTGTTTGTCTTCCATCTGTCAAACTTGATAGTCAATTTTTTCCATTATAGTAAGTTTTAAAAAATGAATTTTATAGACAAAACGTCTCAAACTTAATTTAATTCACACATGCAAAACAGAGGACGATGTAGAAGTTGACGTGGTTGAATATGATTAAAAGTGCACCATATCTCACACTAAAGCAAGTGCAGAAAATCCGGGTTTTTTTTTTTTAGAATAAACTGTAATGCATTAATCAACCAACAGGCCTACGTGCCTTCCACACTAAACTAACCACCCAAAACACCTAAGATACTGCAAAGCTGCAAGGAGAATCAGACATCACCACAACAATGGCATGGCTAACAACTGACCTTACCTCTTCCACCTTTCTCTCTACTCCTTAGACTTCTTCCCTCTGACATCTGCTATTACCGAAGCATTCACTTAAAAATCTACAAGCCCTTGTAACGAAGGTTTTAAATTTCATAACGTATAAAGAGTTCCGATATACGGAACATGTCTAATTAAATGGTTTCGTATTTTTTCGTTCGTATTAAACCGATAGAGGTCCATACTGGCATTGTATTGGTCCGTTTTGGATATGTATCGTCCGATATAATCTGAAACATGCCGATACATAAGACACCACTAAATGCTTATATAATTTAATTAAATGCTCATTTAAGTTATCTTTAATTACAGCATTTAATATGTCATTAAATGTTAATTAAGTCAAATAACTTGTTAAAAATCATAAACCAAAAGTAAGAAATTTTGAACCCAAGTTATTTGCTTGCAATACTAATTAATTAACCATTATACCAACCTCAATTACTTATTAAAACAACATGTTTTTTTATACTTAAAGTAATCTTTCTTGCCTTGGTGGATGTTTCCCAATAAATACTATAAATTTGATTACTAATATTTATATAATAATAAGATAGATACAAGTTAAATTTATTTATTAAAAATTAAGGAATATATTAACTTGTATATATAATAAATATCATCTAAATCTATATGTAATAAATATTAACTAATAAATGACTTCAAAAAAATATTAACTAATAAATATTAGTATGTATACACATACATTTTAGTTCTTCTATTATTTTTCAATGGCTACTAATTATATCCCAATACTTCATATAAATCATTAAAGAATAATTTTTTATGTTTAAATAAATTAGTTATAATCACATAAAACTCATTTTTATTATTGTTCATATTTTTTAAAGAATTTTTGAATTTTCTAATGTATTCAAAGTGTATCTTGATACGTCTCTTAAAATTACCTTTCCGATAGACCTTACGTTTCCGATACTTTGAACCTTGCTTGTAACTTTCTACTCCGAAGGAATTCCTAAATCATTTTGATTCCAATTCTGAAGGATTTCAATTTCAATTCTGATTCCAACTGCAAATCAAATGGACCTTAAGTTCTCAACTATTAGGTCAGGTCAGAAGGTTTTTTGGTATCAGAGTAAGTCAGCTTATTACACAGCAGTGTGAACGTGAGACCCACTGAGGCACTGACCACACCATGAAGAGTCATGCCCGTGTAGTTGGGTGAGCACGATGCACTGTGAATTGTGACTTGTGACTTGTGAGTAGGGATGATTCCAATTCCGTCCGATCAATCTTATTCCTGTGAACCAAACAAGGCCTAAGGTATAAAATCATTTGTCTTCGATTTTCTCAAGTTTATACTCATTTGTAGTCATTACTCGAGTATGAAGTTGGCCCATAAGGCTATAACTACCCCATACAAATATCTGAGAGAATGTCTTGTTTGTATGGTTTTTAATTTTTTATACTCGATCCATCGCCACCCAGAAACCTAAAAATGGAATCAACCAATTGATTGGTCAGTTTCTCGGTGTTGGTCTTGGTCTCACTCTTTATCGATCTGCTTCTTTTCAATTTATGAATCTGGTTTGCCCATTGAAAACAATGTCTCATCATGTCACCCAAGATCCCGACTCCGTCGCAGAGGATAGAAGTGGAACCCTCCAACTTCGTTTTTGACAAATTTTTATAAGAATGAACTTTGTCCCACATCGGTCGTTTAGCAAAACGAAAATGATTTCTTCAAAGCATCCGAGCGAACAAAAAATACGACCTTACTTGAACAGAGCGTGACTAAAAGCTGGGAACTAAGATTTGGGTCTCAATAGCGGTTGAGGATCGATCTGAGTCACGCACGGTTGTCAAATTGACTCGTAAGTCTCAACGATTCATGCTTGTTTTACTCCAAAAGTATTGTCTCAACCCTTTTTTCTCATTTTTAATTAAAATAGGGTTATTTGTTTTGTGAGATAAAAATACTAACATGATCATTTACATTAAGAGTAAAGTGTTTATGGACATCGACCAATGGTTTATTTCAAAAGTACCCTTAAATTGAGGAGAAAATGTTCAAGAGTATGGATTCATGCTTGTTTTA
>NW_010729163.1:1843218-1874824 GCF_000365185.1 Nelumbo nucifera
GGAAAATTGAATTATGTAAAATCGAAGCCAAAATACTTTCCCTTAGAAATTGTGTCTGAATAAGTCACTTCAGTAAGTTACTTACTCAAGTAAATATTTCCCAGGGAACACTTAATCCTGGGGCATTTTTGTGTATTTACCCATGTTCTTTTATTTTCCGAGTAAATAATATAATGACAATTTTTGTCCCATCCAAGTGTTGACAACTTTCCCAAGATTTAAAAGTTAATTAACCCAAGAAAATAAACTTTTCCTGGTACTCACATAAATAAAAAAAAAAAAACATGGGTTTCTTGGTCAATAGGATTTTCCCTCCACTCAAAATCCCAAAAACGAATACCCCCTAAGAGTCCTTAATCCTAACTATGCAATCATATTCATCGGTTAGGCCAATCAACCCATCATCCAACTCTATATATTTTATCCATTCACATCATTAATAACAAGTAATTCTCACTTATTAAACCCTTCATTTAATATGATGAATATGATATTAGACATATTCTATTTTTTAAATGTCTATACTTTTCTATAATTTCTACGTTTTCCAATTATTCTCTATACTTTCATTATTTAATTTATGACATCTATTTCACCTGGTTGAATCGCAGACTCGCCTGAATGGAAAAACATTTCCACTGTAAGGTCCTTAAAGCTATAACTAGAGACCAATTCAGAATGGGAGGCATCCATATCCAAGTCCGATCTTATTAGTAATAACATAATTAAATCAGAATCCTGTCGGATCTAAAGTGATCCTATGAATTTTCAAATTTAACCCAAGTTCATATATTATATAAATAAGATTAAAATCATAATTGAATATAGGATCAGATGTACATGTAATCCAATTATAGAATGGACGCATTTTTCAAAATCAGAAAACGAATTTATTTGTGTAAATATGAATTATCTGAATCTAAAATAATTGGATCAGATTTCATATTTGGAGACTTCACCTATCTTTAATGGTTGAGTAGAGGGTAAATTCATAGAGGCCATATCCTCGTCATTTGCTTTCAGTTACAATTAATGGCACCCATTCATTTGAATTCGAATTCAAATTTGATCCTATTTGAGGGTAGTCCAGATTCAATTGGTTAATAATTGAATCGCATGTAGATCTTGTACGTATTTATATGTACTTGAAATTTATCTCTATCTATTAGTGAAATTGGTCTGAATGTCATGTATTTACTAAATAGTCATTGTTTTAAATTTCATAAAATTTATTGCCAACATATTTTATTCACGATATACAAATATCAAAGCCATTTGTAATTCGTTTTATTGAATGTTATATAATATTTTGATCATTTTTTTATTTTTTGTTAATATTATTTGGTATTTTATTGCAATTTGAATTTGAGTGTGATGGATGTATCAGGATGACTTGGGATCTGTTACCCACGAGTACCCACATCGATACCCACGGAGCACCACCATCATGTACTGGGAGTATCTTCCCATGCCAATGCGCAGTGGGTAGCAGATATGATATCACGAACAACAGTTGTCCAAATAACGATTAAGGCCATAAGTACAACAAATCGTGCAGCGGAAGTGTGGTGGGCCTATAACCCACAGGTCCCAGGATCGAAACTTTGCTCTGATATGAGAGAAAGGCTTCTTAACCTGGGTATTTTTATTTTTATTTTTAAATTATGTGGCTGGATTCGGAGAATCATTTTTTTAGTTATATTTAAATAATTAAATATTTAATATAACTAGATTTTAAATAGTTAAAATAAAGAAATTATGTAATAAATTTTAAAAAATCTGAAAAGTAGAAAAATAATTATAACATAATGTTGAAATTAATAATAATTTAATATTTTTACATAATATTGTAAATAACTAATTTCACTTATATCAAGTAATAATTCGAGAAAATAACTTTCAAAAAAATTAATATTTATTAATAATAATTTTAAACTCTTAATGTGTATTTATTATATAATTATATACTAAAATTAATATTTATTGTATTTCAGTAATTATTTATTATTTTTTGTAATAAATGTATTTTCAATGATTATGTATAAATTTATTTTGTTTTGTTATTTAACAAAACTCTTTCAATAATTATTGGAGATTAAACTACTATTATTGGATTTTTTAAATTTAATTTATTGTACTTATTGTATTTTTGTTATAACTTATTGATTAATTAATATTTATTAGAGATTAAACTATTATTTGAGATTATGCTATTTATTGACTAAGTTAATATATTTTAGTACTTATTGTATTTTTATAATTTTTGTATTTTTTCATTATCAATATATTTTCAATAATTGTGTATTTTTGCTATAATTTTTCAATAATTATTGGAGATTAAACTATTGTTATTTATCGGAGATAGGATGATTAACTTAGCTAAAATTATGAGTGTTCATGAGTTGGTTTAGTCTAGCCATAGGCTATTTGGCAAACCAAATTGACTTGATCAGGTTGGAGAGTTGGTTAACTGAAACCGACTGACCTTTTGTGAAAATTGACCCTTTCAAATTGTATCGATTTTCACAAAAGGTTAGTCAGTTCAAAAGATTTAAACTTAAAAATTAAAGTAAACTTTTAAAATTATAGTGCAATTATTAAAAATAAATTAAAAAATTAGATTTATGAAATAAAACATTTTAGACTAAGAAGTATGAGAATTTTCTCACTTTTTATATTAAAAATTATATTTAAAATACAAAATATTAATATATATCCATGGTTAGGTCGTTCGATTTTGGTCGGTTTACAAATGGCCAAAGTGAAACTGATCCAATTTGGTTGAATTGGGAATTTTTTGAACCAAAGCTGACATAAAATACTATAAAACTGACCAACTCATTTCGAGTTGATCAGGTTGGTTGGTTTCATCTGTTTGATGAATAAACCTAACTGAAATTAATTATTGTTATTTTTGTATTATAAAAAATTTATTAAAAGTAGTATATAAAATATGAATAATTGTATATAGGAATGGCAACGGGGCGGGGCGGGGACAGGGAGCCTCTCCCCATCCCTATCCACGTGAAAATTCCCATCCCTATCCTCGTCCCCATTCCCCGTGATTTTTTATAATGTTAACTATTTTGTTTTTGTTTTTTTATTTTATTTAAAAAACAAAAACAAAACAATTAAAATTTATAATCCTATTAGAAAATATTCAAACATATTTTTAAAAACATCAATATATAGATGTATGCGTACATATATACACATATATTAGTGGGGATCCCACAAGACGGGGATCGGGGTCCCCGTAGGGCGGGGAATGCTCTCCCCGTCCCCGTCCCCGTCCCATCCCCACTAACGAGGATGAAAATTTTCCCATCCCTCTCTCCGCGGGGGAAAATCATCCCCATCCCTACCTCATTCGGGGTGGATCCCCACGGGGATCGGGGAAATGGAGAAAATTGCAATTCCTAATTGTATGGTCTTATGTATTTCTATTAGAGTCATTTACTAGAACACACCTTATAGTTTTACATATTTACTTAAACCCACCTTATAATTTTCATTTTACTAAAAACATCACATATATTTTACAACTTATTTACTTAATCAACCTTTCATTAAGGATTGTTTGTTTTGCCATTAGGTGCTTGATTTTTTATTCCAAAAATATTTTTAATACTTTTTTGTACAGAAAACAAAATTGGCCAAATATAGTCAATAGAGTGGTTGTTTGTCTTATTAAGGACATAAATGGTATTTTTATTTTTATTTTCTTTTGATTAAATTTATTTAAATGAATATTAGAGTTAATACTATCATTTTCCACTATCATCTAGAAGATTGGTTAAATCTATTGCAAATTATAAATGCTGTTTTATTAAAATGTTAAATATTACGTAGATTTTAGTAAATTCATGAAATTACAAGGATATTTAATAAATTCCGTACATACACGGATCCCCGCTAGTGCAAAATAATGATGTCTATTGATTGGTTAGTTTCTCGCCACCCAAAAACCTAAAAAATAGGAAGCAGCCAATTGATTGGTTAGTTTCTCGTGGTTGGTCTTGGTCCCACTCTTTATCGATCTGCTTTTTTCAATTTATGAATCTGGTTTGCCCATTCAAAATGATGTCTCATCATGTAGCCCAAAAAGTCTCCCAAGATCCTGACTCCATCGCAGAGCCGGATACAAGTGGAACCCTCCAATCCAATTTCGGTTTTGACAATTTTTGTAAAAATGAACTTTGTCCCACATCGTTCCTACAGCAAAACCAAAAGAGTTCTTCCAAGTACCAAGAGAACAAAGGGCACGACTTTACTTGAACAGGATCTGTTCTATAGGCTCGTACCTCTGTATCCTTGAGTTCTAAGGAGACAGGAATCGAAGTCTGGTGGATGAATTTGAACCCTGCGATCAATTAATTGCCTTGGGATCTCAAGACTTTAGATTCTATGGGCCGTAGAGGATCGTTCTCAGCCATCAAGTAGCTGGGATGATCGCACGGTTGTCTGACAGACTCTCGTCCCTTTTTTCTCATTCCAATTAATTCTTAAAAAATCATTTTAAAATATGGTTATTTACTAGAACACATCTATAGAAAAAATAGGGTTATTTGTTTTGTGAGATAAAAATAGTAAAATGATCATTTAAATTAAACGGAAAGTGTTAAAGGGAATGGACCAATGGTTGTTTATTCCAAAATTACCCTTAAATTGAAGAGATAATGTTCAAGAGTATGGATCCTTGGTTGTTTTATTCCAAAAGTGTTTCTGATACTTTTTTATATAAAAAGCAAAATTGATCAAATAGAAAAAATAGTGTTTGTCCCTGTTTTACTAGAGTCAAAATTGACATTTTTGTTTTCACTTTCTTTTGATAAATTTATTTGAATGGATGTTAATATTAAAACTGTCATTTTCCACTTTTATGTAATGGAAGGTTGATTGAGTAATTGATTACAAACTATATGCAGTGTTTTAGTAAAACACAAAGTATAGGGTAGGTTTTGGTAAATTAATAAAATTATAAGGGGTGTTTTAGTAAATGACCCTTATGGTTATTTTTTCTAAAATTATTTAATTGATAGTGAAAAAAGCTATTTTAAATATAACAAAAGTATGAAAAAAATACTTTTTGGGAAATCAAATTATTTAAAACCAAAAAAAAAAAATTAATCAACCTAACAACGATCCCTTTTCTAATTAAAATCATTTTAAAATACAATGGTTGTTTTTTCATTCTAAATTATTTGATAGCGAAAAAAAAATGTTTTATATATGACAGAAGTATGAAAAATAATGCTTTTCGGGAAATTGAATTATGTAAAATCAAAGCCAAAATACTTTTTGATGAATCAATTTTTTGTGTTAAGTACCTCGTCATTCGGTTTGCTTCCAAGTGGTTGATGACTCAGAGGCCAAAGTGGAGAATTTTGCTAGGTGAGGGCTTGGATGCCGAGCTGACCAGGGCGAGCTGGGAGTGGACTAGGTGCCGAGATGAAGGTAGGCTAGGTGTCGAGCTAACTGGTGGCGAGTTGGATTGATTGTTAAGCTTTGTAATTCTTTAGAGACCTGCAAGGAATCAATGTCAGAAGACCTGAGGTGGCTAACCCGGCGAGGTCGCTCTGATGCTTAAGTCAATACTCTTACAGTAGATTACGAGCTAAAAAATCATAAAGTATGAGACCTAGAATATGCTTACTTGCCCCCCCCCCCCATGTCATTGGGGTTGGTGCCTTTATATAGGCATTGTTTGGCGTGGACTTCACGCACCGTATCCGAGATTTCTGCGAGGTCGTCTAAGTGGTTCGAGATTCCCAAAGGCAACTGCCATGCACGTTGACCACCCTTTGGAATGTTCGATATGTGGGCCAACTCCCAAGGATCGTGGGAGTGTTGGGATATGCGTGCCAAATTTGTCAGCGAGCACGTCTCACAGGTCGCCACCTAGACTTCAATCAGGCTGGTACGCCCTCGAGGGAGGTCGCTCCTTGCGTCGAGGTCACTTTGGCCAGTGACGAGGTGCTGCAGGTCATCCCTGGACAAGGTTCTTCTAGCTGATCTGAGTTGTGGTCGAGGTCGCTAGTTTGGCATAAAGATTGGTCGCCAGGTCGGCGTCAGTGCTAGGTTGCCAGGTCGGCGCCTGTGCCAGGTCGCTAGGTCGGCGCCTGTGCCAGGTGGCCAGTTCGGCGCCTGTGCCAAGTCGCCAGGTCGGGCCTTGTGCCAGGTCACCAAGGCGACGCCTGTGCCAGGTCGCCAAGTCGGCGCCTGTGCCAGGTCGCCAGTTCGAGACACCATCATTTTGGCTAAGTTGTTGCCTAAGTGGTTTCGGGTGTCACCCAATTGTTCGAGATGCCATGTGTCACAATATCATTGGAGGGCCAAATCCGCCCTCATCATTTGCCCCCCACTCCTGAGCCGAAAGTAACGCGGCGAAGGGAGTAGATTGCTCATTTTGGCCTGAAATGACTAATTCGATAAGCTCGTAAGCGTCGATTCAATTCCTTAGGCTCTGGGAATGACTTGCAGTTAACTCTCCTTACCCTTGATTTTGCCCATGCCGAAGAGGTGACTGGGTCTTATGTGTCCATGCCGAGGAGGTGACTGGGACTTGTATGCCCATGCCAAGGAGGCGGTTGGGACTTATGTGGTGCCGAGGACTTTTATCAGCTCGACACCTTAGCCCTTAGGCTCCGAGATCAACTCGTAGCCCACTCTCCTTAATCTTTGATTTTGCCCATGCCGAAGAGGTGACTGGGACTTATGTGGTGCTGAAGTCTTTGCCAGTTCGACACTTTAGCCCTTAGGCTCTGGGAGTGACTCATAGTCCACTCTCCTTGATCTTTGATTTTGCCCATGCCGAAGAGGCGACTGGGTCTTATGTGGAGCTGGTCTTTTATTAGCTCACTAGCTTGCGCCTGGGCCAGGTCGCCAGGTCGACGCCCATGCTAGGCCGTCAGGTCATGCTTGGGCTAGGCCTCCAGGTTGCGCTTGGGCCAGGCCGCTAGGTCGTGCCTAAGTGGTTCCGGGTGTCACCCAGTTGTTCCGAGATGCCATGTGTCACGATATCATTGGAGGGCCAAATCCACCCTCATTACTTTCCTTAAAAATTGTGTTTGAATAAGGCCCTCTTCACGTTTCAATAAGTTACGCACCAAGGTAAATGTTTACACTTAATCCTAGAGCATGTTTGTGCATTGACCCATGTTCTTTTATTTTCCAGGTAACTAATATAATGACCACTTTTGTCCCATTCAAGTGTTGCCAACTTTCCCAATATGGAAAAGTTAATTGGGTTTCTAATTGATAAGGGCAACTTTTTTCCCTAAATATCAATAAAAAAAATTATATTTATAAAATAACCAAAATAGGATAGTTTTTTTTGAAAAATATCAAGAAAGGGTAATGACATTGTTCCTCATCTTCCTCCTCTGCCTCTGTACTCATACAAATACATTGGATTTGAAGACGACAGTGAGGCTTGGAGGAAGACGAGGGCAAATAGGAGAAGGAAGAGGAAGACAAGGGTTTTGCGCATTGACATGGGCGGAGAAGACGAGGAACCGTGGACAATGTTCCTCCGTTTTCCTTCGTTTTGTGCACTGACAAGGGCGAATAAGACGAGGAACAGTGTTCCTCCGTTTTTATGCACTGACATGGGCGGATAAGAGAAGGAAGAGGAATAGTGTCCGCTGACATGGGCAAATCCATTGCTCCTTTGATTCCTCTTCCTTCTCTTGTCCGCCCATGTTAGTGCTTAAAACCAAAGAAGACGAGTATCCTCCCATGTCAGTGCGCAAAACCCTTGTCTTCCTCTTCCTTCTCTTATCCACCCTCGTCTTCCTCCAAGCCTCGCCTCTTCGAATCCAGTGTACTTGCATGAATATAGAGGCAAAGGAGGAAGATGAGGAACAATGTCACTACCCTTTCTTGATATTTTTCCAAAAAAGCTATTCTATTTTGATTATTTTATAAAAATATTATTTTTATTGATATTTAGGGCAAAAAGTTGTCCTTATCGGCTAGAAAACTAAGTTAATTTACCCAAAAAAATAAAATTTCTCCAATCCTCACATAAATCAACAAAAAAGAATATGGATTTCTTGATCAATAGGATTTTCCCCCTTCTCAAAATCCCAAAAACGAACACACCGTAGAATCCTTTATCCTGCCTGTGCAATCATATGCATTGGTTAGGCCAATCAACCCATCATCCAACTCTATATGTTTTATCCATTCACATCATTAATAACAAATAATTCTCACTTAATAAACCTTTCATTTAATATTATTAATATGATATTAGAGCCATTTTCTATATTTTAATGTCTATAATTTTCTATAATTTTTACATATTTTTAATTATTCTCTATACTTTCATTATTTAATTTATGACATCTATTTCACCTGCTGGTTGAATCGCAGACTCGCCTGAATGGAAAAACAATTCCACTGTGAGGTCATTAAAGCTATAACTAGAGATCAATTCAGAATGGGAAGCATCCATATCTAAGTCCGATCTTATTATTAACCCAAGTTCATATATTATATAAATAAGATCAAAATCATAATTGAATAAAGGGTCGGGTCGGATGTACATCTAATCCAATTACAAAATGGATACAGTTTTCAAAATCAGAAACAGATTTGTTTGTGTAAATATGAATTATCTGAATCTAAAATAATTGGATTAGATTTTATACTTGCAGATTTTATCTATCTTTAGGCTGTGTTTGGAAACGATGCAAATAAGTGTAATTGTAAATATGTAGAGTGTAAAGCGGTTCATATAAATTGTAAAGTTGAATTAGTTTTTCACTAACAAATTTACCATTTTACCAAATAGACTTTTTTATCAGATGGATGCAAATACGAATTCCAATAAAGGGTGTATTTTTTATCAAAAGCTCATTCGAATACTAATTTACTTTTTTTTATTGATGTATTTTTACATCTTATTGTCAATGTAAATATGCATTGGAAAATGTATTTTCTATCATTTGTCAATCCATAAATGTAATATTATCAAACACAGGTAAAAATGAATCAAAGTGCAAATTTATCCTGAATCGTGATTTATACTCCGTTTGCATTGTTTCTAAACACAGCCTTAATGGTTGAGTAGAGGGTAAATTCGTAGAGGACAGATCATGGTCATTTAATTTCAGTTACAATTATTGAAATTCAAAATTTGCAAAGTTCAATCAAATTATAAAACCATTATAGGAAGCAAAATGCAACAAGCATATAGGTAAGCATATAGGTATAAAAGGGCTGCAAATGGCACCCATTCATCTGAATTCGAATTCGATCCTATTTAATGGTAGTCCAAATTCAATTGGTTAATAATTGGATCGCATGTAGACTTGATATAATCCAATTTAAATGTAGGTGTTTATATATACTTGGAATTAGTAAGGTTGGTCTGAATGTTGTGTTTTTACTACATAGTCATTCTTTTAAATTTCATAAAATTTATTGCCAACATATTTTATTCACGATATACAAATAACAAAGCCATTTGTAATTCGTTTTATTGAATATTATATAACATTTTGATTATTTTTATTTTATTTGTTAATATTATTTGATATTTTATTGCAATTTGAATTTGAGTGTGATGGATGACTTAGGACCTGCCACCCACAAGTTGTACCCACAGAGTACTACCACCATGTTTACATTTCCCCATGAATCATAAGGGAGATTTCCGATGCGCAATTGTCATATGGGTAGAGATGTGAGAACATCTAATGGGTAGCAGATATTATATCGTGAACAACGGTGGTTTACAACCTTTTAAAAGCAATTAAGGCCATATGTACAACAAATCAGAGTGGCGCAGCGGAAGCGTGGTGGGCCCATAACCCACAGGTCCCAGGATCGAAACCTCTCTCTGATATTTAGAGAGTCTTCCGCTCCCGGGGTATAACTCGTTTTAAATTCTGTGGCTGGACTCGGAGAATCACTTTGATTGCTGCATCAAAGACAAAGCCTTCACATTCTCCGTTTCAAACCAGAGTTTCATTCTTCTCAAAACCTTCATTCTCGCTTGAGATTATTGCCTTGTCCTTCTCAAACAAACAACAAAACTAAAATATCCTAACATAACCCGTTGTGTTATGTTACGATATTTTTACCCCGAGAGAACAATTTAAATAAAGTAAGTAACTAAATTCTGGTATTTAAGTTTTTTTTTTTTTTTTTTGTATTATGATTTGATGAATTCTTCCAAGACTAAACACTCATAAATTGCAGACCTACCTAAAATATCTATACCCAATTCTGTAGGTTTCATGAATCATGAAACTAAAGCACTCAAATAAACTGAATGAATCAATCAGAGGCCTTGAATTGAATGGTTCGAAACAAGGCCAGAGCCCCATCTTCGCAATTCTCATGAACCTGGCTTCGCTGTAAATGACAGAAGCTTCCAACTTTGTATATTTTTATTAAATGCACTTTGTCCCACATCGATTGCTATTAAGTTTATAGAAGAATTCTTCAAAGCATCCAAGCGAACAAAGTTCACGACCTTACTTGAATGGGATCTGTTCTATAGGCTCGTGCCTCTGTATCCTTGAGTTCTTAGGAGATAGGAATCAAAGTCTGGTGGATGAATTTAGACCGTGCAATCAGAGCGTGATTATTGGCTTTGGGACCTCAAGATTTGGATTTCTATGGTCGTAGAGGATCATTGTCAGTCATCTGATGGCTGGGCGATCGCACTGTTGTCCAACAGATTACACTTTTTTTTTATCTTCTCCATTTTAGTCTTCATCACTGTCTACTCTTCTATTATTTTTCAATTGTCCAATACTTCCTATAAATCATTAAAGAATGATTTTTTATATTTAAATAAATTAGTTATAATCACATAAAACTATTTTTATCATTGTTCATATTTTTTAAAAAAATTTTGAATTTTTTAGTGTATTAAAGCGTATCTTATACATCTTTTAAAATTATCTTTTCATACACTTTGTATTTCTGATACTTTAAACCTTGCTAGTGGCTTTCTACTCCGAAGGAATCTCTAGATCATTCTTATTCCAACTGCAAATCAAATAGACATTAAGTTTTCAACTATCTGGTCAGAAGATTTTTTGGTATTACACTAAGTCAGCTTATTACACAGCAGTGTGAACGTGAGACCCATTGAGGCACTGACCACACCATGAAGAGTCATCCTGTGTAGATGGGCGAGCACCGATGCACTGTGAATTATGACTTATGAGTAAGGATAATTCCAATTCCGTCCGACCAAACAGTCCAATTCCATACTCCTATTCCTGCGAACCAAACAAGGTCTAAGATATAAAATCATTTGGCTTCGATTTTCTAAAGTTCACAGTCATTAGTAGTCATTACTCGAGTTGGCCCATGCCACCCAAAAACCCAAAAAAGGAATCAGCCTATTGATTAGTCAGTTTCTCGTGGTTGGTCTTGATCCCACTCTTTATCGATCTGTTTTTTTTCAATTTATGAATCTGGTTTGCCCACTGAAAACGATGTCTCATCATGTCACCTAAGATCCTGACTCCGTGGAACCCTCCAACTTCGTTTTTGACAATTTTTATAAGAATGAACTTTGTCCCACATTGGTCGTTTAGCAAAACGAAAATGAGTTCTTCAAAGCATCTGAGCTTACAAAGGGCACGACCTTACTTGAACAGGATCTGTTCTATAGGCTGGTACCTCTGTATCCTTGAGTTTTAAGGAGACAGGAATCAAAGTCTGGTGGATGAATTCGGACCGTGTGATCAGAGCGTGATTAATAGCTGGGAACCAAGATTTGGGTCTCCATAGCGTTAGAGGATTGTTCTCAGTCATCTCGTTGGCTGTGATGGTCGCTCGATTTTCTGACAGACTCTCAAGTCTCAACCCTTTTTTCTCATCCCAATTAATTTTTAAAATAAATAATTTTTAATTAAAATAGGGTTATTTGTTTTGTGAGATGCCCATGATCATCTAGGGTTTTAAAAGTATTTCTAACACTTTTTCTATAAATAACCCTATTTCAAAAGTGAGTGAAGTGTTAGAAATACTTTTGTGAGATGCCCATAATTAAAATAAATCATTTTTAATTAAGAGTAAAGTGTTCATGGGCATCGACCAATGATTTATTTCAAAAGTACCCTTAAATTGAGGAGAAAATGTTCAAGAGTAATGGATTCATGCTTGTTTTACTCCAAAAGTATTTCTAACACTTTTTCTATATAAAAAAYAAAGTTGACCAAATAGAAAAGAATTGGGTGTATGTTCGTGTTTTACTAGGAGCAATAATGATGTTTTCGTTTTCAGTTTCTTTGGATAAATTTATTTAAATGGATGTTAGTGCTAAAACTGTCATTTTCCTTGAAGGTTGATTAAGTAAATTGATTATAAACTATATGGGATGTTTTAGTAAAACACAAACTATAGGGTAAGTTTTGATAAATTAATAAAACTATAAGGGGTGTTATAGTAAATGGCCCTTTTAAATAATGGTTATTTTTTCATTAAAATTATTTAACTGATAGTGAAAAAAGGCTATTTTATATATAAAAAAGTATGAAAAAATGCTTTTTGGGAAATCAAACTATTTAAAACCAATAGAAAAATTAATAAGCCTAACAAGGATTTTTTTTTTTAATTTAAATCATTTTAAACAATGGTTGTTTTTTCATTCTAAATTRTTTAATAGCGAAAAAAGTTTTATATATAACACAAGCATGAAAAATAATGCTTTTTGGAAAATTGAATTATGTAAAATCGAAGCCAAAATACTTTCCCTTAGAAATTGTGTCTGAATAAGTCACTTCAGTAAGTTACTTACTCAAGTAAATGTTTTCCAGGAAACACTTAATCCTAGGGCATTTTTGTGTATTTACCCATGTTCTTTTATTTTCCGAGTAAATAATATAATGACAATTTTTGTCCCATCCAAGTGTTGGAAATTTTCCCAAGATTTAAAAGTTAATTAACCCAAGAAAATAAACTTTTCCTGGTACTCACATAAATAAAAAAAAATATGGGTTTCTTGGTCAATAGGATTTTCCCTCCACTCAAAATCCCAAAAAGGAATACCCCCTAAGAGTCCTTAATCCTAACTATGCAATCCTATTCATCGGTTAGGTCAATTTTTCAAAATCAGAATGAAGATTTATTTGTGTAAATATGAATTGTCTGAATCTAAAATAATTGGATCAGATTTCATACTTGGAGACTTTACTTACCTTTAATGGTTGAGTAAAGGGTAAATTCATAGAGGCCCTATCCTCGTCATTTGATTTCAGTTACAATTAATGGTACCCATTCATCTGAATTCGAATTCAAATTTGATCCTATTTAAGGGTTGTCCAAATTCAATTGGTTAATATATAATTGGATCGCATGTAGATCTTTTGATATAATTCAATTTAAATGTACGTATTTATTTATACTTGAAATTTATCTCTATCTATTACTGAAATTGGTCTTGAATGTTGTGTTTTTACAAAATAGTCATTATTTTAAATTTCATAAAATTTATTGCCAACTTATTTTATTCACGATATGCAAATATCAAAGCCATTTGTAATTCGTTTTATTGAATATTATATACTATTTTGATCATTTTTATTTTATTGTTTATATTATTTGATATTTTATTGCAATTTTTTGAGTGTGATGGATGTATCAAGATGACTTGGGATTTGTTACCCATAGTTGTACCCACATTCATACTCATGGAGCACCACCACCATGTATTGAGAATATCTTTCCATGAAATGACAAGGGAGATATTCCCAATGCGCAATTGTCATGACATCTAGTGGGTAGCAGATATGATATCGTGAACAACAGGCCATACATTCAACAAATCAGAGTGGCAGTGGAAGCGTGGTGAGCCCATAACCCACACGTCCTATGATCGAAACCTGGCTTTGGCCAACCAAATTATGTGTGTTCATGAGTTGGTTCGGTCCGGCCGTAGGCTATTTGGCCAACCAAATTAACCTAATCAGGTTGGGGAGTTGGTCAGCTTAAACCGACTAACCTCTTATGAAAACTGACCCACTCAATTTGTATCGATTTTCACAAAAGGTTAGTCGGTTCAAAAGATTTGATCTTAAAAATTAAATTAAAATTTTAAATTTATAGTGCAATTATTAAAAAATAAATTTAAAAATTAGATTAGTGAAATAAAACATTTTAGACTAAGAAGTATGCAAATTTTCTCACTTTTTCATATTAAAAATTATATTTAATATATATATATATATATATATATATATATATATATATATATATATCCATGGTTAGATTGTTCGATTTTGGTCATTTTACAAATGACCAACGTGAAACTGATCCAACTTGGTTGAATTGGAAATTTTTTGAACCAAAGCCAACATAAAATACTAGAAAATCGACCAACTCATGCCGAGTTGATCGGGTTGGTCGATTTCATTAGTTTGATGAATAAACCTAACTGAAATTAATTATTGTTATTTTTGTATTATAAAAAAAGTTACTAAAAGTAGTATATAAAATATAAATAATTATTAATTATTTAAAAAGTTAAAAATATAAAGCAATTATATAGGAATGGCAACGGGGCGGGGCGGGGACGGGGAGCCTCTCCCCATCCCTGTCCATGCGAGAATCCCCATCCCCATCCTTGCTAACGAGGACAAGGTCCCATCCCCATCCCCACGGGGATCCCCATTCCCTGTGATTTTTTATAATGTTAACCATTTTTTTGTTTTTTATTTTATTGAGAAAAATAAAAACAAAATAATTAAAATTTATAATCCTATTAAAAAAATTCAAACATATTCAACTATATTTTTAAAAATATCAATATATAGATGTATGTGTACTTATATACATATATAATGTATGCGTACATATATACATATATATTAGTGGGGATTCCACAGGACGGGAATCGGGGTCCCCGTAGGGCGGGGAATGCTCTCCCCATCCCCGCTAATGGGGATGAAAATTTCCCCATCCCTATCCCTACAGGGGGAAAATCATCCCCATCACTACAGCATTTGGGGCGGATCCCCACGGGGATCGGGGAAATGGGGAAAATTATCATTCCTTATTGTATACTCTTATGTGTTTCTATTAGGGTCATTTACTAGAACACACCTTATAGTTTTACATATTTACTTAAACCTGCCTTATAGTTTTCATTTTACTAAAAACATCCCACATATTTTACAACTTATTTACTTAATCAACCTTTCATTAAGGAGTGTTTGTTTTGCCATTAGGCCCATGATTTTTTATTCCAAAAATACCTTTAACACTTTTTTATACAGAAGACAAAATTGGCCAAATATAGTCAATAGAATGGTTGTTCGTGTCTTATTAAGGACAAAATGGTATTTTTATTTCTATTTTCTTTTGATTAAGTTTATTTAAATGAACATTAGGGTCAACACTGTCATTTTCCACTATCATTGATCTAATGGAAGATTGATTAAATTCGTTGCAAATTATAAATGGTGTTTTAGTAAAATGCTAACTATTGGGTAAATTTTAGTAAATCCATGAAACTGCAAGGTGATGTGACGCAATCCGATTGCTCCTAGCTGGAGATGACTTGGCTTCCGGTAGACGACGGAGTTGGCTAATCTGCAAAAAGGGGAATCAGAGAACCCGGGGGTGCTTACCCGGTGAGGTCGCTCCGATGATTAAGTTAGTAATTTGCGAGCTGATGGTAGCTTAGAAAGCAAGAGAGCTAGTGAGCAGAGATTACGCGTACCTTCCCCCTGGAGGATTGGGGTCTTTATATACTGGAGTTCTCACGGGTTTTTCGGAGTGGTTCCGGGATTCTTGTTATGATGAGGCCCGTTTCCGTACTAACAAGAGATAATGCTGCTAGATGATAAGGCTTATCACTACCGCCCGAACCGGTTGGGGGAGATAAGGCTAGCTATTACGAGGCGTGATCCCGTAAAGCGTGGAATTTGGTGGCGAAATCTTTGGGGTTGTCAAGCATAGGTCGGTCAATATTACCTGAGCTAGTGCCCTTTGGATCCGACTTGGTACAAATGCCGAAGTGCCTTGGAACCGAGGTGGTCTTGATGCAATCGTGTTCCGAAGTGAACTTGTCCCGAGGTGGACTTGCCCCGAGGTGGTTCGGTTGTCCGAGCTCGGTCCGTTGCGGACTTGATGCGTTGGAGTGAGTTGTCATCTTGTCAGTTAGGTCGTGTCCATGTGTCCCCCTATTACTAGGTCGGGCCAAATCACACTACATCAATTGCCCCTACTCCCCGAGCCAGGGGTCCTGACCCAGTGTGGGGAGTTCATGACGAGCCAAGTGGATTTGTTCCCAAGTCCGGGCAGCTAGTCAGGTGAATCATAGGTCGGACTTGTTCGGCCACCCGGCTGAACCAGGAAAACCCAGGTCGAGTCTGGCTTATGCGCGGATGTCACACGATTTGTAAACTCCGCGGACGTCAAAAAATGCGCTAAACCGATTTTACCCTCGGGGGTCGCACAACCGGTTTTCCTAGGAAACGTTGGATTGCTTCGATCTTGACCGTTAATTCTCGGACATAACGGCTATAAATAGGGGGTTTAAGACTCACTTTTCTTGCCACAAATTCTGTGATTGAGCTCTCCCGAGGTCGCGTCGAAGTCTCCCAACTCGGTCTTCTTTCTATTTTCCACTTCGCCCTTTCTTTTTGGTGAGTCTTCGTTCCTTAGCTTTTTCCTGCTTTTCAAATCATGTCAAGTCCTAGTGTAGACAGGCTCTGAGATAGTGTTAGCGAGGTGGAGGGTGTTGTTGTTCCTACCGGGGAAGTCACCTCTCGACAGGGTGCCTCTCCTCTTCGGCCTTTAGAGGGAACCTCTAACCTTGAAGTCGAGCCATCTCGGCTCGGGGAGACCAAAGCTCAGGAAGAGGGTCCGTCCTCCAGATTGGGGGCCCCAACTTCTTTCCGAGGTCGGGATCCCGATGACTTCGGTCCTTCCACACTGTGTTCGGATAGACTGTTGTACTTAGTGTCCCTCTATCGTCTCCCCGATAGCTTAGTCTTTACCCTACCTTTAGGTCAATACCCTTGAGCTCATGATCACAATGAGCTCACCATTTTTGAGGAGCAGCTCGCGGCAGGGCTGTGCTTCCCACTTCACCCTTTCCTGGTAGAAATAGTTAGGTTTTATAATATTACCATTGACCAGCTTCATCCGAATTCTATTTGGAACATTATTGGCACTATTTCCCTATTCCACTCCTACGGCTGACCCCTAACCCTGGATACCTTCAGCTTGATCTGTGCGATCAAGAGAAACTCGGCCTGTCTGCGTGGGGACGTTAGACAGAGCTATTACATCTCTCCCAAGCCCGGATTCAAAATCTTGCACAGATGCCCAAACAAGGTTCCAGCCTGGAAAAGGCGATACTTCATCGCTCGTAACCCGGAAGTGTGGTCTTTCCCAACCCACTAGAGGGTGATTACTCAGGACCCCGAGGTGAGCTTGGATGGAGAGACCAGGGCATTGATCAACTTGTGGAGGGACCTCGGGCTTGAGATGAAAAACTTCTTGGCCAAAGACGCGTTGGTGCGAGCTGGTTTGAGCTCTCTCGGTAGGTTTCTTTTCGGATATTTACTTAAAATACCTTTTAAGTTCTTGACTAATTGTCCCGTTTTTTGCAGTTACAATGCCAGAGGTCGATGTAGAGTGCCTCCTGAGAAGCTCCCAGAGGGGGAAGAAGCGGAAGGCCGCAAAGAGACTTCGCCGTGAAGTTGGGCCTTCAACCTCTGGACCAACTGAGGTCCTGGCCGTGGAGCCGATCTCCACCGAGCTCCCCAGGGAGGAAGCTCGACCTGCATGCCCGGAAGTTGTCGCAGACGAGGTCCGCAAGGAGGATACTCGTCCTCAGGAACTAGAGGACACGTTTGCACCAGAGGGGCCAGTCGCCGAGCCAGAGAGCGCCCCTACGAGCGAGAAAAGAGCATCATGGATCGCATGATCGCGGTGTGCAAGAGCAAGGATGCCATCTTTTCGGACAAGGTCATGCGATGGGCTGATATGTCTTCGGCCCGACTCTTGGGATTAGCTTCCAGCTACTGCATGGTGGTAAGTATTCTGTCTTCAGTTCCGCTCCTTTTTTTTTTTACTTACCTCGATTTTCTTTTGATAGGTCAATTCTGCCCTTCACGCAATGGCCTACCAGTCTGCGATCTGCTCAAAGGAGGCTCGGGATGCCAAGGTGGAGGTACGGAAGCTCCATCGCGAGTTGGACCTAGCTCGGGGCGAAGTACTTCGGGCTAAAAAGGGAGCCGAGTGCAAGAAGCAGCTAATTTTGGACTAGGAGGGATAGATCTCCTTGTTGACTAAGGAGAATGCTAAGCAAAAGGAGCTGATCTCATCGATGACCGAGGAGAACGCGAAGAAAAAGGAGCTGATCTCAACGATGACCAAGGGGAAGGCGCGACTTCAACGAGAAGTCAAAAATCTCGAAGTGATGGTTCAAGAGCATACCTAGATCTTCGAGACCGCCATCCAGGAGGCGTGGTCAGAAGAAAGGAACCAGGATGTTGAGCGCTTCAAGGAGTCCTCAGAGTTCCGTGCTCTCCAGGTCGAATATGGTTCAAGCTCCTACCGCTCCAGGTTCAAGCTGTGTAGGTATCTGGTCCGGCAAAAGTTCCCCGATCTCGACCTCGGTGCCATCACGATGTCGGGCTTAGCCCCCAGAGTGGCCAAGGCAGCGAACGAGGAGCCCGACTCGTTAGAGGAGGATAGCAATGACGAGGTCGAAGTGGTGGATCCCTCGGATATTGCTGGCAGTCCTCCTACATTATAGTTCTTAATTCTTTTTCTCTTCCTTTGTTTGAATCATGGATTTACACCTCAAAGCCACTGAGCTCGGGTCATGACAAAATCTCTGTACCCACACTTTTTTCATTAATGGAATACAATCATTTCTGAACAATTCTTGTGCAAAAATATTCTAAGTGTGAGTGACTCCCGATCTGGGCAATGAATGTATAGGTTACCCGAATTGTTGAGCTACTGAGCTAGACAACAAGGATAACCGAAGTGTTTGTTACCTCGGACTGTCCATGCCCGAGCTACTCATTAAGTGTCGGTTATCCCTAATGGGCTCAATCTGTTGATATATGCTGAAGTGGATTGGACATCGTAGGGTCCACACCCGAGTTGTCTACACTTTAGGCATTAGAAGCACTTTGCTTATGCCAAAGAGGCGAATAGGACTTAATTGCCCATGCCGAAGAGGTGACTAGGTCTTATGTGCCCATGCCAAGTAGGTGACTGTGACTTATACAGTGACGAGTCCGTTAATTCAATACTTTAGCCCTTAGGCCTTGGGGGCGACTTGTAGTCCACCCTCCTTGATCTTGCCCATGCTGAAGAGGCGACTGGGGCTTATATAATGCCGAGGTCTGTCATCAGCTCGATGCTTTTAGTCCTTAGACTTTTGGGAATGACTTGCTGTCCGCTCTCCAGTTGGACGATCACAGGTAGTATCGCCTTAGATTGGTGACGTTTCATGCCCAAGGCACCTGTTTTCCTTCTAAGGTTTCAAGATCGTACGTACCTTCCTCGAGCACCCACTTTACTCGGTAGGGTCCTTCCCAATTTGGTTCAAGCTTACCAACACCGGGCTCAGGCACCATGACTTTGCGAAGAACCAGGTCTCCGACGTGGAAGTTCCGCTTCTTGACCCGGGTGTTATAGTACTGAGCCACTCTCTGCTGGTAGGCCATGGTCCGGATGTATGCAAGGTCCCGTACCTCTTCTACTAGGTCGAGTTGGTGCATAGCTCGTCATCGTTTATCTCTTCGTCATATGCCTCAAGGCATAGCGTAGGCACCTCGATCTCGGCTGGGGTTACTGCCTCCGTGCCGTAGGTGAGTTTGAAGGGGGTTTCACCCATGGCGGTCTTCACAGTGATTCGATAAGCCCATAGTACACTGGGCAGCTCGTCTACCCATAGTCCTTTAGCTCGGGCTAAGCATGCTTTCAGTCCATGGAGGATGGCCCTGTTCGTGACTTCCGCTTGACCATTCGCTTGAGGGTGTGCCACAGAGGTGAAATTCTTCTATATCCCCATCTCGTTGCACCAGTTCTGAAACTTGATATCCTCGAATTGCTTGTCGTTGCTAGAGATAACCACTCGAGTTAGTCCAAAGCGGCATACTATGCTCCTCCACTAAGAATCTCCTCTAGCCTGTCGTTGGCGGGAATGGTCCAAGAATGTCGATTCCCCACTGCGCGAAGGGCCATGGGCTAATGAGGTACTTCAAGTTAGCAGCGGGCTTGTGGTGGACGTTGGCGTGCCTTTGACACTTGTCACATCTTTTGATAAGTTCAAGCGCATCTGCCTTCATCGTGGGCCAGTAGTACCCCTGTCGTAGCGCTTTCTAGGCGAGAGCCCTGGCCCCCAAGTGTTTGCCACACAGGCCTTCATAAGTGTCGCGGAGAACGAACTCAGCTTCTGAGGGTCGCAAGCAGCACAAGTAGGGGAGCGTATAGGATTTTCGGTACAGTCATCCGTCTATTATGACATACTTAGCAGCCTGTCGCTCTACCCTTCTAGTTGTGTTGCGATCTGCAGGGAGGGTCCCGTGAAGCAGGTAGCTCGCGAGTGGATCGATCCAAGTCAGCTCTGCTTGTTCAACAGGAGCGACCTCTTCTGCCACCCCGAGAATGCTAGGCCCATGCAGGTTCTCTATGTACACGGTCCTCATGGTGTTGTTGCTTGTGCTGGCTAACCGGGACAAGGCATCAGCCTCAACATTCTTTGACCTCGAGATCTGCCTAATGAAGTAAGATTGGAAACCGCACAAAGCTTCTCTGACCTTGGCTAGGTAGGCGACCATGGTTGGCTCGCGAGCTTCATATTCGCCGGTGACTTGGTTGACCACGAGCTGGGAGTCACTATAGATAACGATGTGTTTGGCTCGTACTTTGTTCGCTAAAGCAAGCCTGGCTATCAATGCTTCGTACTCCGCTTCATTATTGAACGCGGTGAACTCGAACCGAAGTGCATACTCCAGCTTCACCCCGCTTGGCCCGTACAGAATGATACCAGCTCCGCTACCTTGCTGATTTGACGAGCCGTCCACATGGAGGATCCAGGGCTCCTCATCCTAGGTTGGCTTTGCTTTAACCGGGAGAGGCGCCGCGCTGGTTGAAGCTTCCTCTCTGTGCTCGGGCTCGATCAATTCAGGGACTTCAGTGTTGAAGGTACATTCCGCGACAAAGTCGGCTAAGGCTTGGGTCTTGATAGCTGTCCGAGGCTCGTACTGGATGTCGTACTCATTGAGTTCAATGGCTCACTTTGTCAATCTACTGGAGACCTCGGGCTTGAGAAAGACTTGCCTTAGAGGTTTGTTGGTGAGGATGACAACGGTATGGGCTTGGAAGTACAGTTGAAGCTTCTGAGTTGCGGTGACCAGCGCGTACGCCGGCTTTTCGATCTCTGGATACCTTGTTTCTGCGTCTTGCAAAACTCTACTAACATAGTAGATGGGTCATTGAACCCGATCTACTTCTTTTATCAGTACCGAGCTGACTACCTCGTCACTCGTGGAGGGGTACAACTTCAAAATATCTCCCTCCTCGGGTCGGGTTAGAACCGGGATACTGGTTAGGTATTTTTTGAACTCGTCGAAGGTGAGCTAGCACTCTTCGGTCCATTCAAAGCCCTTACTTTTTTTAAATGCCTTGAAGAAAGGCAGGAAGCGATCTACCAACTTCGACATGAAGTGGCTCAGAGCGGCTATACGATTGTTCAACCTCTGAACCTTCTTCAATTTATGGGGCGGTCTCATATCTAGAATGGCCTTTATTTTGTCAGGGTTGGCTTCGATTCCACGTCGGTTAATGATGTAACCTAGGAATTTACCCGAGGTGACACTGAAGACAAATTTATTAGGGCTTAACTTCATGTTATATTTGCGCAAAATTTCAAACACACAATGCAGATCTTTTATTAAATCATTTGAAAACTGAGTTTTGGCGACCATGTCGTCTACATAGCATTTTACTTTTTTGCCAATCAGCGGCTCAAAGAGTCGGTTTACAAGTCTTTGTAATGTTGCCCCGGCATTTTTCAATCCAAAGGGCATGACCTTGTAACAATATAGGCCTAGTTCGGTTATGAAAGTCATTTTTTCTTCATCGGAAGGGTCCATATTGATCTGATTGTAGTCCGAGTATGCGTCCAAAAAACTCAACAACTCATGCCCTGAGGTCACGTCTACTAGATGGTCGATCTTGGGAAGTGGGAAACAGTCCTTTGGGCAAGCTCGATTCAGGTCACTATAGTCGGCGCACATGCGCTCTTTACCATTGGCCTTTTTTACTGGAATGGGGTTAGCCACCCAGCTCGGGTAATGGAGCTCCCTGATGAAATCTGCTGCGAGAAGCTTCCCGACTTCCTCATCGACTACTCTCCAACACTCTGGGGCTAGGTTGTGTTTCTTTTGTCTAACGGACCTAACTACAGGATCAGTGTTCAACTTGTGAGTTATTATCTTAGCATCTATATCGGGCATCTCTGCCGTGGACCATGCAAACACATTCAAATTTTTAAGTAAGAAACTTACCAGCTGAGAACGTAGGGGCTCCTCAATCGATGATCCGATTTGGAGAGTCTTGGTTGGATCTTCTGTTGAAATGGGTATAGGGACCGTCTCTTCTATCGGTGAAGCTCGCTCATCGGTGTACTCCGTAGGTCACTCTAGTTCGAGGTCATATGCTACCTTGGCTTTCCCTTTGAGGGCGATGACATAGCATTTGTGAAACTCGACCTGGTCGTCTCGCGCTACCCCTACTCCGAAGTCTGTATGGAATTTCCTGGCCAAATAATAGGTGGATACCACTGCGCGAAGAGTGTGGGTGATAGGCCGACCTATAATGGCGTTGTACGGGGAGGGAGTCGCGACCACTAGAAACGTGTGGTCAAACCTCGCAACTCTAGGCCACGTACCGACCTCTACAGGTACTGAAATTCGCCCCAGGGGCCTGACTTCCTCTCCGCTGAAGCCTACTAGAGGAGTGTTTGTAGGCTTGATGTCGCTTTCTTGGAACTGTAGCTTATCGAATGCGTCCTTGAACAGTATATCTGCCGAGTTGCCTGTATCAACCAGGACGTGCTACACTTCGAAGTCGTTGATTCTCATCTTTATGACGAGCGCGTCATCATGGGGGTACTGGATCCCGCACGCGTCATCTTCAGTGAAGAACACAAGCTCTTCGAACCTTGGCCGCTTCGGGGGGTTCTGGTCTTCTCTTTTTAACTCACGAGCCGACGTTTTCGCCGCAGCTGATGTGCAGCCCGCGACAATTGACTCGCCGGTTTTCATATGAATTATCCCTCGAACCGGCCTTTCTTCGGGCAGTTGTCTCTGTGGCTGCTCGCTTTGCCTGTTGCTGGTCTTGGGAGCATCTCTCCCTTGCTCCCCCTACCGATTTGCTTGATTTTTATTTTCTTTTAGTACAAAATTTTTGAGGTATCCGCAACGGATGAGTTCTTTGATCTCATCGCGGAGGTTATTACAGTTTTCGGTGCTATGACCGTGGTCTCTGTGAAAATGACAATATACATTTCTATTTCTTGTATTTGGATCCCCTCTCATCCGAAGTGGCCACTTCACATAGGAGGCATCCTTGATCGCCATAAGGATTTCTCCTCGCTTCGCATTCAAGGGCATGTAGTTCATCGTTTCCACTGGAGGGGTTCAGAAGTGCTGATCCAGTTTATTCCCTCCTCTAACTGGTTCGTCCTTCTTCCGCTTATTATCCCTGTTGGTTGAGGCGTCGCCTTCTCTTTTCCTTTTTTCTGGTGGATTCTCGCTTTTTTGGTTCATCTCTTCTTCTGTTCTGATGAACTGGTTAGTGAGCTTGAGAAACTCTGTGACGTCTTTAGGCTTGTTGGTGACCACGTGCCACTTGAACTCTTTGTGGGTGATGCCTCTTTTCGCAGTTGTGAGTCTCGCAGCGGGATCTAGGTCAGGGATCTGCAAGCATGCATCGTTGAAGTGCTTGATGTAGCTCCGGATCGACTCTCCCTCCCTCTGGATTATGCTAAGGAGGCTTTCCTGGGACCTCAGGCACCTCTTGCTGGTGATGAAGTGCGAGGTGAAGATCTACACAAATTGCGCTCAACTTTTAATTGTCCCGGGCGTGAGGTTTCTGTACTATGTACGAGCCACTCCCTTAAAGGTTGTGGAGAAGCCAACACACATGCAGGGTTCATCAGCCCTGGCTAGGTGCATCTGTGACTGGAAAGAATCAACGGGATCATTCGGGTCGAAAGACCCGTCATACTTATCCAGGGGAGGTACCTTGAAGTCTTTCGGCATCGGGACGGCTAGGAGCTCGGGGGGTAAAGGAGACGGCACGGAAAGGAGTGGAGTGGTCTTCACGGTTCCCGAGCTCGCCTCTTCTTTGCCTTTAGGTTGTTCGGGTTGACTTTGAACTGTAGCTCGGCGAGCCTTACGATGCCGCTTCTGTTGCTTCTTTACTGGCTCCACATTAGTGTTGCTGGCTTCTGTGTTATCGGGCACTGTTCTGGCATGGAGCTGCTCGGACTGCTGACGTTGGCTGCTGTGGACGGAGGGGCCTTGTCTAGAGTCCGTGGCCAGAATCCCGAACCGGTTTTCTGCAAGTGGAACTTCAAACTGCGAAGGTCGAGGTGATGTAGCTCTAGTGGGCTAAGTGTCTCTCGACCTATTCACTTGCTGCGAGGCGGAAGGAGTGACTTGTCTCTCCCTCCTGCCGCGGGACGAGACCTGACTCCCGAGAGGATTCTGGATCTGGGAGGTCTCTCCCCGGCGGGGAGGGCGATCGCTCCGGTGGCGAGGCTTGGTCTGCTGTGTTGTTGGATGCTGAGGTGGAACTGGCTGTTGATTTTGTGGGAGCGGAGGGTACTGCTGCTGGTACTGTTGCTGATAAAAGTGATGCAGGACTTGCTACTGGTACATCTGAAACTGCTGGACCTGTTGCATTTGGACTTGCATAGCCCGCACGTAGTGTACCAGGTCATCGAGTTGATTCTGTCTGACTATTGGGGGAATGACAGAAGGTTCAGCAAAGGTTGCACCCACCGTAAGAGGGAGTGGGGCATTCATCGGTGCAATGAAGAGGCATGTTCAGTGTTAGAATCCCATCTACGGAGAGAGGCACAATGAACTGTCTAATGCACATGGTTGGGACCTGAAGTTGTCCCCCGAAGACGTTCATGTCAGTGTTCTGTTTGGCGTTACTAGAAGATGCCATGGATACTGAGTCTGGGATGCTTAGTGGAAAGAGGCTTTTTGAAGCAATTCCCACAGATGGTGCCAAATGATGTGATGCAATCCGGCTGCTCCTAGCTAGAGATGACTTGGCTTCCAGTAGACGACGGAGTTGGCTAATCTGCAAAAAGGGGAATCAGAGAACCTGGGGGTGCTTACCCGGCGAGGTTGCTTCGGTACTTAAGTCAGTAATTTGCGAGCTGATGGTAGCTTAGAAAGCAAGAGAGCTAGTGAGCAGAGATTACGCGTACCTTCGCCCCTGGAGGGTTGGGGTCTTTATATACTGGAGTCCTCGCGGGTTTTTCGGAGTCGTTCCGAGATTCTTGCTACGATGATGCCCATTTCCGTACTAACAGGAGATAATGCTGCTAGCCGATAAGGCTTATCACTACCGCCCGAATCGGTCGGGGGAGATAAGGCTAGCTATTACGAGGTGTGATCCCATAAAGCGTGGAATCTGGTGGAAAGATCTTCAGGGTTGTCAAGCATAGGTCGACCAATATTACCCGAGCTAGTGCCCTTTGGATCCGACCTAGTACGAATGTCGAAGTGCCTTAGAACCGAGGTGGTCCTGATGCAATCGTGTTCCGAAGTGAACTTGTCCCAAGGTGGTTTGGTTATCCGAGCTCGGTCCGTTGCAGACTTGATGCGTTAGAGTGAACTGTCATCTTGTCAGTTAGGTCGTGTCCACATGTCCCCCTATTACTAAGTCGGGCCAAATCACCCTACATCACAAGAGTATTTTAATAAATGACCCTTTCTATTATTTATCTTTCGCTTAATAAATCACATGCATTGCACGGGTCTTCGCTAGTGTAAAATTAAGATATGAAATCATTTGGCTTTGATTTTCTAAAGTTCACACTCATTAATAGTCACTAGTCAATACTCAAGTATGAAAGTTGGTCCATAAGGATAAGGTTATAACTACTAGACCTGTTCATGGGTCGGGCCGGGCTTTTACTCTTCATAAATAGGATTTTTTTAGGCCTGAGCTTGGCTCGACCAACGGGCCTACAACTTGGGCCTGAGCCCGGCCCTTATAAAAAGATTGAAGCCCGAGCCCGACCTAACAAAGGACTCACTGCCGGTGACTGTTTGTGCTGGTGCTGAGTTTGTCGGTGAGTTGAGATTTTGGCAATGAAAAGTGAAGTTAGTTCGTGTCTGAGAGAGAGAGAGAGAGAGAGAGAGAGAGAGAAGACTCACTGTCGGTTTGCTGGAGTTTACTGGTTGCGCCGATGAGTGTTCGTCGATTCTATGGCTGCTTGAGAGTGTGAGAATGTGATGTGAGTCACTGTGAAGAGAAGAGAGGTTCGATAGCTAACTCGAAAGAGATGAATGAGGAAGAGAGGTTACTTAGGATATTAAGGTTTTTGGGTTTAGCGTATAGGTCAGGCCGGGCTATTTTGGCAAATCCCAAGCCCAACTCGAATTTATTGCGGGCTGGGTTTTTTGTCCCAAGGTCAAACCCGTGGGCTCAAATGTATGTTCAAGCCTATCTAGTGGCTGGCCCGGCCCGTCGGGCCACTCGGCCCATGAACAGGTCTAATAACTACCCAGACAAATATATGAGACCATGTGTTGTTTGCATGGTTTTTAATTTTTTTATAGTCGATCCATCGCCACCCAAAAACCTAAAAAAGAAAGCAGCCTATTGATTGGTCAGTTTCTCGTGGTTGGTCTTGGTCCCACTCTTTATCGATCTGCTTTTCTCAGTTTATGAATCTGGTTTGCCGATTCAAAATGATGTCTCATCATGTCGCCCAAAAAGTCCCCCAAGATCCTGACTTTTGACAATTTTTGTAAGAATGAACTTTGTCCCACATCGGTTCCTATAGCAAAACCGAAAGGAGTTCTTCTAAGAAGGCACGACCTTACTTGAACAGGATCTGTTCTATAGGCTCGTACCTCTGTATCCTTGAGTTCTAAGGAGACGGGAAACAAAGTTTGTGGATGAATTCGGACCGTGCGATCAGAGCGTGATTAATTGCCTTGGGAGCTCAATATTTGAAATTCTACGGGCCGTAGAGGATCGTTCTCAAATGGCTGAGATGGTCGCATGGTTAGAAAAAATAGGGTTATTTGTTTTGTGAGATAAAAATAATAGGGCATGGACCAATGGTTGTTTATTCCAGAAGTATCCTTTAATTGACGAGAAAATGTTCAAGAGTATGGGTTCATGGTTGTTTATTCCAAAAGTATTTCTAATACTTCTTTTATATAAAAAACAAAATTTACCAAATGGAAAAAATTGTGTTTGTCCATGTTTTACTAGGGGTAAAATTGATATTTTTGTTTTGACTTTCTTTTGATAAATTTATTTGAATGGATGTTAGTGTTAAAACTGTCATTTTCCACTTTTATGTAATGGAAGGTCGATTAATTAAATTGATTAGAAACTATATGGGATGTTTTAGTAAAACACAAACTATAGGGTAAGTTTTGATAAATTAATAAAACTATAAGGGATATTTTAGTGACCCTTTTAAATAATGGTTATTTTTTCATTCTAAAATTATTTAATTGATAGTGAAAAAAGTTATTTTATATATAACAAAAGCATGGAAAAAATACTTATTGGGAAATCGAATTATTTAAAACCAATAAAAAATTAATCAGCCTAACAAGAATTTTTTTTAATTAAAATCATTTTAAACAATGGTTGTTTTTTCATTCTAAATTATTTGATAGCGAAAAAAAAGTTTTATATATAACAGAAGTTTGAAAAATAATTCTTTTTGGGAAATTGAATTATGTAAAATCAAAGCCAAAATACTTTCCTTTCCCTTAGAAATTGTGTTTGAATAAGGCCTTATTCACTTTTCGATAAGTTACTTACCAAGGTAAATGTTTCCTAGGAAACACTTAATCCTGTGGCATTTTTGTGCATTTACCCGTGTTCTTTTATTTTCCAAGTAAATAATATAATGACCACTTTTGTCCCATTCAAGTGTTGGCAACTTTCCCAAGATGGAAAAGTTAATTGGGTTTCTAGCAGATAAGGACAACATTTTTCCCTAAATATAAAAAAAATAATATTTTTATAAAATAACCAAAATAGGATAATTTTTTTTTGAAAAAATATCAAGAAAGGACAATGACATTGTTCCACATCTTCCTCCTCTACCTCTGTACTCATACGAATACACTGGATTTGAAGACGATGGTGGATAAGAGAAGTAAGAGGAATATAAGGGTTTTGCGCACTAACATGGGCGGAGAAGACAAGGAACAATGACATTGTTCCTTCATTTTCCTTTGTTTTGTGCACTGAGAAGGGTGGATAAGATGAGGAATAGTGTTCCTCCGTTTTACGCACTAACATGGGTGGATAAGAGAAGGAAGAGGAATAGTGTCCACTGACATGGGCAAAACCATTGTTCCTTTCATTCCTCTTCCTTCTCTTATCTGCCCATGTCAGTGTTCAAAACGGAAGAAGACGAGTATTCGCCCATTTCAGTGCACAAAACCCTCGTCTTCCTCTTCCTTCTCTTATCTTCCCTCGTCTCCAAGCCTCGCCTCTTCGAATCCAGTGTACTCGCATGAATACAGAGGTAAAGGAGGAAGACGAGGAACAATATCACTGCCCTTTCTTGATATTTAAAAAAAAACTATCATATTTTGATTATTTTATAAAAATATTATTTTTCATTGATATTTAGGGCAAGAAGTTGTTCTTATCAATTATAAAACTAAGCTAATTTATCTAAGAAAATAAATTTTCCCTGATCTTCACATAAATCAGCAAAAAAGAATATGAATTTCTTGATCGATAGGATTTCCCCCCCTCAAAATCCCAAAAACGAACACACCGTAAGAATCCTTTATCCTGACTATGCAATCATATTCATCAGTTAAGCCAATCAACCCATCATCCAACTCTATATATTTTATCCATCCACATCATTAATAACAAATAATTCTCACTTATTAAACCTTTCATTTAATATGGTTAATATGATATTAGAGCCATATTCTATTTTTTCAATGTCTATAATTTTCTATAATTTTTACATATTTTTAATTATTCTCTATACTTTCATTATTTAATTTATGACATCTATTTCACCTGCTGGTTGAATCGCAGACTCGCCTGAATGGAAAAACAATTCCACTATGAGGTCATTAAAACTATAACTAGAGATCAATTCAGAATGGGAAGCATCCATATCTTAGTCCGATCTTATTATTAATAACATAATCCTGTCGGATCTAAAGTGATCCTGCGAATTTTCAAATTTAACCCAAGTTCATATATTATATAAATAAGAGATCAAAATCATAATTGAATATAGGGTAAGATGCACATCTAATCCAATTATAAAATGGATGCAGTTTTCAAAATCGGAAACAGATTTGTTAGTGTAAATATGAATTATCTGAATCTAAAATAATTGGATCAGATTTCATACTTGCAAATTTTACCTACCTTGCTGCGTTTGGAAGCGATGCAAATAAGTGTGAATGTAAATACGTAGAATATAAAATGGTTCATATAAATTGTAAAGTTGGGTTAGTTTTGCATTGACAAATTTATCATTTTACTAAATAGACTTTTCTATCTAGTGGACATAAATACGAATTCCAATAAAGCATGTATTTTTTATCAAATCTCATTTGAATGCAAATTTATTTTTTTTTAGTGGTGTATTTTTACATCTTATTATCAATATAAATATGCATTGGAAAATATATTTTCTATCATTTGTCAATGCATAAATGTAATATTGTCAAACACAGGCAAAAGTGAACCAAAATGCAAATTTACCCTGAATCATGATTTATATTTCATTTGCATTATTTCCAAATGCAGCCTTAATGGTTGAGTAGCGAGTAAATTCCTAGAGGCCATATCATGGTCATTTGATTTCAGTTATAATTATTGAAATTCAAAATTTGCAAAGTTCAATCAAATTATAAAATCATTATAGGAAGCAAAATGCAACAAGCATCTAGGTATAAAAGGGCTGCAAATGGCACCCATTCATCTGAATTCAAATTTAAATTTGGTCCTATTTAAGGGTAGTCCGGGTTCAATTGGTTAATAATTGGATCGCATGTAAATCTTTAGATATAATCCAATTTAAATGTAGGTGTTTATATATACTTGAAATTAGTAAGGTTGGCCTGAATGTTGTGCTTTTACTAAAGTCTTTGTTTTAAATTTCACAAAATTTATTGCCAACATATTTTATTCACGATATACAAATATCAAAGCCATTTGCAATTCGTTTTATTGAATATTATATAATATTTTGATTATTTTTATTTTATTTGTTAATATTATTTGATATTTTATTGCAATTTGAATTTGAGTGTGATGGATGTATCAGGATGACTCAGGACCTGCTACCCACAAGTTGTACCCTCAGACATCAGCACTTGGTAAATATCTCCCATGAATGACAAAGGAGATTTTCCCAAAGCGCAATTATTATATGTTGTGGGTAAAGAGGTGGGAACATCGACAACGGTGGGTTAAACCTTTTAAAAGAAATTAAGGCTTTATATACAACAAATCAGAGTGGCGCAGCGGAAGCGTGGTTTCCTATAACCCACAGGTCCCAGGATCGAAACCTGGCTCTGATAATAAGAGAAAGGCTTCCGCCTCCGTGTATTATCTTTTTAAATTCTGTGGCTTGACTCGGAGAATCACTTTGATTGCTGCACCAAAGGCAGAGCCTATTCTCCGTTTCAAACCAGAGTTTCATTCTTCTCAAAACCTTCATTCTCGCTTGAGATTATTGCCTTGTCCATCTCAAACAAACAACAAAACTAAACATCCTAACATAACCCGTTGTGGGGGGGGGGGGGGATTATTTTTTCCCCCGAGAGAACAATTTAAATGCAGTAAGTAATTAAATTCTGGTATTTAAGTTTTTTTTTTCTTTTTGTATTATGATTTGATGAATTTTTCCAAGACTAAAACACTCATAAATTGCAGACCTACCTAAAATATCTTACCCAACTCTGTAGGTTTCATGATTCATGAAACTAAAGCACCCAAATAAACTGAATGAATCAATCAGAGGCCTTGAATTGAATGGTTCAAAACAAGGCCAGAGCCCCATCTTCGCAATTCTCATGAACCTGGCTTCGCTGTAAATGACAGAAGCCTCCAACTTTGTATATTTTTATTAAATGCACTTTGTCCCACATCGATTGCTACTAAGTTTGTAGAAGAGTTCTTCAAAGCATCCGAGCAAACAAAGTGCACGGCCTTACTTTAACACTATAGGCTCGTACCTCCGTATCCTAGAGTTCTAAGGAGACAGGAATCAAAGCCTGGTGGATGAATTTGTGCTGTTCGATCAGAGCGTGATTAATTGTCTTCAAGATTTGGATTTCTATGGCCGTTGAGGATCGTTCTCAGTCGTCTGATGTCTGGGAAGATCGCA
>NW_010729163.1:1875824-1915086 GCF_000365185.1 Nelumbo nucifera
GTACATCTTTCTCTATGCAGGAGTCTACAGGAATGAGGTTTGGAAAAGTGTTTGTTGTACAAGTATTTTTTTGAAGTGTTTGAGGGCTTGATTGTTTGGTGACCTATTTGTCAATCACTTTTTTGTGTTTTTAACTATTTATTATGGTGGGGATGTTTGATGACCTAATTTTTTCACAAGTGCTTATATTGACTTAAATAACACTTTTAGCCTTTACTCCACACATATTTATAAACAATGTTTTCCTAATCATTATAATATATTTAAATGAAAAATCACATCACTATATGACACATGAGAGTCCACGTGTGCTCACACATGGAGTGCAACATGGATAATAATAATAATAATAATAATAATAATAATAAATACTTCCAAAAAGAATTTTCAATGATCAATTTTCACCAAAGTATTTCCAGATAGGGGAGTAAACAGATTGAATTTGAATCGGATCATGCAATATCCGAATTCAATTCGATATCCAATAGATATTGAAAATTAATATCTAAATTTGAATCTGATTAGATATTTGAATATTCAATTCAGTTCGAATTCAATTAATTCATTGTTTTAGATAATTAATAAATATATAAAATAAATATTTTATTAATATAAAGTATATAAATATATAATTTTTTTATATAACTTAATTATATATATAAATTATATAAAATATTTTTATATTATATATAAGAATTAAATAATCGGCCGAATTCGGATATTTATCGAATCGAATAAGGTCATATCTGAATTCGAATCTGATTAACTATTCGGTATGAATATGATATCTGAATTCGACCGATTAGATATTCGAATTATCCGAATTCGATTAGATTATGTCGAATATCGAATTTGAAATCGGATTTTCGAATATTGTTGACACCCCTACTAGTTCCAGAAAGCATTTTCAAGGATTATTTTTCACAAAGTACTTCCAGAAAGTACTTTTAAGGAGCACTTTTTGCAAATTACTTCTAGAAAGCACTTTAAAGGTGTGGTTTTCATAAAATACTTTTAGAAAGTGCTTTTATGGTGCAGTTTTCACAAATTACATCTAGAAAGCACTTTTATGGATTAGTTTTCACAAAATACTTCCAGAAAGTGCTTCCAGGGAGCAATTACTTCAAAAAAGCATTTTTAAAAACCAATTTTCACAAAATACTTCCAAAAAGTGCTTTTAGGGAGCAATTTTCACAAATTACTTCAAGAAGGCACTTTTAAGGATCAATTTTCAAAAAATACTTCCAAAAAGAGCTTTTAGGGAGCAATTTTCATAAATTATTTGCGGAAAACATTTTTAAGGACCAGTTTTCACAAATTCCTTCCAAAAAGCACTTTTAAGGCACAATTTAGAAAGTGCTTTTATGGAGTATTTTTCACAAACTACTTCCATAAAGCACTTTCACAATTGAGTTTTTACCACTAATATCAAATTAAAAAAATAAAATAGGATGACTAAATTCAAAATATTCAAAAAAATAAAATAGGATAATATTGGGAACATCACATCTCCGCCCCACAACGCCCCACAACACATCCCCGCCATGTATTGGGAACATCTCCATGACATCATCGGTTCTGGTACTATCATCGGAAGATGCTCCTAATACACGGCAGGGATGTGCTATGGGGCGGAGATGTGAACTCCTATCAAGCATCTTTTGAGCCAACACTTCTTTTCCCACACCCCGGCTTTGGTGACACAAAATTTACGACCTACCAAAGTTACGCGAATCGAAGTTTCACTTAATGTTACACTAGCGGGGACCCGTAAGATGCACGAGAAATCTGGAAGATTTAATAATTTTATTTACTATTAATTAATGTTAAATTAATAATAAAAATTTGTTGTTAATTAACTAAAAGTATTCAAAGTTGTTGTTAATATTTAAAATTTTAATAGTTGTAATTTTCATTTAATATTGATTTATAGAAAATAATTATTATTAAATTAATATGAATAAATATTTTTTAATACATTTAGTTTTATTGATAATTTGTAGTAATTTTAATAATTGTTATTATTTTTATTATTTTAAAATGAAATTTTGATTAACTTTAAAAAATTAAAATAATTACAAAAGCTATCTTTTTTATTAATTTCACTAATAATTAACAATTATATAGGAATGACAATGGGGTGGGTTCAAGGCGAGACACCCCATCCCTATCCCTGCCCCATAATCAAGACACTCTACTCCATCACCGCCCTATCCCCTGTGTTAGGTGGGTTCAGGGCAAGGCAACCACTCCTCAATGTCGGGCGAGTTTAGGGGCAAGGCACCCCACTCCTCTTAAAGGATGGGAAATCCTCGAATTTTCCCGCTCTATCCCCAGTATTGGGCGGATTCAAGTAGAGGTGTAAATCAACTCGTGTTGGGTTGGCACGGCATGACCCGCATGTGGCCCGCACGAAGTGTGGGCCGTGTCGTGCTGGCCCACGGGGCGTCTTGGGCCATGCCTCCCTCCCCTAGGATAATTTGGGGGTCGGTTTGGCATGATCCACGGCCCGAGCCCGCACGGGCTCGTTCTGTGACGTGGGGTCAGTTGGTCCATGGGCCGAGCCTTGGGCTAGGCTAGGCCGTTGACCAAGCCAAGCTATGAGAGGTCCATTTTAAAAAAAATTGAAAAAGATGTTTAAATTTTTATTTCATATGATTTTTGATGTACACAATTGTTTATATATACAATTAGACCTATTCATGGGCCGATTAGCTCGGCGGCTTGGCCCAGCTTGACCCATTATTTTTCAGGCTTGGACAAAATTTCAGGCCCATGGGCTCAAGCTTGAGCTTTCTCAAATAATCCCGACTTGATACTATTACATATATAAAAAAGTACTTATGTTATATATAATAAATATAATATATATGATTCTTAAATTATTAATAAATATCAGTTTACTATTATAAAATATAAATTAGTTTATTAATTTATTAAATTATTACTAAATTAATATAATATTAGTTTATAAGAGTATACTAAAAATAAAGCATTTTATGTATAGATCGGGTTTTGGGCTTGGGCTTAAGCTTGAGCTTCGAGCTTTATATAAGGGCTACGCTTGGGCTCGGGCTTGCACATTTTCTGTTGATAAAGAGGCCCTTGTTAATTATAAAACTATGATTTTTTACAAATAAAAAATTTTATTTAATTCTAGTCTAGTATAAAAAGTATATAACATTTCTATATATATTAATATAAAATTTTTTATTTAAATATTGTATAATAATGTTTACTGATGAGGGCGGATTTGGCCCTCCAATGATATTGTGACACATGGCACCTCGGAACAACTAGGTGACACCCGGAACCACTTAGGCAACAACTTGCCTTAGCCAAGTTGATGGTGTCCCACCTGGCGGCTTGGCACAGGCGCCGATCTGGCGACCTGCAAAACATGCTCACTGACAAATTCGTCATGCATATCCTAACGCTCCCACAATCCTTGGAAGTCGGCCCACGTGCCGAACGATTTGGAGGGTGGCTAACGTGCATGGCAGTTGCCTCAAGGAATCTCGGACCACTTAGACGACTTCTCGGAAATCTTGGATGCGGTGCGTGAAGCCCATGCCAAACAATGCCTATGTAAAGGCACCAACCCCAATGGCTTAGGGGGGCGAGTAAGCATATTCTAGATCTCATACTTTGTGATTTTTAGCTCGCAGTCTACTATGAGAGTATTGACTTAACCATCAGAGCGACCTTGCTGGGTTAGCCACCCCGGGTCCTCTGACATTGATTGCTTGCAGGTCTCTAAAGAACTACGAAGCTCAACAATCAATCCAGCTCGCCACCAGGTAGCTCGGCCCTCTGGTCAGCTCGGCACCTAATAGGTAGCTCGACCTGGTCAACTTGGCATCCAGGTCCTCATCCAGCATAAGTTCACTTCGGCCTCTGAGTTATCGGCCACTTGGAAGCAGACCAAATGACGAGGTACTTAGCACCAAAAATTGATTCATCAATTAGTGCCGTCTGTGAAAAACACTACAAAAAGTTAAGTTCTCATCCTCCAAAAGGCTAAGTCCTCTTCTTCCAGAAAGCTAAGTTCTCACCTTTTAGAAACTAAAAGTTCTCACTTTCTAGTTTCCATTTTTTATGAACTCAAAGACTATGCAGGAAGTTGATGGCCAACAGACTAAGCAACTCTACCAACTTTATTTCAACTCGGATAAAGTCTCATCAGTCCTCTTCACGAGGTACCCTCTACAAAGATGAGCTCTTCATGGTTTCCGCGGGAGTAGGCGGCCAACAGATTACATGGACGCCCCTGCCGGTCGAGCCTTCCAAGGCTCCCGTGCGAGCTGGTGACTTAAAATCAATATTGATGCCCCCGTAGGTCGAACTCCTAGTAGCTTCTTGTAGGAGTGGGTAAGCGATGTCACTAATGAGGCTGATGCAGTGCAGCCATAGCTCCAAGGTGCCGAGCTGATAAAAGACCTCAACACCACATAAGACCCAGTCACCTCTTTGGCATGGGCAAAATCAAAGATCAAGGAGAGTGGACTACGAGTCGCTCCTAGAGCCTAAGGGCTAAAGTGCCAAATTGGCAAAGACTTCGCCACCACATAAGACCCAGTCGCCTCTTCGGCATGGGCAAAATCAAGGGTAAGGAGAGTGGACTGCGAGTTGCTCCCAGAGCCTAAGGAATTGAATCGACGTTTACGAGCTCATCGAATTAGTCATTTCAGGACAAAAGAAGCAATCTACTCCCTTCGCCGAGTTACTTTCAGCTCGGGAGTGGGGGGTAGGGCGGATTTGGCCCTCCAATGATATTGTGACACATGGCACCTCGGAACAAGTAGGTGACACCCGGAACCACTTAGGCAACAACTTGCCTTAGCCAAGTTGATGGTGTCACACCTGGCGGCCTGCGAGACGTGCTCGCCGACAAATTCAACGTGCATATCCTAACACTCCCACGATCCTTGGAATTTGGCCCACGTGCTGAACGATCCGAAGGGTGGTCAATGTGCATGGTGGTTGGTTGCTTGAGGGAATCTCAGACCACTTAGATGACGTCTCGAAAATCTCAGATGCGGTGCGCGAACCCCACGCCAAACAGTGCCTATATAAAGGCACCAACCCCAATGGCATAGGGGGCAAGTAAGCATATTCTAGCTCTCATACTTTGTGATTTTTAGCTCACAGTCTACTATGAGAGTACTAACATAAGCATCAGAGCAACCTCGCCGGGTTAGCCACCCTGGGTCATCTAACATTGATTCCTTGCAGTTCTTCAAAGAACTACGAAGCTCAACAATCAATCTAGCTCGCCACCAGGCAGCTCGGCCCTCTAGTAAGCTCGACACCTAATAGGCAGCTCGACACTCTGGTCAGCTCGTCACCTAACCTGCCTAGCTCGGCCCAGTTAATTCGTTACCTCACCTTCCTAGCTCGGCCCAGTCAGTTCGACACCTAGCCTATCTAGCTCGGCCCAGTTAACTCGACACCTAACTTGCCCCCAGCTCGGCCTGGTCAGCTTGGCATCCAGGTCCTCATCCAACAAAAGTTCACTTCGGCCTCTGAGTCATCAGCCACTTGGAAGCAGACCAAATGACGAGGTACTTAGCACCAAAAATTGATTCATCAATAATGACAATAATATTGCAAGCAAGCTCAACCCTTATATGAAGCCCGACCATCAGGCTTAGATCTTGAGCCCAATCCTAGCCCTTATATAACATAAGTACTTTTTTTATATATGTAATAGTATCAGGCCAGGCTTATTTGAGAAAGCTCGAGCTCGAGCCCATAGGCCTGAAATTTTGCCCAAGCCTGAAATATAATGAATCAGACTGGCCCGGGCCATTAGGCTACCCAACCCATGAATATGTCTAATTGTATATATAAACACAAATGCAAAAATTATTGAATAATAATGAAAAAACACAACAAATTAATTAAAAATCCAAAAATATTGAAAAACCTAATGAAATACTAAAAATAATTAAAAAATTAAATTAATTGTATTTTATTGCAAAAAATACTGGATAATAATGAAAAAGTAATAATTCATTAACAATAATTATACTTTAAGCTATAAAAAGTAGAAAATTACATTTAATTATTTTTAGCCAAGAAATTAGCAATATTTTTGAAAATATGATAAAAATTATTGTATTTTAAATAAATACAATAATTAATAATTATAATATTGTCATAGATAACAATATTTTAATAATTAAAAAAGTAACAAAACATTTATAACTTAAGAAACTATTAGATCTATAAATTTGCAGGCTAAAGCAGCTATCTTCTTTTGAGTTAGGTCTTGCTGAGATATGCACCATGCCCACACATTATCAGGGATAAACTAATTCAAAGTCTAATTGGGTACCAAGCTTTTGGACTCCAATGATGGCTTTGGCGGATAGGGCCCAAGCTAAATAACCTCTAATAAGCTCAACTTGGAAGTTATATGCATATATGGTAAACGATGAATCAATTTTTGGTGCTAAGTACCTCGTCATTTGGTCTGCTTCCAAGTGGCTGATGACTCAGAGGCTGAAGTGAACTTTTGTTGGATGAGGATCTGGATGCCGAGCTGACCCGAGTGTCGAGCTGCCTATTAGGTGCTAAGCTGACCAGAGGGTCGAGCTGCCTGTTGGCGAGTTGGATTGATTGTTGAGCTTTGTAGTTCTTTAGAGACCTGCAAGGAATCAACGTCAAAGGACCTAGGGTGGGTAACCCGGCAAGATCGCTCTGATGCTTAAGTCAATACTCTTATAGTAGACTACGAGCTAAAAATCACAAAGTATGAGAGCTAGAATATGCTTACTTGCCCCCCCTATGCCATTAGGGTTGGTGGCATTGTTTGGTGTGGGCTTTACGCATCGCATCCGAGATTTCCAAGAAGTCATCTAAGTGGTCTGAGATTCCTTGAGGCAACCGCCATGAATGTTGACCACCCTCCGGATCGTTCGGAACGTGGGCCAACTTCCAAGGATCGTGGGAGTGTTAAAATATGCATGCCGAATTTGTCGGCGACCACGTCTCGCAGGCCGCCTGGTCGGCGCCTGTGCCAGGCTGCTAGGTGGAACACCAACAACTTGGCTAAGGAAAATTGTTGCCTAAGTGGTTCCGGGTGTCAACTATTTGTTCCGAGGTGCCATGTGCCACAATATCATTGGAGGGCCAAATCCGCCCTCATCATTTGCCCCCCACTCCTTAGCTGAAAGTAACTCGATGGAAGGAGTAGGTTGCTCCTTTTGGCCTGAAATGACTAATTTGATGAGCTCGTAAGCGTCGATTCAATTCCTTAGGCTTTGGGAATGACTCATAGTCCACTCCCCTTACTTTGATTTTGCCCATGCCGAAGAGGCGACTAGGTCTTATGTGGTGCCGAAGTCTTTGCCAGTTCGACACTTTAGCCCTTAGGCTCTAGGAGCGACTCGTAGTCCACTCTCCTTGATCTTTGATTTTGTCCATGCCGAAGAGGCGACTAGGTCTTATGTGGTGCCGAGGTCTTTTATCAGCTCAGCACCTTAGAGCTACGGCTGCGCTGCATTAGCCTCGTTAGTGATGTCGGTTACCCACTCCTACAAGAAGCTACTAGGAGCTTGACCTACGGGGGCAGCACTACTGAATTTAGATCACCAGCTTGCACGGGAGCCTTGGAAGGCTCGACCGACAAGGGCGTCCATGCAGTCTGTTGGCTGTCTACTCCCGCAGAAGCCACGAAGAACTCATCTTTGTAGAGGGTACCTCGCGAAGAGGACTGATGAAGCTTTATTTGAGTTGAAATGGCCATCAACTTCCTACATAGTCTTTGAGTTCATAAAAAATGGAAAGTAGAAAGTGAGAACTTTTAGTTTCTAAAATGTGAGAACTTAGCTTTCTTGAAGAAGAGGACTTAGCCTTTCGGAGGATGAGAACTTAGCATTTTGTAGCGTTTCTCACAGACGGTGCCAATTGATGAATCAATTTTTTGTGCCAAGTACCTCGTCATTTGGTCTGCTTCCAAGTGGCCGATGACTCAGAGGCCGAATTGAACTTTTGTTGGATGAGGATCTGGATGCCGAGTTGATTAGGCCGAGCTGGGGGCAAATTAGGTGGCGAGTTAACTGGGTCGAGCTGGGTAGGTTAGGTGCCGAATTGATTGGGCCGACCTAGGCAGGTTAGGTGACGAGCTGACTGGGCCGAGCTAGGCAGGTTAGGTGACGAGCTGACCGGAGTGTCGAGCAGCCTATTAGGTGCCGAGTTGACCAGAGGGCCGAGCTGCCTGGTGGCGAGTTGGATTGATTGTTGAGCTTCGTAGTTCTTTAGAGACCTGCAAGGAATCAATGTCAGAGGACCTGGGGTGGCTAACCCGGTGAGGTCGCTCCGATGCTTAAGTCAGTACTCTCATAGTAGACTGCGAGCTAAAAATCACAAAGTATGAGAGGTAGAATATGCTTACTTGCCCCCCTATGCCATTGGGGTTGGTGCCTTTATATAGGCATTGTTTGGCGTGGGCTTCACGCACCGCATCCGAGATTTCCGAGAAGTCGTTTAAGTGGTCCGAGATTCCCTGAGGCAACCACCATGCACGTTGATCACCCTCCGGATCGTTTGGCACGTGGGCCAACTTCCAAGGATCGTGGGAGTGTTAGGATATGCATGCCGAATTTGTTGGCGAGCACGTCTCGCAGGCCGCCAAGTGAGACACCATCAACTTGGCGAAGGCAAGTTGTTGCCTTAAGTGGTTCTGGGTGTCACCTAGTTGTTCCGAGGTGCCATGTGTCACAATATCATTGGAGGGCTAAATCCGCCCTCATCAATTTTTATTCAGCAATTTTTTTCATTATCATTTAGTAATTAAAATTTAATTAATTTAATTTTTAATTTTTTTTAGTATTTTAATTAATCTTTAGGTTTTTCAGATTTTTGGATTTTTAATTAATTTTTTGTGTTTTTTCATTATTATTCAGTAATTTTTCCATATGAGTATTTTTAGTATTTTCAGCATTTAATTTTGCATATTAGTCACTACAAAATTAATTTGCTTTGATTTTCAGTAAAAATAAATTAAATAACTAAATAAATACCATAACTAATAAAAAATACAGTTAATTTTCAATATTTTTCAATAATTTCTAGCTTGGGTATTGTTTTTAATAATTTTTGGTATTTTTAATAATAAAATACTATAAATTGCATTTTTATTTATTTTCAGTAAATACCCTTATTAATATAAAATATTGTTAATTTTCAATATTTTTAATTATTTTTAGTATTTTAATTATATTTTGGATTTTTTAGAAATTTTGGATTTTTAATTAAATGTTGGTATTTTTTCATTATTATTTAGTAATTTTTGCATATGAGTATTTTGTAATAAAATACATTAATAAAAAATGTCCTACATTTTAAATTTTCATTAATTTTTATCATTTTTAATGAGTTCATTATGCACAATAAAGGTCTCAACTCATAAAAATTATTAATTAATTAAAAATGTAATAATACAAGGTTATCTAATAATATCTAATAATATTATTAAAATTATCAATTAATATTTTTATATTTATATTTCTTATGTTTAATTAATTGTTGGTATTTTTTCATTATTATTCAATAATTTTTTCAATAAAATATTGTTAATATAATGGGTTCAACATTTTAAATTTTCATTTATTTTTATCATTTTTAATCAATTCATTATGCACAATAAAGGTCTCAATTCATTGGACTTTGGACGCAAACCATAGTGATGGTAAAGTAAGCCTCCGAAAGACCGAAACCCCCAATGAACATCTTACTTTGCCACTGATTTGCATCCATATCCAAAGGAGTGAAAAAAAGGGAGTTAGAACACAATCATTTTTTATAATTTTACCTAATTTATATATATATATATATATTGATGCTACGCGATCCGGGCACTCCTAGCTGGCGGACGTCTGGCTCCTAGCTGGCGACGGACGGTACCTGAGAAGAGGAAGGCGAAGGATTCCCGGGGGACTTGCCCGATGGGAATACTCCGATGCTTAAGTTAGAATACTTGGGAGAGCTGTAAAGGCTGCAAAGAGAGCTAAGAGTGCAGATGGCGCTAGATCAGTTCAAGTTTAGTTACCTTCGCCCCTTCAAAATTGGAGTCTTTAAATACAGATATTCTTGTCAAATCGGGCATAACCGCCACTGGCCCTCTGTCGCAACTGTTATTTGCCAGGGCTACGCAGGTAACCGTTGTAGAGTACTGCCCAATCAGATGAGAGACACGACCCGGAAAGGACAGACACGCCACCACTTGTCGAGAGACGTGGGTGTAGTCTGCTGGGCTGGCAAGGACTGCGCCGTCAGTCAAGAGACGTGGGGCAGTCTAACGGGTACGGTCTTGTCAGATAATAAGCTTCCTGAAAATGCCACGCTGCTCAATAGCGAGCTACCTTGTAGCAAGCTATCCCATAGCGACCTGCCCTGTAGCGAGCTTCTGAAGGTATCCCGAGATGATTCCACCTTAGGTTGCCTTTGGGGTAGTCTTCTTGCCTATGTATTGGAGTGAGCTAATTCTCTCTGCTCGCGAGCTGGGATAGACTTGGCTTGGTGTACTCCCTTTCAGCATACTGGGGTCCTTGAGCTCGCATTGTAGCGAACTCGTTCCGTGGCGAGCTGTAATGTAGTGAGCTGACCTGCGAGGACTTTAATGACCTCGTTACTCAGTTTTAGCCAGGCTATCATGCTGAGTTGTTGCTTATGTTGAGCCACGTCCACATGTCGCCTTCTTAGGAGGTCAAGTCAAATCACCCTCTATCAATTGCCCCCCACTCCTTGGGCTAAGGATTCTACCCTAGCGCGAGGAGTTCATGGAGTGTGACGGGTGGATTTGACCCGAAATTCAAACCTGATTGACCGATCGCATTAAATACACATGCGGATGTCAGGTAATTTCTGGACTTTTTGGGTGCCAAAAAGCGTGCCAAAACGGCTCTTAGTTTCGGAAGACGTGCAGCCGACATCACCTTAATCATGAAAGACGTGCAGTTAGTCATATTTCAGTTTCAGAAGACGTGCGATCAGCTTGATTACGAACCATCGGATTCGCCTTAATCTGAGCCGTTGGTTTGTGGGCACAGTGGCTATAAATAGGAGGGCCCCAGGCCTCATTTCCTTTACGCCAACTTGCCTTTCTTTCGGATTCAAGGACGCACCTTCATCTAGCTGCTCGAGCTCTTCTCCTGTTCACACCGTCTTTTCGGTTCAGCTTTCTCTTGGTGAGTCTTATCGCTTTATCAGCAATGTTTGGGTACCCATACAACGTCTTTCCCCGGGGTGGTAACCAAGATGATTTCCCTTCGAGCTTAGGGGGAGCTTGGGGGTAGGCTCTGAAAGCTCGGGAGGCCTCCAGTGAAATGGCTTCCACTTCCCGGGGTAGGGAGCCAGACAACTTTGGTCCTTCCTCCATGTCGATGGAGAGACTAAGGACCTTGGTCCTCCAATTCAACCTTCCTAGAAACCTCATCTACAGTCTCCCATCCGGTGACTATCCTTGGGAACACGGTCACGATGAGATCGTGATCTTCCAGGAACAACTCATCGCTGGCCTTCGTCTTCCTCTGCATCCTTTGATAGTGGAGGCTTTAAACCATTTTAACGTTACCATAGAATAGCTTCACCCCAACTCAATCCGAAATGTAGTTGGGACAATTTCTTTGTTTTATGAATACTATCTTCCTCTTGACCTCAACATCTTCTCCACCAACCTTTCTATCAAGAATGCTTCCCACGGAGCGCCTCCAGAAAGGCATTCCTATTACTTTTCTCCCCGTCCCAGCTTCAAGCTCCTACACGAGCTGCCGAACAGGATCCCGGTTTGGAAGCAGGATTATTTTATAGTTCGCAACCCCGAAGGGTGGCCCTTCCCATCCCACTAGAGGGCCGCCATCCAGGATTCGGGTGTTGACTTGGATCCAAAAGTTCGGGAAACGCTGCAATCCTGGGCAGCGGTTGACTTCCATTGCTCGGACTACTTGACCGAGGACAAGCTCGCACAGGCCGGCCTGAGCCCCGGTATGTTGCCTTTAGGTCGCACAATGCCTTGTGATTTTTTTTTTTGCTGGACTAATGGCTTGTGATTTTTGGCAGCCAACATGTCTGGTGTAGATGCGCGCCACCTTCTGTCAAGTAACCAAAAGCGTAGGGCGAAGAGGTCGTGCCCTGACTGAGTTTCCACTTCCGAGAGTGCTGAGTTCGAGGCTGCTGATCCAGCCTTCGTTCCACCACCGCCTGAGGTCCCACCGGTCCCATTCGAGGGAGTAGCCACAGAAGGTGGCATAGAAGGACGCTAGGTCCCGACGCAAGGGTAGTACCCTCCATCTGTGCAGTCCCACCCCTTCGCCTTCCAACAGTTCCCTACCGGGGAGTGGGAAAGCATCACTGAGCTAATTGTGGGTTCGCGAAGGAGCTGTCAGGCGGTCACCCACGAGGAGGTCGCCAGCTGGGGAGGGGTGGACCCTAAGCAGCTCGCCAGGCTGGCCTCAGCTCACTACATGGTGATAAGTGGCTGCTTTTATCTTCTTTTCCCTTCTTCTCCTTCTTTTTTCTTTTTTGACCTCGACCTTTTGTTGGCAGGTGAACTTCGCCATTCATGCCATGGCCCTCCAGACCAACATCCACTCCGGCGACGCTCTCACTCAGAGGTCAAATGGGCAGAAGATCTAGGGTGAGCTCGATCGGGGCCCGAGGTGAAGTCCTTTAGGCTCAAAAGGGGAGCGAGGCCCAGGAGCTGCTCGTCCGGGACAAGGAAGCACGAATCACCCGACTGTCTAAGGAGAGCGCTTGCTACCGGGAGGAGTCATCGAGGGTGGTAGCGRAGAGGGAGCTTCTTCGCCAGCAGGTCCAGGACTTGGAGTCCACGCTTCAGGATCAGACTCGGAACTTCGACGCCATGGTGGAGGCTGAGCGAGCTAAGGCGGTGTGGGACTTCAAGGGCTCCCAGGAGTACCACAACCTCCGGGTGGAGTACGGCTCAAGCTCCTACCATTCTGGATTCAAACTCTGCCGTTGGCTGATCCGGAAGAAGTTCTCCGGGCTCAACCTTGAGGGCATAACGATGAAGGGTTTGGATCCAGAGACGGCGAACATGGCAGAGGAGGAGGAGCCTGACTCTCTGGAGGATGACGAGGACGTGGAGGCAGTGGATCCTTGAGGCTGGTTGCTCTTGTTTTTCTTTTCTATGAATGACTTTCTGAAGTGATTGTTCCCGGGTGTCTGAACCCGGTTTTAAATATTTCTTCTTTTGATGAACTTTCGCGGGCGGTTGGGCCCGGTTTTTTCTTTCTTTGATGAACTTCTCTTGGGATGTTAAGCCCGGTTTTTTGTTTTTAAGAACTGGTAATGTGATGTTTTTTCTTTCTGCTAAGTGTTGTATGCTCTTTACTTTTTGCCGAAGTGACTTTATCACTCAAGCTGTTAGAGCTACATACCCGAAGTAGGGTCTTTCGGTATTTGTTACCCCGAACTGTTCCCTGGTACTTGCGGTAGTTTTATGGTATACCCCGAGGTGGTTATCGTAGTAAGCCCGAGCTGTATGCACATGGGTTAAGTTGACGTAGGTTGTCCCTTATCGGGTTCAACTAGTATATCGAGGCGAGCTACGCTTCAATGAGTTCCCGCCCGAGCTGCCTATGCCTTCGGTATTAATACTTAGCCTTTGCCGATGAAACAGTTGGGTCTTACACAGTGCCGAGGTCTTAGTTAGCTCGGTGTTTTATCCCTTAGGCTGAGGGAGTGACTTATAGTCCACTCTTGGAGTTCGCCCATGCCATGGAGGCGACTGGGTCTTATCGCACCGAGGCCTTCGTTAGCTCAGCACTTTGGCCCTTAGGCTCTGGGAATAACTCGTGATCTACTCATTAATTTATAGGTAATATTGCCTTAAGTTGACAATATTCCATAACCGAGGTACTTGTTTCCCTTCTAGGGTTTTGAGCTTGTATGTTCCTTCCCCAAGCACCCGCTTTACTCGGTAGGGTCCTTCCCAGTTTGGCCCGAGCTTACCAATACCGGGCTCAGGCACCATAACTTTACGAAGGACCAGGTCACCAACGCGGAGGTTCCACTTCTTAACCCTGGCGTTATAGTACCGAGCTACTCTTTGTTGGTAGGTCACGGTCCTAATATATGCGAGGTCTCGTACTTCATCAAGTAGGTTGAGGTTGATATATAGCTCGTCTTCATTTGCCTTGTCATCATACGCTTCTAGTCGTAGCGAGGGAACCTCGATCTCGGATGGGATGGCTGTTTCAGTGCCGTAGGTGAGGTTGAAGGGGGTCTCTTTTGTAGCGGTCTTCACTGTGGTCCGATAAGCCCATAGAACACTGGGTAGCTCGTCTACCCATAGTCCTTTAGCTCGGTCCAGGCATGCCTTCAATCCGGGGAGGATAGCTCTATTCGTGACTTCCGCTTGGCCGTTTGCTTGAGGGTGTGCGACTGAGGTAAATTTCTGTCGAATTCCCATGTCTTGGCACAAATTCTAGAATTTAATGTCCTCGAACTGCTTACCATTGTTAGAGATCAGTACCCGAGGTAACCCGAAGTGGCACACTATACTTTTCCAAAAGAAGTTTTGTACGTTCCGAGTTGTAATTGTTACAAGAGGTTCAACTTCTACCCACTTAGTGAAATAATCGACTGCTACCACTAAGAACCTCCTCTGGCCTATCGCTGGTGGAAACAGTCCGAGTATATCGATCCCCCACTGTGCGAAAGGCCACGGGCTAGTGAGATACTTCAAGTCGGTAGTAGGTTGATAATGGATATTGGCATGCTTCTGGCACTTGTCACACTTTCCGATGAGCTCGATCGCATCTGCTTTCATTGTTGGCCAATTGTACCCCTGTCGTAGCGCTTTTTGGGCGAGGGCCTTGCCCCCCAAGTGTCCGCTGCACAGGCCCTCGTGAGTGTCGCGGAGCACGAGCTCAGCTTCAGAAGGTCGCAAGCAGCGCAGGTAGGGGAGCATGTAAGATCTTTGGTACAGCCGTTCGTCTATCATGACGTATTTGGCCACCTGACACTCTACCCTTCTGGCGGCATTGCGGTTTGCAAGGAGGGTCACGTGTAGCAGGAAGTTCGCGAGTGGATCAATCCAGCTCGGCTCTGCTTGAACGATAGGAGCGACTTCCTCTGCCCCCCCGAGAATGCTAGGCCAAGGTAGGTTCTCTATGTACACGGTTCTCATGGTATTATCACTGGTGCTGGCTAACCGGGACAAGGCGTCGGCGTCAGCATTCTCCAATCTCAGGATTCGCTTGATGAAGTGTGACTGGAAGTTGAGCAGAGCCTCTCTAACTTTGGCTAAGTAGGCGATCATGGTTGGTTCGCGAGCTTCATATTTGCCTGTGACTTGATTGACCACGAGCTGGGATCGCTGCAGATGACGATATGCTTGGCTTTCACTTCTTTGGCTAGAGCCAGCCCGACTATTAACGCCTCGTACTCCGCTTCATTGTTGGATGCTGCGAACTCGAAGCATAGTGTGTACTCCAGTTTTGTGCCGCTTGGGCCGTACAGAACGATTCCAACTCCGTTGCCCTGCTGGTTTGACGAGCCATCTATGTGAAGGATCCAAGGCTCCTCATGAAATTATGTAGTAAAAATATAAATTATAATTTTATGAATAATTCAATTTAAAAATGTTATTCAAATAATAAAAATTTAACATTAAAAATAAAACATTATTTAAATATTTCAATAACTAAAAATCTTAAATAAAAAAATTAAAAATAGCTAAATAATATAACAAAATATTCAATATTATGTAATAACATTAAAATAAATAAAATTCAAAAATTGAAAATATTTTACATATTATTTAAATATTTAACATGACAAAATTTTGAATAGTTAAAATAACGAAATTATGTAATAAATTTAAAAAATATTCTTAAAAGTAGAAAAATGATTATAATAGAATTCTTAATATTCACATTAATAATAATTTAATATTTTACGAAATTATTAATGAATTATGTAATAATAGTACAATTATAATTTTATGGATTATTAAATTTAATAAACAATTAATATTTTAAGAATTTAAATAACAAATTTACTTCAATAACTAAATAATATTGTAAATAACTAATATCACTTATATCAATTAATAATTATAGAAAATAACAATCAACAAAATTATATTTATTAGTAATAATTTTACAATAATAGTGTATATTCATTATATATTTATATATACTATAATTAATATTTATTTTATTTTCAGAAATTATTTATTGTTTTTTATAATTATTGGAGATTAAACAACTATTATTTAACTTTGGAAATTTAATTTATCGTATTTATTTTATTTTTGTTATAAATTTATTTTTATAATTATATATTTTTTATAATTTATAGATTAATACTTGATGCGACGCAATTCGGTTGCTCCTAACCGGTGATGACTTGGCTTCCAGTAGACGACAGACTTGACTAATCTGCACAAAGGGAATCAGAGAACTTGGGGGTGCTTACCCGGTGAGGTCGCTCCGATGCTTAAGTCAATTTTTTGCGAGCTGATGGTAGCTTAGAAAGTAAGAGAGCTAGTGAGCAGAGATTACGCGTACCTTTGCCCCTGGAGGGTTGGGGTCTTTATATATTGGAGTCCTCGCGGGTTTTTCGGAGTGGTTCCGGGATTCTTGCTATGATGAGGCCCATTTCCGTATTAATAGGAGATAATGCTGCTAGCCGATAAGGCTTATCACTGCCGCCCGAATCGGTCAGGGGAGATAAGGTTAGCTGTTACGAGGCGTGATCCCGTAAAGCATGGAATCTGGTGGCGAGATGTTCGGGGTTGCCATGCAGTGGTCGGTCAATATTACCCGAGCTAGTGCCCTTTGGATCCAACTTGGTACGAATGGCGAAGTGCCTTGGGACCGAGGTGGTCTTGATGCGATCGTGCCCCGAGGTGGTTTGGTTATCCGAGCTCGGTCCGTTGTAGACTTGATGCGTCAGAGTGAGCTGTCATCCTGTCAGTTAGGTCGTGTTCACGTGTCCCCCTATTACTGACCCGATGCGGGGAGTTCACGACGAGCCAAATGGATTTGGTCCAAGGTCCGAGCAGCTAGCCAGATGAATCATGGGTCAGACTTGTTCGACCACCCGGCTCAACTAGGAAAACCTAGGTCGCGTCTGGCTTACGCGCGGACGTCACACGGTTTATAAACTCCGCGAATGTAAAAAAATGCGCTAAACCAATTTTATCCTCAGGGGTCGTGCAGCCGGTTTTCCTAGGAGCCATTGGATTGCTTCAATCTTGACGATTAGTTCTCGGACATAGCGGCTATAAATAGGGGGTCCGCAACTCTTTTTTCTTGCCACAAATTCTATGATTGAGCTCTCTCGAGGTCGCATCAGAGTCTTCTAGGTCGGTCTTCTTTCTGTTTTCCACTTCGTCCTCTCTTTTCGGTGAGTCTTCATTCCTTAGTTTTTTCCTGCTTTTCAATCATGTCGAGTCCTAGTGTAGATAGGCTCTTAGATAGTGCGAGCGAGGTGGAGGGTGTTGTTATTCCTGCCGGGGAAGTCAGCTCGCGGCAGGGTGTCTCCCCTCTCTGGCCTTTAGAGGGAACCTCTAACCCTGAAGTCGAGCCATCTCGACTCAGGGAGTCCGAAGCTCAGGAAGAGGGTCTGTCCTCCAGATTGGGGGCCCTGTCTTCCCGAGGTCGGGATCCCAATGACTTCGGTCCTTCCACACTATCTTCGGACAGATTGTTGTACTTAGTGTCCCGCTATCGTCTCCCCGATAGCTTGGTCTTTAGCATACCTTTAGGTCAATACCCTTGGGCTCATGATCACAATGAGCTCGATATTTTTGAGGAGCAGCTCGCGGCAGGGCTGCGCTTCCCACTTCACCTTTTCCTAGTAGAAATAGTTAGGTTTTACAATATTACCATTGACCAACTTCATCCAAATTCTATTCGGAACATTGTTGGCACCATTTCCCTATTCCACGCCTACGGCCGACCCCTGACCCTGGATATCTTCAGCTCGATCTGTGCGATCAAGCGAAACTTAGCTTGTTTGTGCGGGGATGTCAGACAGAGCTACTACATATCTCCCAGGCCCGGATTCAAAATTTTGCTTGGCTGCCTGAACAAGGTTCTGGCCTAGAAAAGGCGATATTTCATCGCCCGTAACCCGAAAGGGTGGTCTTTCCCAACCCACTGGAGGGTGGCTACTCAGGACCCCGGGGTGAGCTTGGACACAGAGATCAGGGCGGTGATCAACTCATGGAGGGACCTCGACCTCGAGATGAAAAACTTCTTGGCCGAGGACACACTGGTGCGAGTTGGTTTGAGCCCTCCCGGTAGGTTTCCTTTCGAATATTCATTTAAAATGCCCTTTAAGTTCTTGACTAACTGTCCCATTTTTTGCAGTTACAATGCCAGAGGTCGACGCGGAGAGCCTCCTGAGAAGCTTTCAAAAGGGGAAGAAGCGGAAAGCCGCGAAGAGACTTCGCCGGGAAGTCGGGCCTTCAACCTCTGGACCAATTGAGGCCCTGGCCGTGGAGCCGATCTCCACTGAGCCCCCTAGGGAGGAGGCCCAACCAACGTGCCCCGAAGTGGTCATGGACGAGGGCCGTGAGGAGGATACTCGTCCTTAGGAACTAGAGGACACGTTTGCGTTAGAGGGGCCAATCGTCGAGCCAGAGAGTGCCCCCGCGAGTGAGAGAGAGAGCATCATGATTCACGTGCTCGCGGTGCGCAAAAGCAAGGACATCGTCTTTCCGAACGAGGTCGCGTGATGGGCTGATATGTCTTCAGCCCGACTTTTGGGATTAGCTTCCAACCACTGCATGGTGATAAGTATTCTGCCTTCAGTTCCACTCTTTTTTTTTTTTTTTACTTACCTCGATTTTCTTTTGATAGGTCAATTCTGCCCTTCACGCAATGGCCTGTCAGTCCGCGATCTTCTCAAAGGAGGCTCAACCTTTCATTAAGGAGTGTTTGTTTTGGTATTAGGCTCATGAATTTTTATTCAAAAAATATCCTTAACAATTTTTTTTGTACAAAAAAATAAAATTGACTAAATATAGTCAATAGAGTGGTTGCCCGTGTCTTATTAAAGGCAAAAATGATAATTTCATTTTTATTTTCTTTTAATTAAATTTATTTAAATGAACATTAGGGTCAACATTGTGATTTTCTACCTAAAGGTCCGAGGGTAGGAAGTAAGGTTCCTTTCGTCATAATGTAGTTCCTTGACGTTGGACTTGAAGTCCAAACACAAGGTGCTGTAACTGAAAAGCTGGTGAAGACAAAATAGGGAAGCCATGTATCTTGCCCAGTAGTCATTGATCCGGGTAGCACAGAACCCATTCAAGTTCAAAGAGGGTTTATGTACATATGATTGAAATCAACTTTGTCCAAGGATTCAGTCCATGTCATAATTGGATTAATATACCATTTGTTTCAACCTTTAGATTTAATTGTCGGTTCTAGGCAATGATACAGTCATGCTTCTCAAGGGGTAAGAAGTATCAAAAGTACTGGTCAATGTTTGTGGTAAAAGGATCATTTTTGGTTCTCTATTTAATTGCTGCGAGAGGTTCATCTACGTTGTCTTACTGAAAGGTTTGTTCTATAAAATTGGTTATATTTGTTCTGTACTTGCTTCTCATATAATCAGTACACCATATAGAGTAATTTTGTATGAACCATTACTAAGGGTAGTACAGGTTGATGAAGCTCTGGTGTATAAAACCATTTAGACTTGGAGGAAATGAATTCCATGGAAGGGCGCAATTCTGTATGAATTTTTTTTTTCATCAGCTTTTGTATGATTTTTTTCTAATTCTTCCTATATATGTGTAGTTGGAATGGGTGTCTTCTATGAAAACACAAATGGGGTGAATTTCCAAATGTCAACAAACTATTGGATTTTAATCTCATTAGAGATTAAATCCAATGGGGTTTGATTGGTCAATTACATGAAAATTTACACCTGCACACATGTCTTGAAAATAACTTCTTTTTCTTATTAAAAACAGTTTTTTAACTTGTCCCACATTGGAAATTACAAGTTTTGTTTTGGGTTTTTTTAATAGGAGCTGATTTACACTCCTTAGATAAAGAGAGGAGAGTATGGAGGCTTATTACTGTGTGCAGTGCAATGAGGCGCAGTTTGCTCGCACCCGCGTGGCTCTCAAAGAGTGGTTTTGTCTTTTGGTGCAATGCTGACCATTGATGTGATCAACGGCTACAATTTGATTGGGTGTGATCAAGAGGCATAATTCAAAGTTAACAATCATTTACCGTTAACTACCTTTTAAACACCTTCATGACTCTTCAAAGATTATTTAAGGAGCACAAATCAAGCATTTGCACACACACAAAAACAATTTTCGAAAATCACTTTCTCTCTCTCTCTCTCTCATTCCAGTCTGCTATTGTCTCACAAAAGGTTTGTTCGGAGACTCTTCAACTTTATTAGTTGCAGATTCTCGCCCAAGGCTCTGTTGTATCCTGGGAACGGATTTCCTGTAACCCAATAGCAAACTCAGTGAATTAGAGTAGGGGCAAATAACGTTCTAAAGATATCGTCTTCAGATGCACCTCAAAGTTTCTCCTCCAAGTTTCAGTGACCCTTTTTCCCAATACAAACTAATGGAAGGTGCAAGGGAAATAGTCAGTCAATGATATTTTTAGCTAGGCATATTAAAAAACACCGCTATCACAATTGGATTTTTTTAAGTCATGGAAGTGGATACTTTTAGGCCATTTTCAGGTGGATTTTGGATGATGATGCTGAGATTAGGCATACTTACTCATAAATCATAACTATTAACTCATCAGAAGAAAGAGAGAGAGGAGGAGGAGGAGGGGGGAGGAGGAGGAAGGACTGACTTTAGATGTGACCCAAGTTAATTGGCGTTAGCGATTAGTCAAGTAGAAACACGTTTTGTGCTGGCTAGCAAAAAAGACAACCTAACTGAGTTTTATGATCTATTTTCTAATTACTAACGATTCTGATCCACTAGCGCTAATTTAAAGAAAATTGCAATTGAGTCAAGACAACAACTTGCTTTTATTAGGGTAAAATATAAAAATCTCCCTTAGTGTTCTTTACAATCATAAAAACCTTTATTGAGATTTCCCTTTTCCAAAATTAAAACAATTTTTTTTGTTATTATGAAAAGATCTGCAGTCAATTCTCCTTTGTAGACCTGAGTTGACCCAACCCGTGAATCTGACCCAACCCAATCCAAAAAAATAGGGTTAGGGTCTCATATTTAATTATCGGAATTTGAGAATGACCCGATCCGATCTAATCTGGCAAAAACTGGGTTGGGTCGGGTCATGGGTCGATCTGCTGACCTAATTGTCAAGTCTAATTTGGACTATTTATGCATTGTTAGTAGTTTCCATTCTTTAATTTTTTCTATTTAGTCTTTACTCTATTGTTTATTCTTTAAATTGTTAAATATACAAGTTTTTTTATTTTATATTTAGAATTTTAAGGTTAATTCCTTTAATTTTGGTATTTTTCATATAATTTTTCTTTATTTTTTTAAATTTCAGTTATTTTTTGGAATGACCCAAATTGATCCATGAGTGAACCCTAACCCAAACATTTAGGGATAGGGTCTAGCATTTAATAACCCAACCTGAAATTCTACCCGATCCAAAATCAACCCAAAGTGTCTTGACCCAAGCCGAACCCAACCCACCCAACCCAATTGTCACTTCTGTCAGGTCTACTCTGTTATTGTCCTGGATAAAAAACATTGGCATAATGCATTAATTTTCCAAAAGTACCTATTTTACCCTTACATATATTTTATCAATTCGGATAAAAATTTATTAAAATACCCTCAAAAGAATGTTGAACTTTTAATTAAAAGAAATTTCTTAAATCAGATTGAAGCGAGTAGTAAAGTAACTTTACTCTACAATTAAACATGTTAGGTCTAATGAAGTCTGGAAGTAACATTTTGAATTGTATTGAAAGATGTCCTAATAAGTTGTTAGTATGATTGTCCAAAACTTTAGAGGAGGTATTTATATTTTACCCCCTATATAATTAAGTCATTGGGTACCAGGCAGAATCCAATTATTTGAACAATAACACAATTTAGTTGTTAATTCAGTTATAGTTGTAAGGTGCTAACCTAACGCATATAAAATGATTTACAGTAGATACTCCTTGTCGTTTGGAAATCCAATTAAGGGCGTTTGGTGAGAATCATTTAGAGTAGATTTAGATTTTCCTTGTTGTCTCCACTTCATTGGCCCTGCCTGTTCCCTATTAACTACTAACATATTGCCTTAACTAAAGAAGAAATATAGGCTTAACAAGTAATTAAATAAACTTTATCATATATAACTCATTAATTTTTCTATTGAATCCATTATTAAATAATTACAACTCTTCCAATAGTAATTTAATCCTGATACAAAAAAAAAAAGTTTGTAGCTCACCTACATGAACTATCAATTATAATCATGAGATTCAAGATGCATATGTCTACTACTAAGTTCTAAAGGCAAAGAAGAAATATTGACTTAATAAATAGACATTATGATATATCTAATCATATCGTGGATTTGGTCGAGACCGCATGGCCCCACTTGTACATTTCAGCAATGAGTCCGGATCAAGTCCCAATAAAGGGTCCGGAAACATCTTCCTTGTCCTCCATGGCATGATGTTCCCCATGTATAGCTGCAATGGCCGTTGGGATTAGATTTTGATGAGGGGCATTTTGGTCACTCCATGCAACTATTGACATTGGACGCTGTGGGTAACATAGCGTCCAATTCAGCAAGATAGTTTGATAAATCAACACGTGGCAACCGACATCAGGCGTGCCGTCGAGCTAGGGCGAGCTCGGTTTGTCGACAACACCAGCTTGGCCAAAACCGTTCCACGTACCACGCTCTCGTGCACACCGTTACCACAACCATAGGAATAGCTTGCCAAACCGCCTACCACAAGACCCACGGGTGACCTATAACCGCCATGCGGATCTAGCAACTAACTATCCAACACACCCCAAACTACGGAAACAACTCCGCAGATGACTTAAAGACGTCGCCTGATGGCACTTGAACCTCAGATAGCTATAAAATAACCCCTGGATCACTCTGAAAGGTATGCACACAAAAGCTCTTGAACTCTCTTACGTATTCTCACTCTTTATTGACTTAAGCATCAGATTGTCTTTCTGGGCAAAACCTACCTAGGCACTCTAATTCTTCTCTCTTTACAACCCTTCTCAGCTCGGACTTACAGTTTACAACTCGACAGTACAACTCGGCATTGCCTGATTAAAACTTGGTTCGGGCCTAGTCACTGACACGAGGGAGTGAGCAGATAGCGCATCATAAGAAGGCATTAGAAAAGGATGTACATGTGCAAAAGAACTCAAAAAATTAAGTCTGGTCTTAGAGTGGCAAAAAAGGGAAATGCTGTCTCTAGCTTTATTCAGTACATGTGGCAACAACGCCTCCATATGTTAAGCCTAACCACCTAATAACATTACATTAGTAGAGTCACCCAGATGGCTTCTCTTTTCAACATATGTTGTGCTTGAATGACAACACGTATCCCTCATCCATATCTCTCTCGGCTCATTCTTCCCCTCATTGACTCTCTCTCTCTCTCTCGGGTCTCCTCATCCTCTCTCTCTCTCCACCTGCCCAAGGAGAGCCCATCTCTCTCTTTAGACTTACAGGTATCTCTCTCTCATGAACCTAAATCTAACCAATCGCCTAAACTCTATCTCTCTCTCTGTTTTTCTCTTACTCTCTTGAAATAACCAATCACCTAAATCCTCTGTCTCTCTTTCTCTCTCTCCACCTGCCCAACCCTCTGTGGAGAAAATTAAATGAGGGGGAATAACAAAAGAATAGGGAAGGAGAGAGAGGTAAACGATAACTAATTTCTTGGTTAATGTAACATTTAATAACTTTTTATATTCTTTTAATGGGTCGTGAATTTACCACACGTTCGAACAGGTGTGGGAACCTGTCGTGGGTTCGGCCGTGGTTTCCTTTGGTTTGAGCACTGAATGGGCTCGGTGAATCACAAGTTTATCGCGGTTCTATGATGCGCATTGTGAGTTCATCGTAGAACTTGTGGTGCAATACAGGTTCATCATAGCAGGAAGGTTGATTGTGGGTTGCTCACATGCACCCTCGTGGTGTTAATTTAGTCTTTAATATTCTCTGAGTGTCTGAGTGAACACTATATACCTACATTAGCCCCCCTGCTTATCGGTAAGTGGGAGTTTATCGATAAGCACTTTGTCTTCTCATTTTCAGGTTTTGTAGTGAGTTCGCTTGTGTGGATTGGGTCTGGGGATTTTCCTTGCTTTGTAACTTTGTATAGATCCTGCATGCCTTGTGTTTGTGGTGGTAGTTTCTTATATTCCACAACTTAGCCCCCTGTCTTTCGGTAATTTGCTTCCTATCAATGGTTAATGTTGTGCTCTATTTGTGTGTTTCAGCCCCCCTAACCATTGACGGAAAGGGAATTGGCAAAGGACACTTGGAGTCATCTTTTTTAACTGTTTCCTTTTCGCCAAGGGACAAACATGCATTCAATTTATGAGTTTTAGCCCCCCTAGCTGTTGAACATAGTTGCCACTATGATGGAGCGTATAATGAACACGTCTGCTGAAGAGCTTTCCTGGTCTAACTTCGCTTTTAGGCTTGAGGCATGCAAGACTTTTGCTGCGATGGGTTTTAATATGTCCGACATCGAGCGTCAGGTCATGGTGTTGACTCATGCATTTTGGAAGGCCGGTGTAAATGTATCGCAATCTGTACGGTTCCATTCGATGAAGGATGTGTGTCTTCATTGGAAGGTGGTTGAAGCCAGTATTGCCAAGGTTGTGAGTAGATTTGAGGAACTCAAAATTGAGCAGTCTAGGCAACAGAGGATCCTTGGTAACTATGAGGCAGAGTTAGAAGACTTTAAGAGCTTTGAAGGGTGCAACCAGGTTTTGGAGTCCATTGTTGAGATAAGGCGGAGTTGGGCTTGCTCATGATTGTAAAACCATTGTTGTAAAGAAAAATGTTTAATGTAAAGAACCATTTTTTTTGCTGAATTTGTCTCTCGATGTTTTTTTTTTCTGGTTGTAAAACCATTGTTGAGATAAGAAAAAAGGTTTTGGAGTCCATTGTTGAGATAAGGCGGAGTTGGGCTTGCTCATGATTGTAAAACCATTGTTGTAAAGAAAAATGTTTAATGTAAAGAACCATTTTTTTTGCTGAATTTGTCTCTCGATGTTTTTTTTTTTTTCTGGTTGTGTGTCTTAGTTACTTTGCCTCTATTACAACTGTGAGGGTAAAAAGTACTTCTCATCGTGATTATTTGTATTGGAGCTCCTTATGGGGAGCCTATCTTACGGCTTACCGGAGATATACTTTATTGTAGATAAAACTCTGTCACATAAGACTTTATCGTACATGAGAAATAGTTAAATCTTTTGTGGTGCGATTTTCCTTTGAAAATCATGTTGTTTGTAGAACTTTGTCGTAATCCATTTTAGTGCGAATGTCAAATGGTAGTCAAATTGTCCAAAGTTACGCATTTTGTGCATTCTGTTGCAAATAAGTGCTTTGGAGTACTGTGGAGATTAATCGTGGGTGGACGCCATTGTGTCCGTAATTAGGCAGTAATCGTGCATTAATGAGAATGATACCACTCGTGTCCTTTATCTTGGAGGCTTGACGGAGGTCACTAAGATTTGCGAATGTTGGAGGGTGTTGCACTGCCTCCGATTTCAAGGTTGAGGGTTGTCGTGTATGAGGATGACGGGGACCCCTCACGGGTGATACAATTAAGGTTGGTCGTAGTATGAATAATTGGCATAAGTCAGAGCTTCTTCGCAACCATGCTGCTTTTGTGGTAAGATTTTGGCCATTGCATGAGAGGGCTGTATGAACCTTCCTATGCAAGTGAGATATTAATCGGCCAAAATTAGTGTTGCTCCTTTAGCAAAGTGTTTTGATTAATGTACTAGGTAGGTGGAGTTTATTCCCCCTTAGATCATTGCATTTATGAGTTAGACAAAGTGTCTGCATTTATAAATTGGATATGGATCATACCTGATGTCGACAAAGCCCTCCAAGGGTTGCCTGGAGGTGTGGATGTGCATGGGGTTGCCAAATGATATAAATGCAAGCCTAGGGTTGCTAGCTGATAGGAGTACAAGCCTGGGGTTGCCAGTGATGGGAGTGCAAGCATGGGGTTGCCAAGTGACATAAGCATGCTTGGGGTTGGTAGGGCCTTCTTGGGGCTGCCGAGGAATGAGTGCTCCTGGGGTTGCTGGGGAATGAATGTGCTTGGGGTCGCTAGGCCTTCCCGGGGTTGCTAGGGAATGAAATCACACTTGGGGTTGCTAGGCCTTCCTGGGGTTGCTAGGGAATGAAATCGTGCCTGGGCTGCTAGGGCCTTCCTGGGGTTGCCAGGGAATGAAATCACGCCTGGGGTTGCCAGGGCCTTCTTGGGGATACTGGGGAATGAAATCGCACTTGGGGTTGTTAGGGCCTTCCCGGGGTTGCCGTGGAATGAAATCATGCTTGGGGTTGCCAGGGCCATCCATCATATGGATGGCCGAACCCTACAAGTAGGTTGGGCAAAATTTCAAAAATTTTTCTCTCTCCCATATGGGAATCACATTCCCTGTTTTCGAAAACTGCATTTTCAATGATCAATCTTGAACCTAAATTGGACCAGATCTGAAACCAAAAGGTAGGAGAGGGATATACCTGATACGGAGTAACAGTAACTCACAATGAATGTGTTCACACCCAAGGAAAAATGCCAAAGATAGGTCCCACTGAAGATGACACAATGTAGGGTGGAGCAGAATCAGTAGGTGGTTCTTCAGTAAGAACTGAACTCTCCAGCAAAAATTTGATGGAGGGTAAGTGAGCACGACTTCAAATCAGTTTTTCACCAAAAACTGATATCAAGAACGCTTCTTGATCGCTCCTACAGGTGGAGAACGAACTAGTGATGGCGACAGCAACAAGAGGAGGCAAGATCAGAAGATGGCGTCAGTCTAACTGGAGCTGTCTTATCTCTTGTATCTGTAATCTGATTGAGTGCTGAAGGGTTTGCCCTCCTCCTCTATTTATAGCCTTAAAGAGAGGTTCTCCTAATCCCATTAGGAGTTTCCTAATCCAAATCTTGTATTTGGATCTGGACTCTCTTTAAGAGATAAGGATAATCCCTTATCTTATCCGCAGAGATGATCCCTCCTATCTGCTAATCTAAATCCCAGAACCGCCCCTCTTTAATTAATCAAATTAAACCAGTTCGAATTGGGCTTTAGGCCCGTTAAGTCCATGTGCTCATTCAGCCTTTGAACTGCTGCCCAGTTGGGTATCCTTGTATGGCGTGGGACCCAAACATTGATCTACACATCAACCACATGGGTTTAGCCCAGCCTCTGTTACAAGGCTTGGTCGAATTCACTGTAGATGGCAGTGAACCTTGGAGCCCATGGGCTCTTAATGAGCCCAACACTTACACTAAGTGGTCATTGGGTCAAGCCACCTTATAAAAACCCAAGGATTGTGGGCAGATGCAAGATTAGCCCATCAGGTATCACCCTCAATGGTCTTACATTTAACATTTCAGCCCATAATGATCAAACACTACCCCGACAAGAGATGACCTATCCCTCGGCTGCAAGGAGCAGTGCTGCACTCTCTACTCACATGAATCCTAGGAATTAAAACGTTTTGCAAACATTTTGAAACCATAATATATATATGTATATTTCTATATAAATATATTTTGCAAAGCAAATTTCAATGATTGAAGTCAACTGCCGGCAGTTTTGGTTTCCATCAGAGAGAGTGCATCCCTGATCATTCACTTTGTCCGACAAAGGGGTTGATCCTGTCACTATGATCACCCACTCAGATGAATTCTCGGACTGTCCCAACATACCCAGGTTTTGACCCCCTCTAAGGATCTCACTATTGGCATATCAAAGACAGCCCAATCCGACACCTAGTGCAGTATCATAATCGAGTCTAGGGGTCAAGTGTAATATTCCAGTTTTGCCCATCTATCTCCAAAGTCCAGGGCAATACTGGAATTCTGGTCCGGTTCAGGGTTTCAAGAAAACCCACACTGCATGTACCTCAGGTATCACCCTGGTAGTTGAGACAAGCCACTCCAACCAACTTGGCGACACATCAGTGTCAGTCTTGGCAGGATAAATCTCTCTAGATCTATCCATCGGCTATGAAGATTCTAAACTAACACGAGTCTCATATGTGTCCARTTTAAGGGTATTACACAGAAACACACCATAATAACATGAATCAAATATGTACTTTATTCATTTGAATAAATACCATAGTGTACATCATTCTGATTAGAGCTATATCTAACAGCTCCCACATGCACTTAGGTTCAATCTGGTATAAGCGGGAGTCTCATACTTTCCACGTGTTTATCAAACACTTTCTATGTCAGTGGCTTAGTCAATGGGTTTGCTACATTCTCCGCTGATGCTACCTTCTGAATTAGAACGTCCCCTCTTCTAACTATCTCCCACAGTACGTGGTACTTCTTCTCGATGTGCTTCGACTTCGAGTGGGCTCGTGGCTCCTTAGCCTGAGCGATAGGTCCAGTGTTGTCACACAACAGTGGAAAGGGTGATGTGCTGGATGGAACTACTCTCAATTCATGAATGAACTTCTTCAACCATATGGCTTCTTTGGCAGCTTCACTTGCGGCAATGTATTCGGCTTCGGTTGTGGAATCCGTCGTGGACACCTGTTTACTGCTTTCCCAGCAAATAGCACACGATCCTATCATCTGGATATGATTGGAAATCGGCATCAGTATACCCCTAGATCTGTAGTGGGCTATCATCGAATACCAAACAAAACTCTTTTGTCTTTCGAAGGTACTTAAATTTGTTCTTCACAGTAGTCCAATGCTCTTTCCCTGGGTTGGCCTAGAATCTACTTACCACACTCACTACCTGAGCAATGCCAGGACGAGTGCACAACACGGCATACATGAAGCTCCCTACGGCTGAGGCATAGGGTATGTCCTTCATGCCCTCAATCCCCTAGGAGAGAGTGACTCCTTGCCTGAAAGGAACATTTCCTTTCTTAGAGTTCTCCATGCTGTATCTTTTGACTATCTTCTTAATATAAGCAGATTGGGATAATCCTATTATCCTCTTCAATCTATCTCTATAGAGTCGAAGACCTAGTATATAGGAGGCTTCTTCAAGATTTTTCATGGAGAATTGCTATGAAAGCCATACTTTCACCGTAGTCAATATTCCTACATCATTCCCAATGAGTAGAATGTCGTCTACATACAGAACCAGAAACGTAATCTTATCACCACTGGATTTCTTATAAACATAGGGCTCCTCCAGGTTCTGCTCAAAGTCAAACCTTTTGATAGTAGAGTCAAACCGGATGTTCCAACTACAAGAAACTTGCTTAAGACCATATATGGATCTATTTAATTTACATGCCATATGTTCCTGACCCGCAACTATAAAACCTTGCGGTTGCTGCATGTAGATATCTTCACTAAGATCTCCATTCATGAATGCAGTTTTGACATCCATTTGCCAAATCTCGTAATCATGGTATGCTGCTACAGCTAGCAAGATCCTAATGTTTTTAAGCATGGCCATTGACGAAAATGTTTCCTCATAACTAGTGCCCTCTTTCTGAGTATACGCTTTCACCACTAGACGAGTCTTGTAGGTCTCAACCTTACCATTGAGGCCCTTCTTCCTCTTATAGATCCATTTGCAACCAATTGCTTTTACCCCAAGGGGTGGATCTACTAGAGTCCAGACTCCATTGGTCTTCATTAAGTCCATCTCAGCTCTCATGGCATCTACCCACTTCAAGGAATCTATGTCCAACATAGATTCCATATAAGTCACGGGATCTTCCTCACTGATTGTAGCTTCCACCAGGTAACTATCCTGGTCATAGTCGAAACGAATTAAAGGCCTGGAAACCCGGGTAAATATTCTAGGTTGGTCATTACCTGAAACTTGTGGGACACCTCCCACTACCCCTGAGCTTTCTTCATCAAGAACAACTTTCTGATGATGATTGTTCAGGATGTAATTATCTTCCATGAAATAGGCATTTCGGCTACAAAACACCTTCTGTTCTCCTAGGTCATAGAATAGATAACCCATAGAGCCTTTGGGGTAGCCTACAAATAGGCAACGACTGGTCTTGGATTCCAATTTGTCTGCACTCATTCTTTTAACATGTGTCATACAACCCCAAATCTTTAAGTGTCTTACACTTGGTTTCTTACTGGTCCAAAGCTCATAGGGAGTCTTCGGAACTGATTTGGTTGGAACCCGGTTCAGCACGTATATCACAGTCTCCAATGCGTAACCCCAAAAGGATGTGGGTAACTCTGAGTGTACGAGAAGTGACCAGACCATATCCAATAAAGTCCTATTCCTCCTCTCTGAAACACCATTTAGTTATGGTGTGGTAGGCGGAGCTAACTGTGATATTATCCCGTTGACCTTTAAGTAGTCCCTGAATTCGTTAGAGAGATACTCGCCACCTCGATCCAATCGAAGGGTCTTAATTTCTCTCCCTAATTGTTTCTCGACCTCTTGTCTGAACTATTTGAACTTTTCAAATGATTCAGACTTGTGTCTCATTAGGAACACGTAACCATACCATGAGTAATCATCGGTGAATGTTATAAAATAAACGTGCTGGTTACATGTCCTAACACTTATAGGACCACATATATCAGTATGTATAAGGTCAAGCGTGCCTGTACATCTTTCAGGCTTATCGTTAAATGGCCATTTTGTCATCTTACCCTTAAGGCAATGTTCACAGGTTGAAAGATCTTCTATAGTTAGAAAATCCAAAGGACCATCCTTTACTAACCTTGTGATACGATCTATGTTAATATGGCCAAGTCGGTAATGCCACAGACACGTGGGATTAACTGTATCACGGGTTTTTTTCTTGGGAACATTGACCGATGTAGTTTTGGTTATGTTAGTTTCCAGAGAATGATGGATAACATAGAAACCATTCTCAACTTCTCCGTATGTGAGGAATTTATTATTTCTTTTAATAGTAATTGTATTACTAAAGAAAACAGAATATCCATCCGCACACAATTTTGAAACAGAAATCAAATTTCTTCTAAAATTTTGTACATAAAGACAATCTTTCAGTACAATTGTTCATTCTCTGAAAATTAACTCTACAATTCCTATAATTGTAGCTACAACACTTGCAGAAGTCCCCAAATAAAGAGTTACTTCTCAGTCACTCAGTCTTCTGCTTATCCTGAACCCCTGCAGTGAGTTACACACATGAGTTGATGCCCCGGAGTCAATACACCGGGAACTTCACTTTTTTCAGCCAACAAATAAATCCAAACTGCTCAAGAATAATCATCAACAATTGTCAAAAAATATGCAGCACCACAAGATGCAGGTACTCTATAAGCACCCCATAGGTCACAATGAAAAAATGCAAAACGATCAGTCACTTTATTGCTGCTTTGAATAAAGACATCTCTTGTTTGCTTTGCCTTCAAACAAACATCACAGGTTTTATTCTTACTATTACTAATATTAAGAAGTAGGCTAACCATCTGATAAGAAGGGTGTTCCAATCTCCGATGCCGCAAATCGCATGACCCAATTCCATCTGTCATGTAAGCATGAACCGGCGCCACACCCTTGAAGACATAGACCCCATCAAGTTGTTCACCCGCACTAATCAAAGTCCTTGAGATGCGGTCCTGTATCACACACAACTTATTAGTAAACGTTACAATACAATCTGTGTCACAAAGTAACCGACCTACTGACAATAAATTACAATTGAGTTTTGGGACATATAATACGTGTAGCAATTTAAAATTATTTCCAAGTTCAACAGTGCCTTCTTTCACGGCCTCGGCGTGCGCACCGTTGGGTAACCTAACAGGACAAGGTGCAACATCATAGGTGTCGATGAGCACATTTAAATTTCCTGTCAAGTGATGTGACGCCCTAGATTCAATAATCCATTCAATGGAGTAATTCTTACTAGAGAGTTTTTCATTGGTCCTGGTTTTGTAAGCATTAAGCATGCTTACAAGAGTCTGCCATTACTCGTCATTAAGCTCGCTCAGTCCGGTTCGGTCTCCGTCAGTCACAGCTGCATTAGCAGCCACCTCACGCCCTGCTGATGACTGAGCAGCATGAGGCTTTGCCATACCTCGGCCACGCCCACCCCCTTTTCCTCGTCCTGCTCCACGTCCGGTCAATGTACCGCGGGGTTTGTCTCCCCACCAATCAGGGTATCCAATTAATTGGAAGCAACTCTTTGCTTCATGGCCAAATCGACCACAATTGTTACACACAATTGTTTTGTCTTTTGAAGCAGCTTTATTGTCTCGCGATGTCTGCGAGGCTTGTGCTACATCTGGTTGTTCCTCCTTACCTCGTGCCAACGATCGATGTCGATCTTCTTGTATGATCATTGAGTAAACTTTATTCATATTTGGAATTGGCTCCATACTCAATATGTTAGAACACACAGTTCCAAATATATCATCGTCCAAACCCATCAGAAATTGGTGGATTTTCTCTTCTTCTCTTTCTTTAACCAGTTCGGCTGCCGCTCCACACCTGCACCCGCATGTACATATGGGTACCTTAGAGTAGCTTCCTAATTCGTCCCACATTGCCTTCAATTTTCCGTAATATGCAACCACTGTCTGTCCATGTTGCTTGCAGTTAGCAAGCTCGGATTTAATCTGATAAATCTGGGGTCCATTGTCGATTGAGAATCGTTCCTTCAGATCATCCCAAAGTTCTTTGACCGTCTCCATATACGTGATAGTTGAACGTAGTGATGGATCGACAGTATTGAAAACCCAAGCCACCAACATCGAATTCACACTCCACCAGAGATCGATCTCCGGAGCTTCGTTTTCTGGCTTCGTGACCTTGCCTTCGATGAAACCGATTTTGTTTTTGGCATGGAAGACAGTTCTCATCGCCTTTGCCCATTCATCGTAGTTATCTCCTCTCAAGACCACCGGACTGATAATAACTCCAGGATTATCTGATGGATGCAAATAGAAAGGAGAAGACGGTCCAACAAACTTACTCAAGCTTTCACCATTTCTGTCGTTGTTGGCAACCATGGTGACCAATCAGCAAGACTCGTCAGTAGTAATATCGAGTTTGATTCCAAGAAGACGATGGATGATCCTAATGAGGCTCACGAAGAAATCAAAGTACATCAATATTGGTGTCGTCGAGCTTTACCTTCTGCATTCTTGAAAACTGGTATCGAGTTCTTGAAGAAATAGGAAGAAACATGGTGCAAGAACAAGCGGATCACCGCCGTAGTCTTTTATTATTTATAGTATAATATTATACATATATTTATATAATATATATTATAAATATAAAAGACCAAAAAACCAAACTGGTCAAAAACCGAAACTGACAAACCGGTTAATCGATGGTACTGGTTCGGTTTTAGTTTGAAGAAATGAAAAAACCGATAACACCGGTTCAGTTTGCAAAATATGCACACGTTACACCAAGAGCTACCAGCCTACCACCAAGGAACTCGACCTTTGCATCCTCTACCTCTGCCTTTTTAACCTTTCCTATCAACTTGCACAGATGCATCAACATACAAGTCGATGAGTCTTCTTAACTTCCTACTTCCTGGGCGGCCCCCAAACCTGAAGGTTTCGTCAGCTTCATCCTAAGAAGCTAAACTTTCAACCTCATCAACATCCGCAGCACTTTCAGCTCCTTTCTTGAGTCGTGAAACTTCAATACTACGGCCGTATGGCAATCTTCTCCGCCCCAGAATTGAAGCCCTAAAGATCTTCCTACACTGAAATCTCTGTTAGCCTGAGATACCACAAGGTCCCCTACCTTAAACAAAGACGACATTCTTATCTTCGGTGGGGAAGACCCTTCTCCGATGAAGTTCACCTCCAAGTCAGGTCTCTGGGCATGACCTTTCGGGTATCCACCCCAGAATGTTAGAAAGAAACGATAGCTTCCAACTATTCATTTCCCAAGAGATCAGTGGGCCTCGATGACCTTTTTCTTGGACATCTCTTTTGCTAATTTACTACAAACCTAACCCTACGATCAGATAGCTTCCTGCACAAAACCTTCAGACCCACTCGCTTTGCTGCCATAATCAAGAGTTTTAAGATTCCTAATGAGAGTGGCATGTGACTTTACCTTTCTTGGAGCCGTTATCACTTTGATACGCTCCCAAACTATTGCAACCGGCACCAAGGATCCTTCTACTCCAGCCCTCTCTTTTGTGAAATAGGCCCCTGCCTGATCCAAACCTTGGACGTAGACCAGACGTCCAATGCCAGGCCCAGCCCGTGAAGAGAGACGGGCCCGACCTGCGAGTCTGCAACCGCTTCAGAGGCTCTTCACAACGGTCGGAATGACCTCTGCGAACCATCCTCGACCTACCTCTTGTAATCTATCTTGTAGACCAGACGTCCAATGTCAGGCCCAGCCCATGAAGAGAGACGGGCCCGACCTACGAGTCTGCGACCACTTCAGAGGCTCTTCACATCGGTCGGAACGACCTCTGCGAACCATCCTCGACCTACCTCTTGTAACCTATCTTGAGCTTTCGAGTCTTAGATGTAGAAGATTATTTTCTTTTCAATTGGAGAAAATTCCTTATTAATACTCTGTACTTTGGTTTGAGTGACAATGTGGTCCCCAAATTTTAAAATGCGATAATTCAGTATCCGAAATTTCAAAATGTGATAATCCAGTACCCGAACTTTCAAAATGTGACAATCCATTACCTGTTGTTAACTAGTCTATTAATCAACCGTTAAATGACATTTGAAAAGTAAAAAATGCTCTAAGAATACCATTTAATTCTCTTTATCAATTATCCAAACATTGACAATAAAATAACAGTCCCTAAATCTAGATTCTTCTAAACAATCATCAACTTTTTTGAATAGAAGAGGTTAATATTTGAGACTATTCATTTTTTTTGTCAACATTTGAATAGTTGATAAAGAGAATTAGATGACATTGAAAGGACATTTTTGACTTTTCAAATACATGATTAACAACAAGTAACGGATTGTCACATTTTGAAAATCCATTACATTTTAAAAGTTTGAAAACTAAATTGTCTCCGGGCCAAAAGACAGGGAAATGGATTGTCACATTTATGAGGAGACTACCAATCAGTTAAGGGTTGTACTGTTTGATGCCGTTTCGTTCCTAAAAATGGAAAAATATCAATTGGCAAAACTAGGGGCATGTGAAACTAGATTTCGATTAATAATATCCCTGCAATTATCATTAAGGTTGATTTTTATATAAAAAAAGTTGATTTCTACAGAAAAATAATACAATTTTTTTAAATAATGAAAGAAATGATAGTTACCCTTTAGTGATTGATACGTTGGATAAATTTGAAAAATAAATCAATTTCAGAAAAAATAGAATGCAGAGGCTCTGGGTAATAATTGATATAAAGAAAAAAAAATTGGAAGAAAAACATTTTTGTCAAAAGTAATTATATGAATATTTTGGACATTTTCATTATTCTTGTTAGAGTATTCGAACTTTCAAAATGTGACAATTCATTACCTACCATTAACTAGTTTATTAATCAACCCTTAAATGGCATTTGAAAAGTAAAAAATGCTCTAAGAATGCCATCAAATCCTCTTTATCAATTATCCAAACATTGACAATAAAATAACAGTCCCAAATTTTAGATTCTTTTAAACAATCACCAACTTTTTTGAACAGAAGAGGTTAATATTTGGGACTGTTCAGTTTTTTGTCAACCTTTGAATTATTGATAAAGAGAATTAGATGACATTGGAAAGGCATTTTTGACTTTTCAAATACTACTTAACAATGATTAAAGCAAGTACCAGATTATCACATTTTGAAAACCCGTCACATTTTAAAGCTTGAAAACTAAATGTCACCGGGCCAAAAGACAGGGTACTGGATTGTCGCATTATTGTGGCATTTTAAACTTTTAAGACTCGCGCCCTACTGTTAAAGAGTCCCGATCCGTTACTCAGCCACAGGGTGCTCTTCCCACCAACCTCAGAGGCACAGACAATACATTGTGCAGTCTCGTTAAAAAATTCCGGCCGATGCCCGAGACTGTTCAGCGAAAATTTTCCCCTGGTTAAACCGCTAACACTGAGGCCCAATGAGATATTCTGGTCTTTAATCCCTTCCGAGTCTGACATTATTATCATACACAAATCACTACAGTTTAAGCAGCTAATTCGTTGGTTGGTTTACTTACCATGCACCATTAGGCGTATAAATAAAAAGGACAAGTGGGTTAATAGATTATTAATTGAAAAATCATCATTTTGATCTTTACAGAGTATAAATAAGGGACAAACACAGACATACAAGCACATCACATTTTCAGAGAGAGAGAGATGGAGGAGATACGACAGGCAGCCTTGTGCTATTACAGAGACAGCGAACCAGAGATTAAGATGAAGGCGGCGGAACAATTCATGTCAATGGATGGGGATGGAGATGGGAAGGTAAGCATAACGGAGTTTACAGAATACCTAAAGAGTGCGGGGTGCAATGTTGATAAGAACCTATCTCGAAACTTATTTGAAGAATTGGATCGGGACAAAAATGGGGTTCTAGATTTCGAGGAAGCCATAGTCTTCTTTTACATCTCAACAAAGAGAATGATAATCTGTGGTGGGTGCGGATCGTTTATAAGGGATGTTTATTTTACATGCATCCAATGCTTCCGCAACAAAAGTCAAGATGCCTACAATCTTTGCTGCGACTGCTACGCCTCTGGTCAAGGCCGAAGCGATGAACACAAAGTTTTTCTCGATAACTTTACCGCACTGAAATTCATAAGGCAGTCCATAGAAAAGGGACAAACTTCCAAGGTAATTAATTAATTATAAGCCATACACAGTCTCAATGTTTAATTATTTTGTTAATAAGTCTTTAATTTCTTTCTCGATCCGTATGGTATTTTATGTTTGCAGAGAAATGGGGTCGTAGCTGCTGTAGCAGTATTTGTTGCCAAAGCTGCCGCCCGTCATGCTGCACTTCATGCGGCGGGAGCCGCTGGGGAGGTGGCGGTAGGAGCTGCCGTCGCCGGTGCTTTTGGACCCGTTGTACAAGGTGCAGCCGTGTTAGGGGTTGCGAAAGCTGCAGTCGTGGTTGCAGCCGTCTCTGCAGCCTGCAGCATCATGTGATAGATTATGATGCTTGTGTAAAAATTAAAAAAAAAAAATCTTGGTTTTTGTTTCAACTGTCTTAGTAATTCAGAAAAAAAAAGATGGTCTGTAATTAATGGTGGATGTGTATCAATGTAATTAATGGTGGGCTACCCTCTGCTTCCACCATAGATTACTATAAAATTCTACCTTCATATTTTTTTCATGAGGCACCAACACAACTAATAAGATAAAAAAAAAATTAAAACAACTCTTAATCAAGAATTTGCGATCATATCTCTTATATTAAAAAGAACCATTTAACTATGAACCGGGTACCTCTTTATAGAACAACTTGGCCTATTTGTCAATCCTTCACAAAGAATTCATTAGAGTGAAAGTACTGAAAGAAACAACTATTGCCTCTAGTCAACTTAGATACAGATAAGGCATTATCACATAGAATATGCAAGACATGCTATGAAAGGAATGAGAAGGAGAATATAACTTAGAAAGAAATACAAGTATGATGTATAGACAAACCCAGCTTACACCATTCCCATAGTCTGTTTGGTTCAGACAGGAATCAGAAGAATGGGAAATGGGATTTCAATTCTACCCAATCCCCATTGAATGGGATTTAGTGACTTAAGTGGCGTTTGATAATACTTTTCAGACCCCTGAAATCTGAAAATATTGCTTTTCAGATGCCAAAGGTGTTTGGAAGTGTCTAAATTTGGGACTGAAAATTATTTTCACATCTAAAATAATAAGACATGGGCCAGGCGCTGAACGCGTCCAGATGCATTTCAGACCTGGCCAAAAGTCCAAAATACCCTTGAACTCTCTCTCTCTCTCTCTCGTGCGCGCGCGCGCCACTACAACTTCAACGAACTAGCGATGGCGAGTTCCGGCTTTCTCCCATTCTCTCTCTTTCTCTCTCTCTCTCTCTCTCTCTCTCGCGTGCACGCGTCACTACAACTCCTTCGGCGAACTAGAGATGGCGAGTTCCGGCCTTCTCCCACCCTCCCTCTCTCTCTCTCTCTCTCTCCTTTCTTCTTCTTCTCTCGCCACTACAAGTCCTCTGGCGAACTAGCGGCGGCGAGTTCCGACCTTCTCTCTCTTTCCTTTCTTCTTCTTCTTCTCTCACCACTGCAACTAAATAGTCTAATTTAGGGGTAAAATTAGTGAATTTCAAATGTTGAAGGTTTGATCCAACATAAACAACCTTCTTTATTCAGAGCCTCTAAAAAGTCAAAAAAAGGTTGTCTCTTTGTAGATTTCAAACCCTTTTAATATATTTTTAACTTTTTAGATTTCAAATTTCATATTTATCAAACACCACCTGATTGAGCAGTGGATTCAGATTAATGATTGCATTTATATATGGTCATCCATAGCTAGGTACCTGTGAAGCTCAAGAGGCAGTTGACATGCATGATTAGAGATAGAGTAGAAAGAAATGAAGTTTGCAGGGTGAGTATTCTTTGTTTTTGAATGATTTGTGTTATTGATGCAATGTTAGGATTAGGGTTGTCAATGGTTCAGGTCAGAGCTGGAATCAGTTAGAATCAGAATCGACCCAACATGAAATGTTGAAGATTCGAACTCGATTTTGGACTCAGAAGCAAACTAATCGTTTCTTGGGACAGTCGGGGTCTAACCCGATAGAGCCGATTATAATAAATAAATAAATAAATATTTATGCTTAATATATATTAAATATTCTATATATATTATATATACAGTATATATAATTTATTTAATACATCGGGTCGGGTCTGAATAAGTTTGGCACTAGGTCAAACTGCTTCCGAATCGATAGTAACAGGGACCCTATATGAAGACCCAGAACCAGCCAAATCTATTTTTGGGTCCGTCGGGTCAGACCTGACCCATTGACAGCCCTAATCAGGATGATATCGGTTTGCGTATATACAAGACGAGTATAAAAACATAAGGATAAAATTAACATATAGAAGAATTTTTTTTTTTTTTTTTTTTTGTTTTGAATGTGCGAAGGTTAACCCATTCAACAGTTCAAGAGTTTTGCTGATATCACGTCGCATGGGCGCATTACATGAATCCTTAT
>NW_010729163.1:1920269-1935298 GCF_000365185.1 Nelumbo nucifera
TTATTGCGATAGGCGCCGAGGCTTGTAGCATCATGTGACTGGAGTGATATTGCTTTCGTCCACGTAGTCTTTCTGTTTCAAATGCTAGCGCTTGAATAATTATGATCACCAAAACCGAAATGGTGAACTACTATTAACTAATTAGATCTTTTTTTTTCTCCGTTCTTGTTTGTTAATGATTTATATGTATGTGTTTTTTGTTCTGTTGCTCAGAACGTACGAGTGCAGTGTTTGGATTGTACCTTCTTGTTATGGTTGAAAGTTTGGATAATTCTTCATTTGAGATTCTAAAAGCTTTTTGGTTACGAAAAACCTTTGTGCTACCACCTGCTAGGGGCTCAGGAGAGTGATCTCGTTTTTTTAGGCTATGTTTGGTTCGAAGAAAAAGTAGGGAAAGGAAGGGAAACATAGGGAAAACTACTTTTCCCTTACTTTTCCTACTTTTCCCTTCAAACCAAACACAGCCTCATGGTACAGAGAGAAAGTGGAGGCCTGGATCTACGTCAGCGTAGTCTCAGCCTGATAACTTATCAGATTGGGTTTGGTCTATGCCTAGCTTACCCAATTCCATCCCATTGGAGTTTGGTTGGGTTTGGGCCGAGCATGCACTGACCCATAGGCTGTCTGTTCCCTTACAAACTAATTGCCTTGCAATAAGATGGAAATGGCTCAAGAAGTAAATTTCATCATTCATTTGTGTTATTATTGGTGGGTGACAAAAGAACCAATTAATTTCTTTTTTGTTCAATTAGATAATTCACTACTCTATCTAAAAGAATCGGACCCACACCGTGTAAATTCTCAATGATTTTACCTGGACTTTTATTTCAGGAATCTAAAATTAGATTTAATTTGTATATTAAGGGATATAAATCAACTTTGTAACTGATCGATTAGGAAATTAAATAGACCCATCCCACACATACCCCTTTCTTTCAGTGTGGCAAGTCCATATATTTCAATGTTTTTGAACTGTGTTGACCTGGACGGTCGGATCATTCAAAACGGAAATCATCCTAGCAATCGGTTCTGTTTTACTCCAAACTTGGTTCCTAGTCGTTAGACCGAGTGGTTTGTGATGGAGGGTGATGGTCGTTAGCCTCGAATAATAGCTCAGCACCACAACCTAACCGTGACTAAGTAATGAGCCCACAGGATAGCTCGCTACGTCACAGCTCGCTACAACGCAAGCTCGAGGACCCCCGATGTACTGAAGAGGAATACTCCAAGACAAGTCTATCCCAACTCGCGAGCTAGGGTAACCAGTTTGCTCCAACACTTGGGCAGAAAAACTGCCCCAAAGACAACCTTAAGAGGGATCACCTCGAAGTACCCCCAAGAGCTTGCTACAAGGTAGCTCACGACATGATAGCTCGCTACAAGGCAACTTGCTAATACRCAACGCGATGTTTTCGGGAGGCTTCTATCTGACAGGACCGTACCCGTCAAACTGTGCCATGTCTCCTGGCTAACGGTGCAGTCCCTGCCAATTTTACAATCTGCACCCATGTCTCTCGACAGATGGTGGTGTGCCTGTCCTCCCAGGACATGTCACTCATCCCATTGGGTAGTACACTACAACGATTACCTGCGCAGCCCTGGCAGATAACGACTGCGACAGAAGCCCAGTGGCGGTTACGGCCGATCTAACAAGAACACTCATATATAAGATCCCCTTAGTCGAAGAGGAAGGGGATATGATTTTCTTGGATCTTGAATCGTCTTATCTTACTTGAACTTGCTCTCAAGCTAATCTCGAGCATTCAGTGATCTAGAGCGACCTACACTCTTAGCCTTTTTTACACTCTTTATTATTTTCGCTAGCATTCTAACTTAAGCATCGGAATATTCCCACCGGGAAAATCCCTCGGGAATCCTTCGCCGTCCGTTTCCAGCTAGGAGCCAGTCCACAGCCAGCTAGGAGTGCCCGGATTGCGCAACATCATTTGGCATCGTCTGTGGGAAACGCTTCGAAAAGCCTTCCTCTAAGCTTCTACAGTTTCCTTTTGGAAAACTTAGCATTCATGGCCTCCTCCAGCAACGCCGGACGTGGTGCCAGCCATAACGCTTCTGGGGAGCAACCCCAATTTTCCACTGTTTGTATTGGACAGTTCACCGTCCCCTTTCAGTGGACGAGATTCCCAGTTTGAATGTGCCTCTCACAGTGGCACCTGTGAATTCTCCACTCCCTTCCACGGTTGGAGCAGCCTTTGTTGAACTTTCGGTTGTGCCCCTAGTGGCTAACCCGAACCAGCTGGAAAACTTAGTGCAGCGCATACGAGCCATGCAAGCTCAAATGCAACAATTCCAACAGTTCCAACTCTACCAACAACAAGTGCTGCATCAGGTCTCTTAGTACCAGTACCAGCAGCAATTTCCTTCATTGCCTCAGGCCCCACAGCCGCTTCCTCCTAGGCACCCGGCCATGAAGCAGACCAAGCCCTCCCACCGGAGTGAATGACCTCGTTGGGGAGAGGCCTCCCAGGCCCATGATCCCACCAAGAGCCAAGCCTCTTCTCATGGCAGAAAGGAGAGGCCAGCCACCCCCGCCTCGCAGCCTGTGGGCAAGTCGGGGGCCTCCCAGCCAATTAAGCATGCATTGCCCCAGCACTCGCAGTTCGAGCTTCCGCCCGCAGAGAACCCATTCAAGGTCCTAGCCGTAGACTACAGGCAGGGCCCTTCGGTTCAGAACTACCACCAGCAGTCCGAGCCCATCGAGCTCGGTAACACTTAAGCATCAAGCACCAACGCTGAGCCAGCAAAGCAGCAGCGAAGACGCCGGTGAGCTCGCCGAACCGCTACCCGAGTCTCTCCTGAGCTCAAAGGTAAAGAGGAGGTGAGCTCAGGTGACGTGAAAGCTACCCCTCTCCTCTCAGTTTCTTCCCCACTGTCTCCAGAACTCCTTGTTGTCCCCATGCCAAGGGACTTCAAGCTCCCCCCACTAGACAAGTATGATGGATCCTTAGATCCGAATGATCATGTGCGTGGCCTTTTCCACCACCTTCCAAGGGGTAGCCCGCACCTGATACCGAAACCTCGTGCCTAGTTCGATAAGAAACTGGGCGCAGTTCGTGCAAGTCTTTACCTCCCACTTTGTCACTAGCAAGAGGTGCCCAAGAACTCAAGAAAGCCTCCTCGGCATAGTTTAAAAGGAAGGGGAGTCCATTCGGATTTACATCAAGCGGTTCAACGACGCTTGTTTGCAGATACCCGATTCGGATCCCGCAGTTCGCCTCACCGCAACTAAGCGAGGTATTACTCACAAAGAATTCAAGTGGCACGTAGTTGTCAATCAGCCCAAGACCGTGACCGAGTTCCTAAAGCTCGCGGATCGGTTCATAGGGACGGAGGAAGAGATCAACCGGAAGGGCGAGTAGGCCCTTGAGAAAAGAAATGGGGAACTAGAGCCCCCAACTCAGGGCAACGACAAGAAGAAGAAGGACCAAGCTCGGGGGGCAAGGCAAGTTCAGCCTTTCCGAGCTCTAGCAGCAGAAAGGGACTACACACCCCTTAACGCGAAGCGGGCCGAGATCCTCGTGGCGATCAAGGACGCTCCGTATGTGAAGTGGCCACCTCGGTTGAAGGCCGACCCTAATGCTAGAAATAAAAATTTGTATTGTAGTTTTCATAAAGATCACGGTCATAGTACCGAGAATTGTAAAAACCTCCACAACAAGATAGAAGAACTCATCTGTCTCAGATATCTAAGAAATTTTGTACAAAATAATAATAATAGCAATAAAGCAGGTCGGCAAGGGAAGCAGAGTAGAGACTCTCTCGAGCCCAGTAGGCAGGCAGAACAGCCACAGAAGCAGCTCCCTAAAGAGAGACCAGTTCGGGGAACCATCCACGTCATAGTTAGAGGATCGATTGTGGCAGGCTGCACCTTAGCTGCAGCTCACGCATCAGATCGCGAGGTCGCCAAGGAAGAGCAGAACCCCCTAAAGCGGCCAAGGATGGAAGACCCCATCTTCTTCACAGAAGATGACGCACGCGGGGTCCACTACCCCCATGATGACGCGCTCGTCATAAAGGTGAAGATCAACGACTTCGAAGTTAGGCGCATCCTCGTTGACTCAGGCAGCTCGACGGACATCCTCTTCAAAGCAGCCTTCGACCAACTTCAGCTCCAAGAGAGTGACCTGAAGCCCATGAGCACTCCCCTGGTAGGCCTCAGCGGAGAGGAAGTCAGGCCCCTGGGAAGTCGGCACTTGGCCTAGCATAGTGAGGCTCAGCCATGATTTCTTAGTGGTTGCAACCCCCTCCCCGTATAACGCCATAGTAGGTCGGCCGATTACGCATGCCTTACGGGCTGTGGTGTCCACTTATTATTTGGCCATGAAGTTCCCCACGGACTTCGGAATTGGGATAGCGCAAGGTGACCAACTGGAGTCTCACAAATGCTACGTCGCCGTCTTCAAAGGGAAAGCCAAGGTGGCCGATGACCTCGAGTTGGAGCGACCTACGGAGCAGAGCGAGGAGCGAGCTGTGCCCACAGAAGAGACCGTCTCCATCTCAGCCTCGACGGAGAACCCAGCCCGAACACTCCAAGTCGATGCTTCCATTGAGGAGCCTCTGTGATTTAAATTAGTACGCTTTTTACTCGAAAATTTAGATGTTTTTGCATGATTCGCGGCAGAAATGCCCGACATAGACCCTAGCATTATAACTCATAAGCTTAATACTGATCTTATAGTTAGGCCCGTTAGAGAGAACAAACACAACTTAGCCCCAGAACATTGGGGGACAGTCGACGAGGAGGTCGAGAAACTTCTTGCAGCCTTCGGACATCCTTGACAGCCCTAGTCAGGATGATATTGATTTGCATATATACAAGACGAGTATAAAAACATAAGATAAAATTAACATTCAACCATAACCTATTAGTTAGGAATTGAAGATTTTTTTTTTTTTTGAATGTCCGAAGGCTAACCCATTCAACAGTTCAAGAGTTTTGCTGATATCACGTCGCATGGGCGCATTACATGAATCCTTATCGAGAATGTGRAYTACTTTTTGTTGTCGGTTTTAGAAATAAATCCAAACCATCTTGTGTGAAAATAGTTCGTTTCTTAAAATAAAAATACAAAAGACATGTTTTTGGTTGTCTGTACATGTTTTGTTTTCAAAAATCAAAACAGAAACAAAAAACATGTTATTGAATTTGGTTTCAAAAGCATGTTTTCGTCTGATTACTCAATATTATGTTTCAAAAAACATATAATTTCTATATTAAAAAATTTGTATTTGTTTAAAAAAACACAATCTTATATTTTCTAAAAATGTGTTGTTTTTTAAATAAAACCGACTTATTTTTTCTTTTTAAAACGAAAACAGAGTTGAAGAAGATATTTTTATTTGCCCCATTAATTGTGATTAGTCATGAKCTCTCCTTCCCAATTCTCTGGTGATTCTTTCTGGATGAACAATTAATGAACAGTTACAAATTTACACTCTTAAGTGACGGTTAAACCGCTAAAACCGTGACCCAATGAACTTCCCGGTCTTTAATCCGGTCCGAGTTCAATACATGATTTTATAACTGAATAAAAAAGATGGTTATGTAACGGGTCAATAACAATATGGCTGTTATTTTATTTTATTTTTATTATTAATTTTTGTGATAATGCGGTTGTGGTCTTATTTAATTGATTCACGAAGGTAAGATGCTTGCCACTTGTACTTCTTTACACCAAAACATACTTCTTATTTTAAGTGGATTTTGGTGAACAGATTCAGGGAAAATTTTCAGCTTCCTATGCATGACAAGTGACTCACTCAGTTCCTCTTCTTTTCTTTTTATTCAAACTATATATAAATTATTTGACTTCTTATCCAATTATCCAATTAAGTAGTATTTGTGATCTCAAATTGCACCTTAGGCTGTGTTTGGAAACGATTCAAATGGAGTGTTAATCCCGGTTCAGGGTAAATTTTCACTCCCGTTCACTTTTGCTTGTGTTTGGCAACATTACATTTTTGCAATGATAAATGAAAGATCAATGCATATTTACATTGATAATAAGATGTAAAGGTACATTAATAAAAAAGAAGTAAATTTGCATTCAAGTGGGTTTTTGATAAAAAAAAAAGCATATGCTTTATTGAAATTCATGTTTGCATCCATTACAGCTAAAAGTCTATTCGGTAAGAAGGTAAATTTGTCGATGCAAAATTAAACCAGTTTTACAATTTATATGAACCGTTTTACACTCTACATATTTGCATTTACACATATCTGCATCGTTCCTGATGTTGCGCGATCTGACTGCTCCCTACTGGAGGATGATCTGGCTTCCAGTCGGATGACAAAATAGGTAATCTGCAAAATAAGACCAGAGAACCCGGGGTGGCTACCCCTGTGAGGTCGCTTCGATGCTTATGTTAGTAAGCTGTTTGCGAGCTGAAATAGCTTTGAGAATATAGAGAGCTAGAGATCTAGAGAGCAGAGAAATCACGCGTGCCTTGCGCCCTCAGGGTTGGAGCCTTAATATAGTTGAGTATTCGTGGGGCACACGAAAGAGTTCTAGGATATCCGGCATGTGGAGATGGAGTTCACTCCGCTTCCGAAGAACAACATATAGGTAAGGCATATCTCGTTCCTCCTCCGATTCCGGCAGAGTGAGGATAAGTGCTTATCGTGATCTCGGAAAGGTCGGGGTCTGTTAACTTATCGTGATCTCGAGGGATTCGGGAATCATTGGAGAGACCTTTGGAGTTGGTTACGCGGCAGTCGGTTACGTATCAATTTGAGTTGCTGGTTCCGAACTAGTATTTCGGCCTTTTAGTTCCGAACTGGCTTGAATACCGGGGTGCCTCGATGTCGAGGTGAGACCAGCATCGAGGTGGCTTTGCTCCGAGGTGATTCTTAAGCCGTGGCCTTTGTGGTAAGGTGACTGAATACGCGAGTTCCATTGTTGCGAACTAAACTTGTCAGGCTGAGTCTTTGTCTTCCACTTCACCCCTTGATTGTTGAAGTCATAAAACTTTTTAACATTACCATAGATCAGCTGCACCCGAACTAGGAACCATCTCCCTCTTCCATGACTATAACCTTCCTCTTGACCTTGATATCTTTTCTTCCATTCTCTCAATAAAGAAGAACTCCTCTTGTGTTATGCCCGAACATAGGTAAACTTACTACCTGTCCCCTCGTCCGGGCTATAAACTCTTGCACGATCTCCCAAATAAGGTCCCGGCCTAGAAAAGGCGTTACTTCATGGTCCGTAACACTGAGGGGTGACCTTTCTTGACCTACTGGAGGGCGGCAATCCAAGATCCCGGTGTCAAGCTGGACCTGAAGACAAGGAAAGCGCTCTGATCTTGGGCGAAGCTCGGTCTCAAGTTCGTGGACTACGTGACCGAAGATAAGCTCATGTAGGCCTGTCTGAGTCCTGGTAGGTCGTTACTTGTTGTGTTGTCTTTGTTTTATTTCGATGTTGTTTTTGGTAGTTTGATTTTATTGCAGCAACCATGAAAATCCTTGCGACCGAACTCTTTGGTAGCATGAAGAAGGGAAAGAAGAAGCGAGCTTCCAAAAGAGCTCATATTAAGTCTCCGTAGGCTGCCGTTCCAGAGCTCAAGTAGCCCTCCGCCAAGCAACCTCCCGTGATCGATCTGGTCGAGGAGGAATTCGGGAAGGTCTCCCTACCCCCCGCACTCAAGGAGGCAACGTCTTTAGAGCCCGCCCTTGCAACTACCACTTCTTCAGGCAGCAATAAAGTAGCTCGGAGCATACTGACTCAGAAGTATAGCCTTCTCAAGAGCTAAAACGCAGTATACGCTGAGGAGGTTGCTAGTTCGGAGCATGAGCGGATACCCATTACATGGTGGTAAGTTCTGTCTTGACATCTTCAATTTTGTACTTAACTTTTATTGTACTAACTCTTGTTCTCTTCTCTTGGGAAGTGAACTCTACTATACATGCCCTGACTTACCAGTTTGAGGTACACCTGAAGCGAGCTCTTGTAGCTGAGTCTTCTTCTCGCGGGGCTCACGTCGAGCTAAATTTGGCCCGCAACGAAGTTAACCAGTTATAAAAGGATGTGCAGCCTCAAAAGGAGTTGATCACACTGCTAATGTCTGAGATGGAGGAGCTCGTACGGCAGAAAGCGGCACTGAAGAGCGAGGTGGAGAACCTCGAAGCCCATGTAAAGGAGCGAACTGAGATACTCCTTCAAGCTGTGGAGGAGGCCAAAGTCAAGGCCATCGAGGAATACAAAGCCTCGGAGGAGTACCAGAGGAAAATGATCGAGGTGGGGGCGGAGAGCTACCGCAAAGGCTTCAAGCTTAGTAGGTGGCTGACTCAATGTGAATTCCCTTAGCTCGACCTTAGTGCCATTACTACTTTGAGGGTCACAGAGGAAATGGCTGCCGAAGCTACTGAAGATCCGGACTCTGAAGCGAAAAGCGACAGCGAGCTACACGGTGATGTCGAGGAGACCGGTGTTGATGAGTGTGTGGACCCTCCTACTAAAGCCTCGGACAAGGGTGAAGAACACCGAGATGAATAGAGGCTTATCTCCAATATTGTATACCCTGGGCCTCCGAACTCGGTTTTAGTGAATTTCGTCTTTTTTTTTGGTACTCGAAGTTTGATATCAATGAAATACACTTTTTGACTTATCTTTGTCAAAAAATGTTTCAAGTGTAAATAATTCTCGAACTGACGAAGTAAACCAAGTAGGAGTAGTAATGTGTAGGTTACCCCAAACTGTTGAGCTATTGAACTGGACCACAAGTAGGGATAACTGAAATAAAATTTTTCCAAGTGTAGGTTACCCTGAACTACCGAGCTAACATGCTAGACTAGGAGTAGGGGTAACTTCGCATAATGTACGCCGAGGTGAGCGGACATTGTAGGGTATATACCCGACTTGTCTGCGCACGGGCTACTCGCTTAGATGTCGGTTGTCCCTTAGAGCTAGTGGGTCCAACTTGTTATTATATGCCGAACTGGGCTAGACGTCATAGGGTTTATACCCGATCTATGCCTTGTGCATGAGGGCTGACTTGCATGTGTTTTTGAGGTCACCTCAGGTAAATTCTTGGGCTACATAGTAAACCGACATATCATCGAAACCAACCTAGAAAAGATAAAGGTCATCTTAGATATGAGACCACCTCGCAAACTAAAAGAGGTTCAGAGGCTGAATGGCCGCATAGCCGCTCTGAGTCGTTTTATGTCTAAGTCGGCAGATCGCTGCCTACCTTTCTTTAAGGCTATAAAGAAAAGTAAAGACTTCGAGTGGACCGCGGAGTGTCAACTTGCCTTCGACGAGCTAAAAAGATACTTAGCTAGTATCCCAGTTTTGACCCGACCCGAGGAAGGGGATATTTTAAAGTTGTACCTCTCCGTGAGTGATGAAGTGGTCAGCTCGGTACTGATAAAAGAGGTAAATCAGGTCCAACGACCCATCTGCTATGTTAGCAAGGTTTTGCAGGATACTGAAACAAGGTATCCAGAGATCGAGAAATTGGCGTACGTGCTAGTCATAGCAGCTCGGAAGCTTCATCCATACTTCCAAGCCACACCGTCGTCGTCCTCATCAACAAGCCTTTAAGATAGATCCTACTCAAGCTCGAGGTGTTTGGTAGATTGACGAAATGGGCCATCGAACTCAGTGAGTACGATATCTGGTACGAACCTCAAATGGTGATTAAAGCCCAAGCCTTGGCCGATTTCATGGCAGAGTGTACATTCAACACCCCAATCCCCAAGCTAGACGGGCTCGAGCACATGGAGGAGACTTCAACCAGTGCGGCACCAATCCCAATTAGAGCAAGTCCGACCTGGGACAAGGAGCCTTGGATCCTCCTTGTTGACAGCTCATCTAACCAACAAGGAAGCGGTGTGAGAATAATTCTATACGGTCCAAGCGGGCGAAGCTGGAATATGCACTCTGGTTTGGGTTCGCAGCATCGAACAACGAAGCACTGGTCGCCGGGCTCACTTTAGTGAAGGAAGTAAAGGCTAAACACCTTATCATTTACAGTGACTCCCAGCTCGTGGTCAACCAAATCAGCGGCGAGTATGAAACCTGCAACACCACCATGGCTGCTTATTTGGCCAAGGTCAGGGAGATACTACGTGGGTTCATCTCCTATTTCATCAGGCAGATCCCGAGATCCGAGAATGAAAAGGCCAATGCCTTGTCCTGGTTAGCTAGCACAAGTAGCAACATCATGCAGACCGTGTTCATAGAGGACTTACCTCGGCCCAGCATTCTTAGGGGGGTAGGAGAGGTCGCTCTTGTAGCACAAGCAAAACCGAGCTAGATCAACCCGCTTGTGAGTTACTTGCTTCATGGGACCCTTCTTATAGAACGCAATGTGGCCTAAAGGGTAGAGCGCCAATCAGCAAAGTACGTCATCATAGACGGATAGTTGTACATGAGATCTTTCACGTTCCCCTACTTACGCTGCTTGTGACCCTTAGATGCCAAGCTAGTTCTCCGCGATACCCATGAAGGCCTGTGCGGTGGACATTTGGGGGGCAGAGCTCTCGCCCAGAAGGCATTACGACAAGGTTATTATTGGCCCACGATGAAGGCAGATGCACTCAATCTCGTCAAGAAGTGCGACAAGTGTCAAAGGCACGCCAACATCCACCATTGACCTACTGCCAACCTCAAATACCTCCCTAGCCCATGGCCCTTCGCACAATGGGGAATCAACATACTTGGCCCATTCCCGCCTGTCGGTGGTAACGGAACCCCTAACGACGATCACAGCCCGCAACATACAAAACTTCTTCTGGAGGAATATATTATGTCACTTTAGGCAACCTCGGGTACTCATCTCTGACAACGGAAAGCAATTCAAGGACATCAAGTTTCAGAATTGGTGTGTCGAGATGGGAATACAGCAAAACTTCACCTTGGTGGCACACCCCCAAGCAAACGGGCAAGCGAAAGTCACCAACAGAACCATACTCCATGGACTGAAAGCTCACTTAGCTCGAGCAAAAGGACTGTGGGTGGACGAATTGCCCAGTGTGCTATGGGCCTACCAAACCACTATCAAGACTGCCACGGGTGAGACTCCCTTCAATCTCACTTATGGCATAGAAGCGGTGATCCTAGCAGAAATTGAGGTGCTTACGCTACACTTGGAGGCCTACAACGAGGAGACAAACAATGACGAACTCTGTACCAACCTAAACCTGGTGGAAGAAGTACGAGACTTGGCATACATCTGAACTGCAGCTTACCATCAAAATGTAGCTCGGTACTATAATGTCCGGGTCAAGAAGCGACACTTTCATGTTAGTGACCTACCCATAATTTTAATAATTATAGTATTCCACATGGGCTTGGGCCGTGCCAAGCTGATCCCCCAAAAAGTAAACTGAAATTCTCTATATTATTGTTTTTTGTTCAAAACAGATAACATAAATTTTGCTCTTTTTGTTCCATTTGCAGTTATGCACATTATAATTTTAATTCACAACTCATTAATATCCTTTTAAAATATATATACGAAATGATGATATTTTTGGGATAATTAAATGCACATAGGTCTTATAAATATATATATTATATGAAATTAGGTAAAATTATAAAAAATGATCGTGTTCTAACTCCCTTTTTTTCACTCCTTTGGATATTGATAGAGGGAGATTTGGCCCGACCCCTTGGCCGCGCAACACGTGGAAGGAATCGAGTGACCTGGCAATAACGCCAGCTCGGCGACGTGCCCATGACCCGAGAAGAGGCCCGAGCCCCCCAAGGAAGAGACCCGAACTCCCCCAAAAGGAACCCATGAACCTGCGGGTTATGGGCCCACCACGCTTCCGCTGCGCCACTCTGATTTGTTGTACAATGGCCTCAATTAACTTTAAGAGTGGACCACCGTTGTTCCCGATACACTATCTGCTACCGACCGATGTTCCCAGCACAACATATGATAATTGCGGATTGGTGATGTTCTGTGGGTACAACTTGTGGGTAGCAGGTCTTGAATCATCCTGATACATCCATCACACTCAAATTCAAATTGCAATAAAATATCAAATAATATTAACAAATAAAATAAAAATAATCAAAATATTATATAATATTCAATAAAACGAATTGCAAATGGCTTTGATATTTGTATATCGTGAATAAAATATGTTGGCAATAATTTTTGTGAAATTTAAAACAATGACTTTAGTAAAAACACAACATTCAGGCCAACCTTACTAATTTCAAGTATATATAGACACCTACATTTAAATTGGACTATATCAAAAGATCTACATGCGATCCAATTATTAACCAATTGAATCCGGACTACCCTTAAATAGGATCAAATTTGAATTCGAATTCAGATGAATGAGTGCCGTTTGCAACCCTTTTATACCTAGATGCTTGTTGCATTTTGCTTCCTATAATGGTTTTATAATTTGATTGAACTTTGCAAATTTTGAATTTCAATAATTGAAATCAAATGACCATGATATGGCCTCTAGGAATTTATTCTCTACTCAACCATTAAGGCTGCATTTGGAAATAATGCAAATGAAATATAAATTATGATTTAGGGTAAATTTGCATTTTGGTTCATTTTTGCCTGTATTTGACAATATTACATTTATGTATTGACAAATGATAGAGAATACATTTTCGAATGCTTATTTATATTGATAATAAGATGTAAAAATACACTACTAAAAAAAAGTAAATTTGCATTCAAATGAGATTTTAATAAAAAATACATGCTTTACTAGAATTCGTATTTGTGTCCACTTGATAAAAAAGTCTATTTAGTAAAATGATAAATTTGTCAGTTATATGAACCATTTTATACTACGTATTTACATTCACACTTATTTGCATTGCTTCCAAATGCAGCAAGGTAGGTAAAATTTGCAAGTATGAAATCTGATCCAATTATTTAAGATTCAGATAATTCATATTTCCCTTCCTTTCCCTACTTTTCCCTTCAAACCAAACACGGCCTCATGGCACAGAGAGAAAGTGGAGGCCTAGATCTACGTCATCGTAGTCTCAGCCTGATAACTTATCTGATTGCGTTTGGTTTATGTGTAGCTTTACCGGAGTTTGGTTGGGTTTGGGCCGAGCATGCACTGACCCATAGACTCTGTCTGTTCCCTTACAAATTAATTGCCTTGCACTAAGATGGAAATGGCTCAAGAAGTAAATCAATCTAAAAGCATAGGGCCCACGCATACCCTTTTCTTTCAGTGAGGCAAGAAACTAAAATTAAATTTGATTTGTATATTAAGGGATATAAGTCAACTTTGTAACTTGATCGATTAGGAAATTAAATAGACCCATCCCACACATACCCTTTTCTTTCAGTGAGGCAAGTCAATATATTTCAATGTTTTTGAACCGTGTTGACCTGGACGGTCGGATCATTCAGAACGGAAACCATCCTAGCAATCGGTTCCGTTTTACTCCAAACTCGATTCCTGGTTGTTAGTCCAAGTGGTTTGATCGATGAACCGTTTGACCTATTGAACGATTCATAGTTTATTACTAATGACAACAAGAACGAAAAGAGAAGATCTCTGAGATCTAAGATCTACTAGAGAGAAAGATCAGTTGAGAGATGTGTGAGAGAGATCTTAGAGATCTGGGAGAACAGTCTAGACGACAAACTCAAGAAAGAGTGAGTGAGATCTGAGAGAAATCTCAGATGTACTTTCATCGCCAGTTTCCCACCATCGCCACCGTTGTTGTTGTTGTAGTTYGTCATCACCGTTGTCGTCGCCCCTGCAAGTGACCTCCTCCTCTTCTTCCTTCTTCTTCTTCTTCTTCTTCTTCTCTCTTATAAGCTCTCTCAACCGACAGCTTCTCAAATCTCACTCTCATTCTCAAACTTTATTTCAAGGTTTAAAATTCCATAACGATAATGTCTGATACGGGGCGTATCATATCGTATCTTTTAAAAATAAATACAGGATACACATAGAAATCGTGTGTATCATCTTTTTTCATGCGTATCGGACACGTATCGGGAATGTATCGGAGGCATATTGGAGCATATTGGAGGTGTATCGGTTGCGTATCGACGAAAAAGATATGGCCAAAAACTAAAAAAATATAAAGGGAAAAGTAAGTTTCTTTTCCCTGAAATAAGCTTTTTTCACCCCCTAAATGACTCTAAAACTCCAAACCTCATTCCTAGAATGCTAGATTTGAAAAAATTTGCAAGAAACAAGTGTGAATCGTTAATATTTTTTAAAGATTTTTTAAATTTTGAAAAAAATATGGTAAAAATTGGTAAATTTTTTCAATTTTTTTATAATATCTTATATTTTCTTTTTTTATTGAATGTATAAATTTATGTTAATCTACATTTCTTACATTCCAAATCATAATTTTTTTGTGTTATCGGTAGATCTATGGAAATTTCATGAAGATATTTAGGAAAAATATAAATTAACAAAAAAATTTGAAAATGTAATTTTTTTCTCTACCTATAAAGACTAAATATGTTTTATATCTATGGATTTATCTATCATATCCAAACACCAATTGAAATTTCTTCTTTAATAATTATTTTCTTATTTTTATATTTACAGAATTAATAAATATATATATATATATATAAATAAATAATTATATTATATCATTTGATCACAATGATTGAATATATTATAATTCTATGGATGATCCATCATATCCACAAAGAAATTGAAATTTCTTTTTTAATAACTATTTTTTGAATATATTATATAATGTTTATTTATTCTTTTATATTTTTTTGAAAATAAATAATAAATAATTATTAATTATATTTTTACTTAGAAGTTGTGCCAATGCATATTTTATGGTTGGATAGGAGAGTTGGGTTTTTTCCATCCCATAAAATATTAAAACTTAAGAATTATAATTTATAAATTATAGTTAAGCATACGATTTCTAATGAAATTATAATTAACTACAATATATTTCTTCATAAAACTATTAAAATATATTAATTTAATGTATATGCACCTCTTTGAGGTCTTATATTTAGTGTTGTTGATGTATTTTTATGATTTATTGAAGTATTTATAGTGTTTCCAAGTGTAT
>NW_010729163.1:1952652-1965415 GCF_000365185.1 Nelumbo nucifera
GAATCATACCAAACAACATGAATCAAACATGCACTTTATTAATTTACACTAAATGTCAAAAGTACATCAAATCAGATTGAAGCTAAGGGCATACAAAACTGTCTAACAGTTTCTTGACTAGCAAGTTTATTTTTAATAGTAGGAAGTAAACTAACAATTTGTTTTGAGGGATGTCCCATTCGCCTGTGCCACAGCTCATATGATTCCACCTTTGCCAACCTGCATGCACTTGTCCTTGCCACACAACTCCAAAGATAGACCCCATCACGCTTCTCACCCACACCAATCACTGTCTTCGAAGTGGGGTCTTGCATTACTCATAAATTGTCAGAAAACGTGACTGTACATTTTAATTCATCAATAAATTGAGACACAGATACCAAATTGCAATTCAAATTGGGAACATATAAAACATGTTTTAAGTTCAATCCTTTCCCAAGCTGCACTTCTCCTTCTTGCAACGCCATCATATTGTTTCCATCAGAGAGTCCAACGGCGCAAGGAGCAATTTCATGCACATTTTTCAATAGATCCAAATTCCCGGTCATATTATGAGAACACCCTGAATCAATCAACCACATTTTCTTATCCGTCATTTTTTCTGAAGTGGATTCCTTGTGTGAATTGATCATTGCCATTAATGTTGCCCATTGTTCATCATTAAGTCCGGGAAAACTAGCTTTATCGCTGGTCCGTACAGCCGCAGTAGTGGTGCTAGTGCCGTAGTTTCCTGGTGTCTGAACAGCATTGGCCGCCGCTGAACCATGACCACCAGAGCGACCTCCTTTGCCTGCAAATCACCAGTCTGGGTAGCCTACAAGCTGGAAGCATTCGAGTACCTCATGTCCAGTTTTCCCACAGTGAGAGCACGTCTTCTCATCCTTGTTCTGAGATTTGGTTCTATTTCTAGTTTGCACAACAAATCCTACAACCTCTGCTCGAGCCACCGTTTTGTGTTGTTCTTCTTGCACAATTATCGTATGTATTCGGTTCAAAGAAGGTAATGGTTCTGTACTCAAAATATTCGATTTAACAGTGCCATAAACTACACTGTCAAGACCCATGAGGAATTGATGAATTTTCTCCTTTTCCCGCTCCAGCGCCAGCTCGATCGCTGCTCCACACTTGCATCCGCCACACGTGCATTGTGGGTTCTTCACATACCCAGCCAACTCCTCCCACATGGTCTTCATCTTTCCATAATATGCGGATACAGTCATACTTTCTTGTTTGCAGTTGGCTAAGTCGCTCTTCAATTGGTGAAACCGTAAATCATTCCCGATGGCGAACCGTTCCCGAAGATCCTCCCACAGTTCCTCTGCTGTCTCCATATAGGAGATTGTAGACCGAAGGTCTGGTTCTATGGTATTGAATATCCATGCTACCAACATGGAATTCACACTATACCAATCTTCCAATTCGCCGATATCATCACTAGGTTTCGTCACATTGCCTTCAAGGAAGGCTAATTTCTTCTTTGCCCGGAACGCGTTCTTCACAGCTTTGGCCCATTGATCATAGTTATCCCCTTTCAAAATGATAGAGATCACGACCAAGCCGGGGTTATCCTGCGAACCAAGGTAATAAGGAGATTTTGAAACAGCCATAGTGTAAGTATGGCTATGATACCATAAAGAATAATTGCATGGGTCAAAATTCAAAGGAATGGCTGTCTTGTCTTGTTTCTCAATGGAGGCAATCGCCCCATCTATATACAATTACATCATGATCAAATTAGCAACTCTAGAAATTAGCAACTTCCTAAAACCATACCTTCCTAAAACTCATCCACAATATTAGCAACTTCCTAAATACAATATTAGCAACTTTCGAAATACAATATTAGTAACTTCCTAAATAATATCTTTCTAAATATTATACAGTATCGATAATATCTCCATTAATTTGCAAGGAATCTCCAGCTGCTTCGGCATCAAATGGAACAACGGTTTCCCAGGCATTTCAGTAGAAGCTTCGGCATCTTCCTCGACAAGCTCAATTGTTTCGATAGCTTCCAACGCTTCAACATCTTCAGCCGTACTAAATTGCGCTTTATCTCTATTATTCGCCATTTGGTTGTATGCTTTTAAAGCTCTGGAAGCAATTTGGACAATACCTCTGTTAGGGGTTCCGTTGGCAGTAGAACCAGTAGTAGCTTCTTCCTCCGGAGCGAATTGGTTGGTCGACGTCGATCGATTAGGGTTAGGCGTTTGCATGGTAGAATCGGAACCCAGGGCCTTTATACAGAGAAATAAAAATTTAGTTAATTCTAAGTGATCATTTTGCTCATGGGAACAGAAAACTGAAGGTTGATTGACATCACATACCAATTCTTCTTCTTGCAGCTGGGTCTTGGCAATGGCGGCGGTAATGCCTGTGGACTGCCTCAGCATTTGGAGCATTGCATAATTATCGACAAGAAGTTGGTGCTCAGTGCTTCGTTTACCGGAGCGAAAACAGGCGGAGCAGAGATTGTAGGTGTCGCGGCTTCTATCTTGGAAGCATTCGACGCAAGTAAAATACAADCCCTCCACAAATGATCCGCACTCAACACAAAATACTGCCCTCCATTTAATAATATAAAAGAAGACAATCGCTTCACTGAAATCAATAAGACCATTACCGTCTTCGTCCAGTTCAGTGAATAAGCTTGGTTTGAAATTGTAACTGCGGCATTCTGTGCTCCTCCTCAGGAAATCTTGGAACTCCTGAACACTGACCTTCCCATCTCCGTTGTAGTCCATGGCTTTGAAGAATTTCATAGCCATCTGCTTTACCTCATCTGAACTACCMCCGTAGTAAGCCAGGGCAGCCTCACGTATCTGCTGCATCTCTCTCTGTCTTTGTCTCTACCTAGGTGTAGGTGTTTATGTGCTTGTGAGGGTGCRTGCAAATCTCTTAATATAGAGTACGTCCAGACTCCAGAGAGCTGAAGAGATAATTGATTAGTTAAGGTGCATGACGAAGATGGAATCGTTTCGTACGATTCTGATCCACTAGCGCTAATTTAAAGAAAATTGCAACTGAGTCAAGACAACATGCTTTTATTAGGGTAAAATATAAAAATCTCCCGGTGTTTTTGACAATCATAGAAATCTTTATTGCGATTTCACTTTTCTAAAGTTAAAACATTTTTTTTTTTTGTTATTTTGAAAAGATCCTGCACTTTGTAGCTCTCGCAAAAAGTTGATCCAATCGTAAATCCGATCCAATCCAATCCAGAAAATTAGCACAAAGGTTTCTGGTCAAATTTCCCTTCATATTAATACAGAGGAGGAAGACGAATAATGGTACCCAATACCCTTATTTAAATTTAACATGAAAAATATTATTTTTATTGATATTAAGGACAAAAAATTGATAAAAAACCTCCTATTTTTTACCTTGAAAAAATAAATCTTTAGGCTTACAAATAAAATATAAGGTTTTACGATCTATTTTGTACTTTTCCAAACTGAGCCTTCGTCACGGGGATGACATCATCATCACAATCGTGAGGAATGACATTATTAATTGATAAAGTTTCCTTTGACGATACGCCCAAGCAATTAAAATAGGGAGAAGTACCAATCAACCCAGATGAGAATTTTTTAGGCCCAAAATACAGAGGAAATGCATCTGACCGTGAATTCATAGCCAGGATGTGATTTATAGGGGGGAGAGGGTTAGTTGTAGGGGGGCTGGAATTCAGAAWTCTGCATCTTGTGTATCCGTATTTCTCGGTTTCAAATATGACATGTGCGTGATTTCGCCTTTAGGGAAGAGACTAAGTCCACGGAGACATGAGACACCCCTGTTCAACAGCTCAATTTATGAGGAGGAGTAGAGTGTACTTATCCCTAAATGATAAAAGCCCTTTAAGTTTACTTTGATGATGAGTTTTAAGAGGAGACTACCAATCATTTGATTCTGCACTGTTCCCACGCCCATGCAATTAAGAGGAGACTATCAATCAGTTAAGGGTTGGATGCCGTTTCGTTCCTTTAAAAGGAAAAAAAAAAAGTCAATTGATGAAGGAATTTGGTATATATCAAGGTATGGCACGTGATTAGTGGACACGCGGCTGATTAGTTGTCAAAACTAGGGGCATGTGAAAGTAGATTTCGATTAATAATATCCGTATAACTATCATTAAGGTTGATTTTTATATAAAAACATTGATTTCTACAGAAAAAATAATACAATTTTTCAATAAATTTGAAAAATAAATCAATTTCAGAAAAAATAGAATGCAGAGGCTCCGGGTAATAATTGATATAAAGAAAACAATTTGGAAGAAAAACATTTTTGTCAAAAGTAATTATATGAGTATTTTGGACATTTTCATGCTTTTTGTTAGAGTATTTGAACTTTCAAAATGTGACAATCTAGTACCTGCCGTTAATTAGTCTATTAATCAATTATTAAATGACATTTGAAAAGTAAAAAATGCTCTAAAAATTGTATCTAATTCTCTTTATCAATTATCCAAACAATAGTTAGAAGTTATCGTTTCTTTCTCACCTTCTGGGGTGGAAGTGCTCTGTGCTAGGGGTGGATACCCGAAAGGTCATGCCCAGAGACCTGACTTGGAGGTGAACTTCATCGGAGAAAGGTCTTCCCAACCGAAGATAAGAATGTCGTCTTTGTTTAAGGTAGGGGACCTTGTGGTATCTCAGGCTAACAGAGATTTCAGTGTAGGAAGATCTTTGGGGCTTCAATTCTGGGTTGGAGAAGATTGCCGTACGGCCGTAGTATTGAAGTTTCACGACTCAAGAAAGGAGCTGAAAGTGCTGCGGATGATGACGAGGTTGAAAGTTTAGCTTCTTAGGATGAAGCTGACGAAGCCTTCAGGTTTGGGGGCCGCCCAGGAAGTAGGAAGTTGAGAAGACTCATCGACTTGTATGTTGATGCATCTGTGCAAGTTGATAGGAAAGGTTAAAAAGGCAGAGGTAGAGGATGCAAAGGCCGAGTTCCTTGGTGGTAGGCTGGTAGCTCTTGGTGTATCGTGTGCATATTTTGCAAACTGAACCGGTGTTATTGGTTTTTTCATTTCTTCAAACTAAAACCGAACCAGTACCACCGGTTAACCGGTCCGCCAGTTTCGATTTTTGACCAGTTTGGTTTTTTGGTCATTTATATTTATAATATATATTATATAAATATATGTATAATATTATATTATAAATAATAAATGATACATAATATATTATAAATATTTTAAAAATATATAATATAAGTATATATTTATATATATAATGAATATATTTATATATAATATATAAAAAATATGTGACATATATTAAATATACATATAAATATATATACCGGTCGATTCGATTAACTGTCAGTTTTTTTGTTGTAGGTTAATCGAAAACCAAACCGGTCCTTTGGTTTTCAAAAATTCCAAACCAAAACCAAATTAATAAGTTCAATTAACTGCATTTTGCGGTTTGGTTTTCTCGATTCGGTTTGGTTTTTCGGTTTTTCATGAACACCCCTAGCTCTTGTTAGTTGTGGTCTGAGTTTCCATTTAAAAGGTCTGTTTTCTGTGACTTGGGGTTTGAAAGTGGACACTTTGGTTTTGTGTTTGGTAAAGGCTGGTTGCATCTTCGTTTTGGTTCTGGGTGGTGTGGTGGCATTGAGTCTTTTCTAGTTTGGTTTTTTGTTTGTAGTGTGAATCTAGGGACTAGCTTGACCCCTCAAGCAACCGGACTTTATAGTACATGCAATATATAAATATATGTTTTATATATGATATATAAAAAATATTGATAGTTTGTTTAGATGCATGATAGTTGTGTAACCCCACTACATACAATCATGTATTTCTTTCAAGATAATCACTTCACTTAATCCTAATTAGAAAGACTTAAAACTTTAATAACATATTTTATGTTTTTCAAATATTTTATTCATCTACTATATGTTATTTGTCACCCATAACTTGATGCCCATAAAAAATGTGCCAATCTAATACTTGGCATTAGTAGTTCATCAGTTATCTATATCACATGAAGACATGTGCCAGTTAAAACTTTTAAAATGTCAAAACTAACTTTCAAGCAAACACTGTTCATCATCTTCTACCTGGAGACTGAAAAAATGTTTGATGATAGTGGCAAATTTTTTTAGCTTATTTCCCAAGAATTTGAAGGAGACATCCGGCCGAGGCTCCATCTTCTAAGGTGATGTTCACCTGAGAAGGAGAAAATTATAGGCAACACCCTGTCATAGCAGGTGTTTACCTGGAACGCCTGCAACAAGGGATTCGAGGTTAGAATCCAAACTCCAAAACATTGTGTTGGAGGGTTGGGAGATAGTAAGTGAATGATTGTCATGTAGGGGTGGCAATTTTTCATTTAACCCAACCCAACCCTTAATTGATGGGTTGAGTTGTATCCATTTAATTCTGGGTCATGGATACCCAACGGATAACCTATTACTTTTGATGATATTTTGACTCTCTCTGGTTTCAAACCCTAGATTATTCTCACACTCTACCTCTCCCTCTATACAATTTAATCAGTGGATCCCTCACATATTGTTGAAAGTAAATACACTTTCTACAAAGTGAATCCCTCGCATAACGGAGTTCATTGAAAAAGTAGTTATTTTTTTTTTGACAAATAACTGTTCTCCGTTATGGATGACAAATAACTCCCCATTTCGGTGTTCATTAAAAGTATTTTTACTGAGGGGTTTTGCAATAAACACAAAAGCACCACAGAACTACTTCATTCAAATAATTAGCCACCGGCCAACAGGGCATCACATGATGCTACAATTCGTGGCCACATCAATTGCGTTAAGCAAAATTTCTCCAGCAGCATTTCCTGCTTCCACTGCTTCGCCAGCCGCATCTAATATCCCAATATCTTCCCCAAAGATATCCCAAGCTCTGTCTATTAGTTCTTCACCAATATTTTCCCCAAGCAATTCCTCCGATTTGTCCGCCTTAATTTGATCGTCCAATAACGAAGGAAGAAGGCATTTGATCAGAAAAGAAAATATGAGAAAATTAATTAATAATGTCAAGAAATCATCTACCTTAGTCCTTTACCTTTTCCATGTTAAGTGTAGCTTTTATGTCTTGGAGCAGCGCATAATTGTCGACGAGGGTATTGTGCTCACAGCCAGCTGCAGATTTTCCAGAACGGTGACAGTCGCAACAGAGATTGTAGTTGACAGCAGTTTTAGTGTTGAAGAAGCATTGCACGCATGTGAAATACATACCCTTTATCAACGAACCGCATCCATCACAAGAAATTCTTCTGGTCTGAATGATGTAGAACAGAACGATGGATTCCTCCAAGTCCATGAAGCCGTTTCCGTCCTTGTCTAGTTCCTCGAAGCAGAGCTTAGGGACTGTGAGCCCTTTGCTTTTCATGAAAAAATCGCTGAATTCATTAAAACTCACTTTTCCATCTCCGTCTGCATCCATTTTTTTGAAAAGCTTCTCTGCATGCTGTTTAGTCTCATCTGAACTCCCCTGATAATAAGCTAGAGCCACTTTGCGTATCTGTTCCAGTTCCATCTCTCTCTCTCTCTGTAAATATGATGTGCTTGTATGTCTGTATTTGTCCCTTATTTATATTCTAGAAAGAGCAAAATGATGAATTTTCAATTAATAATCTATTAACCCACTTGTCCTTATTATTTATACGCCTAATGGTGCATGGTAAGTAAACCAACCAACGAATTAGCTGCTTAAGTAGTTGACTTTTGTGATGGGCCCCTTTTTTATTAGCTAGGCTGCGTTTGCATGCGGTGACAAAAAAAATGAAAAGTCCTTATTTATAAAAGGTTTGCTTACATTGATAAGAAAGGTATATAAAACAATTAATATATAGGATCAATGGAACATCTTCACTTCTCAACGTTTTCATCGTAATTGTTATTGTTAACCACACAAAAATAAAAGGGATTAACAGATCTAACAATCCTTGTAAGATAACGCCCGGTCTGTTAAATAATAAAAAATATTGATATGGCACTGCTAAACTTAAATAACCGAGAAAATTGTATGTAGATCTCATTGAATAAAATAAAAATATTTAGTATATAATTAATAAATATTACAAATAATATATTAATGGGTCCCACATCTCTCTCTTTCTCTGCCCCCTATCTTCTTCCTCCTTTCCACCTACCCTGTTGCTGCAACTCATAGATATTTGAAACCTTCTCGGGAAACAACTTTAGGGTTTTTCTATGATTCCTGAGTCCCTTTTATCGTTTTGATTTCTCTGTAAAAATCAACATAAATCGTTCAGTTGTTCGGTGCTTCTATAGTTGGGGTTCGTTGGCTTTGATCATCTATTCATGTTTCACTATCATCCAAGGATCTAAACTGTATGTTCTTTACTTCTAGTAAGTGTACTATGTCTTTTGCCTCTCTTGAGTCTCTGTTTTTAGTGATTAGAACCCTAAAGCGAGTTTTCATTTCTCTCTTCTTTGGTGGTGTAGAACAAAGCTTGGAAAGCGATGAAGTGGAAATAGCAAGAGAAGCCTCAGGACAAGAGAGACTACGAAAATAATGGTGAGCCATGGTTGAGACTTGATAGGGAAGACAATTGGCCGAGGGGGGTTTTCCATGGTTTCTCTAGCTATGATGAGGAGTGTCAACATAGTTCGATGCAACCTGCCACCGATTATGGCTGTGAAGTTGGTGGAGATCCTTCAATCGGATACGCTTCAGGAGGGGAGAAAAATGTTTTAAAAAACAACCAGAACCGGAATCATTCTGCCCACCGGTCTCTGGGTTGATGGTTCAATTGTCTGATTCAAATGGGCGACCCATTTTAACAAAATAAATTAAAAATAAATAAATAAGTAATTAAAATTTAAAAACAACAAAAAATCGTTGAATGGATCGAACGGGTCGACGATCCGATCACTCGAGTCAATGATTTATTAACTGATTCAATAATTTTTTGTCAGGATCAAATTTGGGATAAAATGAAACTGATTGTCTGAATGATTTTTTGGCCGAATGGTCTGACCATCTGAATCAACGACGATTCAAAATCCATGGGAGAGAGAAGTAACCAACCTAAACGGATGCCCTCGTATCGATCGTTCACTTCTTTGGTGATGAAGTCACCTTTGGATACAATGAGCTTTACTTTAACTTAGCTACTGGAGTACGGTTTTGGAGGATCTCTATCCAAACATATAAAGAGATTCGAATGGTAGGTTACCTAAATCCGAAGTGAAGCACTATATCAAGTCGATTCTTAAAGGGCTCGTATACATTCATTCTCGTGGCTATGTCCACTACAATGCCTAGGGAGGCTCAGCCTAGTGAGGCTCAACTACGAGTTCTTGGTGGTTGTAACTCCCTCCCCCTACAATGCCATAATATGTTGGTCGATCACCCACGCCCTACGAGCGGTGGTCTCTACTTACCACCTGACAATGAAGTTCCCTACAGATTTTGGAGTGGGGGTAGCGCGGGCGACCAACTTGAGTCCCGCAGGTGCTATGTCGCCGCCCTCAAAGGGAAGACCAAGGTGGCCAACGACCTCGAACTGGGGAGGCCCACGGAACAAGGCGAGGAACGAGCTGCACCCACGGACGAAACAGTTGTTGTCCCGACTTCAGTAAAGACTCAGCTCAGATGCTTCAGATCGGTGCCTCAGTCCAGGAGCCCCTGCGATCCCAACTGGTAAGCTTCCTATTCCAGAATTTAGATATTTTCACATGGTCCGCGGCAAAAATGTCTGGCATTGACCCTAGTATCATAACTCATAGACTTAATACTGACCCTATAGTTAGGCCCGTTAGACAGAAGAAACGCAACTTAGCCCCTAAGCGCTAGAAGGCGGTCGACAAAGAGGTCAGGAAGCTCCTCGCAGCTGATTTCATAAGAGATGTTCATTACCCGAGCTGGGTGGCCAACCCCATTTTGGTGAAAAAGGCAAACGGTAAATGGTGCATGTGCGTTGACTATACCGACCTGAACCGAGCTTGCCCAAAAGACTACTTCCCACTCCCTAGGATCGATCGGCTAGTGGATGCGACCTCAGGACATGAGATGCTAAGTTTCCTAGATGCCTACTCGGGCTACAACCAGATCAGGATGGACCCAGTAGACGAGGAAAAGACCGCCTTGATAACCAAGGTTGGCCTATACTGCTACAAGGTCATGCCCTTCGGGCAAAAGAATGCCGGGGCAACCTTCCAAAGACTTGTAAATAAACTGTTTGAGCCATTGATCGGCCGAAAAATAGAGTGTTATGTAGACGACATGATCGTCAAGACCTAACTTTCACACGATTTAATACAAGACTTGCATTCAGTTTTTGAAATCCTACGTAGATTCAACATGAAATTGAACCCAAATAAGTGTGTCTTCAGTGTCACCTCGAGTAAATTCCTGGGATACATTGTTAACAGGCGCGGCATCAAGGCTAACCCAGACAAAATAAAGGCCATCTTAGATATGAGGCCACCCTGGAAGACGAAAGAGGTCTAGAGGATTAATGGCTGAATAGCTGCTCTGAGCCGCTTCATGTCCAAATCGGCAGACCGTTGTCTGCCCTTCTTTAAAGCAATTAAGAGCAAGGGTTTTGAATGGACTGAACAGTGCCAGCTCGCGTTCAACGAGCTCAAGGGGTACCTCGCTAGCATACCAGTCTTGGCCTGGCCCAAAGAGGGTGATGTCKTAGAATTGTACCTCTCAGCGAACGACGAGGTAGTCAGCTCAGTACTAATAAAAGAGGTAGACTGGGTCCAACGACCCATCTACTATGTTAGTAAAGTGTTATAGGGAGCAGAAACAAGATATCGAGAGAAAGAAAAACTGGCCTACGCATTGGTTACCGCAACCCAAAAGCTCCGTCCGTACTTCCAAGCTCACACCGTCGTCCTCCTCACCAACAAACCTTTGAGGCAAGTCCTACTTAAGCCCATGGTCTCCGGTCGATTAACCAAGTGGGCCATTGAGCTCAACGAGTATGACCTCCAATATAAGCTCAGAACTACTATTAAGGCCCAAGCCTTAGCAGATTTCGTGGCAGAATGCATTTTCAGTTCTAAAGTCCCTAGGTCGGTTGAGGATGGGACTCCCAGTTCGAGCAAGCCCGGAGCTCCCAGGCCAGTCGAGTCCGAGCACCGTGAGGTAGCAGCCAGTGCGGCATCTCTCCTAGTTAGGCCAAGTGCGAACTGGGATGAGGAGCCCTGGATCCTTCACGTGGACGGCTCCTCGAACCAGTAGGGTAGCGGAGCCGGGATAGTCCTGTGCGGCCCAAGTGGCACGAAATTGGAGTACGTGCTACACTTCGAGTTCGTCGCATCCAACAACGAAGCAGAATATGAAGCATTGATAGCCGGTCTAGCTCTAGCCAAAGAAGTGAAAGCCAAACATATCGTCATCTGTAGCGACTCCTGGCTCGTGGTCAACCAAGTTACAGGTGAATACAAAGCTCGCGAACCAACCATGATTGCCTACTTAGCCAAAGTAAGAGGCCTTGCTCAACTTCCAGTCACACTTCATCAAACAGATCCCGAGGTCCGAGAACGCAGAGGCCGACGCCCTGTCCCGACTAGCCAGCACCAGTGACAACACCGTGAGGACCGTGTATATAGAGGACCTGCCTCGGCCTAGCATTCTTGGGGGTGCAGAGGAGGTTGCACCAGTCGTTTGAGCAGAACCAAGCTGGATTGATCCGCTCGTAAGTTTCTTGCTACACAGGACCCTCCCTGCAGACCGCAACGCCGCCAGAAGGGTATTGCGGCAGGCGGCCAAATAAGTCATAATAGACGAACGGTTGTACCGAAGATCCTACACACTCCCCTACCTGCACCACTTATGACCCTCCGAAGCCGAACTCGTACTCCGTGACACTCATGAGGGCCTAGGTGGCGAACACTTGGGGGGCAGAGCCCTCGCCCAAAAAGCACTACGACAAGGATACTACTGGCCAACAATGAAAGCATACGCTATTGAACTCGTTAGAAAGTGTGACAAATACCAGAAGCACGCCAACGTCCACCATCAGCCCGCTGTCGACCTCAAGTATCTCACCAGCCCATGGCCTTTCGCACAATGGGGGATCGATATACTTGTACCGTTTCCACCGGCGACAGGCCAGAGGAAGTTCCTAGTGGTAGCAGTAGACTATTTCACCAAGTGGGTAGAGGTTGAGCCTCTCGCAACAATCACAGCCCGAAACGTCCAGAACTTCTTTTGGAAAAGTATAGTATGTTGCTTTGGGTTACCTTGGGTACTAATTTCTGACAATGGCAAGCAGTTCGAGGACATTAAGTTCCAAAACTGGTGCCAAGACATGGGAATCCGACAGAACTTCACTTCAGTCGCACACCCTCAAGCCAACGGTCAGGCAGAGTTCATGAATAGAAATATTCTTCGCGGATTAAAGGCATGCCTAGACCAAGCTAAGGGACTATGGGCGGACAAACTGCCCAGCGTCCTATGGGCTTAACGAACCACAGAGAAAATTGCCACAGGCAAAACCCCCTTCAACCTTACCTACGGCACCGAAGCACTCATCCCAGCCGAGTTCGAAGTCCCTTCACTGCGGGTAGAAGCGTATGATGATAAAGCGAACAAGGACGAGCTACGCACCAACCTTGATCTACTCGATGAAGTAAGGGACCTCGCGTACATCAGGATTGCGGCCTACCAATAGAAGGTAGCTCGGTACTATAACGCCAGGGTCAAAAAGCGGAACCTCCGCGTCGGCGACCTAGTACTCCGTAAAGTCATGGTACCTGAGCCCATATTTAATACTAGTCCCACAATAAAATATTTGCAGTA
>NW_010729163.1:1998913-2028845 GCF_000365185.1 Nelumbo nucifera
CCAACGGAACCCCTAACAGAGGTATTGTCCAAATTGCTTCCAGAGCTTTAAAAGCAGACAACCAAATGGCGAATAATGGAGATAAAGCGCAATTTAGTACTGCTGAAGATGTGGAAGCGTTGGAAGCTATCGAAACAATTGAGCTTGTCGAGGAAGATGCCGAAGSTTCTACTGAAATGCCTGACRGGGAAACCGTTGTTCCATTTGATGCCGAAGCAGCTGGAGATTCCTTGCAAATGCTTGATGAAGATACCACCCTATCTGCTTTTACTGAAGCTGTCGGAGCTCTTWCCGAGGAAACAGCGCAATCTGCCATCGGATCTGCTGTTGATGTTRTTATTGCGATAGGCGCCGAGGCTTGTAGCATCATGTGACTGGAGTGATATTGCTTTCGTCCACGTAGTCTTTCTGTTTCAAATGCTAGCGCTTGAATAATTATGATCACCAAAACCGAAATGGTGAACTACTATCAACTAATTACATCTTTTTTTTTTCTCTGTTCTTGTTGGTTAATGATTAATGTGTATGTATTTTTTGTTCTGTTGGTCAGAACGTAAGAGTGCAGTGTTTGGATTTCACCTTCTTGTTATGGTTGAAAGTATGGATAATTCTTCATTTGAGATTCTAAAAGCTTTTTGTTCACGAAAAACCTTTGTGCTACCACCTGCTAGGGGCCCATGGCACAGAGAGAAAGTGGAGGCCTGGATCTACGTCAGCGTAGTCTCAGCCTGATAACTTATCTGATTGGGTTTGCTCTATGCCTAGCTTACCCGGAGTTTGGTTGGGTTTGGGCCGAGCATGCACTGACCCATAGGCTGTCTGTTCCCTTACAAACTAATTGCCTTGCACTAAGATGGAAATTGTTCAAGAAGTAAATTTCATCATTCATTTGTGTTATTATTGGTGGGTGACAAAAGAACCAATTAATTTCTCTTTTGTTCAATTAGATAATTCACTACTCTATCTAAGAGAATAGGACCCAGGCCGTGTAAATTCTCAATGATTTTACCTGGACTTTTATTTCAGGAAACAAAAATTAAATTTGATTTGTATATTAAGGGATATAAGTCAATTTTGTAACTTGATCCATTAGGAAATTAAATAGACCCATCCCACACATACCCCTTTCTTTGAGTGAGGCAAGTCAATATATTTCAATGTTTTTGAACCGTGTTGACYTGGACGGTCAGACCATTCAGAACGGAAACCATCTTAGCAATCGGTTCCGTTTTACTCCAAACTCGATTCCTGGTCGTTAGTCCGAGTGGTTTGATCGATGAACCGTTTGACCCAGTGAATGGTTCAAAGTTTATTACTAATGACAACAACGAAAAGAGAAGATCTCTCAGATCTAAGATCTACTAGAGAGAAAGATCAGTTGATAGATGTGTGAGAGAGATCTTAGAGATCTGGGAGAACAGTCTAGACGACAAACTCGAGAAAGAGTGAATGAGATCTGAGAGAAATCTCAGATGTACTTTCATTGTCAGTTTCCCACCATCGCCACCGCTGTTGCTGTCGTAGTTCATCATCACCGTCGTCGTCGCCACTACAAGTGACCTCCTCCTCTTCTTCCTTCTTCTTCTTCTTCTTCTTCTTCTCTCTTATAAACTCTCTCAACCGACAGCTTCTCAAATCTCACTCTCATTCTCAAACTTTATTTCAAGATTTAAAATTTTGTAACGATATGCCCGATATGGGGCGTATCGTATCGTATCTTTTAAAAATAAATACAGGATACGCATAGAAATCGTGCGTATCATCTTTTTTCATGCATATTGGACCCGTATCGGGAATGTATCATAGGCATATCGGAGCATGTTGGAGGTGTATCGGGGTGTCTCGATTGCGTATCGACGAAAAAGATACGGCCAAAAACTGAAAAAGTATAATTAAAACTTAAGAATTATAATTTATAAATTATAGTTAAGCATACGATTTCTAATGAAATTATAATTAACTACAATATATTTCTTCATAAAACTATTAAAATATATTAATTTAATGTATATGCACCTCTTTGAGGTCTTATATTTAGTGTTGTTGATGTATTTTTATGATTTATTGAAGTATTTATAGTGTTTCCAAGTGTATCTATGTGTATCTTAGTATTTATAGTGTTTCCAAGTGTGGTTGATGTATTTTTAACAAAGATGACTGGTGGAAAAAAAAAAAAAAACCCAAGGAAAACGGGAGGACATACTCGACTGAAGAAGAAGATGAAGAAGAAGAGGGAAAAAGAAGAGAGAGAGAGAGAGAGAGAGAGGAATGCCAAAATAGAAGAAATCAAGCAAAAAGTTTTCTTAGAAATCAAACACTGAAATGCCAAAAATGAGAAAACAAATTTTCCTATCTCATTCCATCCCTTCTCATCTCATGAATGACTTCATTTTTATAATGTRCAAGTCAACTCTTTCTTTTTATTAAAAATAAAATAAAAAAACTCGCTATAAAATTCATTATTATTTTCAGTATTATAAAGACTTGTTGTTTTAGTTTTAACTTAGTTTGCAGCGCTTTCCATTGAGATCCAAATACTTAATTRGTTTTGAAGCTTGAATGGGTTAATGATATTAGAGACTCATCTTTCTGTCTCCATCGTACTGTATCAGCTCTCCTGGGCTTGTATTAAATATAAACAAATTGGCCTGTAATGAATGCAAAGATGCTTGCCAAATGCCAATTAACTAAATTATGACTGATTAATTTGTTTAATCATGATCATTTGAAATGGGTAAGATATTCTGATATTTATATATGATTAACACAGGAATTGGATAAGGGATGATTTCGTGACCTTTATCTTTCGTTTATACACAAAAAAACAGCATTATTTATTAATAATAGTGGGACTCGTACAATGCACGAGCTTTGTTAAAAAAAATCCCAATTTTGAGTTAGAATATATTAATAAAGTTGGGGTGGGCTGAAACTGGGTCGGATTGGTCTCGGGCTACCCAGGGCTTCAACCAGCTGGGTCAGGCTCAAGTTGGGGATAAGAGAAGAAATCTGACTATTGGGTCCCAATTCCAAACTAATAATAATCGGGACAATATATCTGGAACCAAAGTCAACTCATTGGTTCCAATTCCTATAACCATAACCAACCTAATCATCAATTCATGAACATTGGGTTCGTCGGGTCAAACCCAACCCATTGAATGCCCTATTTCTTTGTAATATAAAATAACATATATATTATCTATAATATACATATAGTTAAATATATGTGGGTCAAGTTTAGCCCTAGACGGGTTTAAAGTATTAGGCCTATGCCCAACCCTAAAATTTGGGTCTCTAATGAGGGTCTGGGCCTCGACCAGGGCTTAAACACAAAATCTAGGTCCAAGAGCGAAATTTTCCAACTCACTAAAATGATCACCCTTGTTTTATAACAAAAATAGCAGGGTAAGGTGCCTTCAATACTTTAAAACACATAGGTAGCAAAAAAGTTACACAAGACCAATTCATTAGTTATTGGGTTAGACCAGTTTGATGGATGGTTTTGGCTATTTTTTGGAGTAAATAGGGTTAGGTGTATGATTGAATTGGTTAAGGGTTGGGTCATGGTTTAACAATAATCTAACTAACTGGTCTCGTCCAACTTTCTAAACATTGGTTAGTGATATGTTTTATTATATATAGAATAAATAATGTTGTTTTGAAATATGTAGATATATATATATATATATATATTTATATTTTATTTTAGTTATTCATCTTTCACAAATAAAAAAAGTTAAAAATTACACTTTGAGGCAAAAAAAATAGTTATTATTTAATTAATAATTATTTATCTATAATTTTATAACTAATGAGGGAGGATTTGGCCCTCCAATGACATTGTGACACATGGCATCCCGAAACAGCTGGACGACACCCAGACGCCACCTAGGCGATGATTTGGAGTCTCATATCGTAGTTTGTCTTCACCCTAACCTGGCGACCTGCCTTTACCGCCAACTTAGCGACTTCGACCACAACTTAGGCCGGCTAGGAGCACCTCGTCTAGGGCCCACCTGTAGCACCTCGTCAATGGTGCTACCTCCCTCGAGGGCTTGCCAACCTGACTGAGGTCAGGAGGCAACCTATGAGTTGTGCTCGTCGACAAATTTGGTATGCATATCCCAACACTCTCAAGTTTCTCAGAAGTTGGCCCACGTACCAAGTGTTCCGGAGGATGGCCAATGTGCGTGGCGGTTACCTCCGGGGATCTCGAACCGGTTAGGTACGCGTGATTGCTTGCACTCAGGCTCTCTAGCATTCATACTTAGCTCGCAAACACAATAGAGTATTGACTTAAGCATCGGAGCGGCCTCACCGGGTCTTCCACCCCGGTCTCTCTGATCCCTATTTCGTAGATTGATGCAGCTCGCCACGCGAGTACGTCCAGGCAATTCTCCAGCTAGGAGCTTCCAGATCACACACCATCAATTGGCGCCGTCCGTGGGAAACGCTACAAGAAGCTAAGTTCTCACCTTCTAAAAGGCTAAGTCCTCATCTTCCAAAAAACTAAAGATCTCACATTTTAGAAATTAAGGTTCTCACTTTCTAATTTCCATTTTTATGAACTCAAAGGAACTTTTGAGCAGCATCAACACTCAGAACGAATACCAATTACTGGGGGGCAAAAGCATCTGTGATGAACCTGGATAACTCCCCTATGACAATCAAATAAGTTCAGGCCGAACTCAGCATCCCCAGTGCCCCAGATAAATACCCTGTTACTGCATGTTAACGCCCCTCTCCCCGCGGAAGAGCCATTAGCAGTTCCCGCCGGATCAAAGCGCGGACGTTCCATGAGATGAAGCATGAATTTCCATATGTGAGCATGGGAGCAGCTCGACGTATTCATGTTGATGCAGAATAGGCAGCAGTAGAACGACCTTAACAACCAACAGTCTGGTGACAAGCACCTCGGAGAAAGGCTGCCCCCGCAAGTCGAGCTAGTCATGGTTCCCACAGGAAGTTGATGGCCAACAGACTAAGCAGCTCTACCGACTTTATTTTAGCCCGGATAAACCTCATCAGTCCTCTTCGCGAGGTCTCCCTATAGATTGAACCCTTTCCGGCTTCCACAGGAGTTAGCGGCCTACGAACTATGTGAACGCCCTTGCAGGTCGAGCTGCTTAGTCTGTTGGCAACCTATAGATTGAACCCTCAAGGCTCCCAAGCGAGTTGGCAACCTACAATTAGTAGAGCTGCCCCCATAGGTTGAGCTCCCTATGGCTTCTCGTAGGAGTGGACGACCAGCATCATTACGAGGTTGATGCAGCGCAGCCGTGGCCTTGAACTTCTGACTCACACCGACAACAACATTATGCCCTCACAAGGGGGGGGGGGGTAGAACATGTACGTCGTGGTCTTGTAAGCATTCATCCAAGAAGATAATCCCATGGGATGACGTACAAGCAACCATATGAGAAGACTATAGAATGACCACCTACTTAGGCGGAAAGGTCAGGCCACATGTCGGCTAAATAAGGATAAGGAGAGTGGACTACGAGTCGCTCCCAGAACTTAAGCTAAAGTGTCGAGCTGATAAAAGACATCGGCACCACATAAGACCCAATCACTTCTTCAACATGGGCAAGACTAAGGATAAGGAGAGAGGACTATAAGTCACTCCCTGAGCCTAAGGGCTATGGTGTTGAGCTGACAAAAGACCTCGACACAATACAAGATGCAATTGCCTCTTCGGCATGGGCAGATAAGTCCTAGTCGCCTCTTCGGCATAGGCGTGCTAAGACCTACTCGCCTCTTCAGCATGGGCAAAATCAATGATAAGGAGAGTGGACCGCGAGTCACTCCCAGAGCCTAAGGGCTAAGGTGTCGAGCTGATAAAAGACCTCGGCACCACATAAGACCTAGTCGCCTCTTTTGCATGGGCAAAATAAAAAGCAGTTCGCATTCAGCACAAGAAAGAGAACAAAGGAAAGAATAGTTCGCTTTCAGCACCATGACAAACACAAACTTAGTCGATCTCTTCATAGTAGACCTCCACCTCGATTTCAGGCTCCACATCGAACTCGCTGGCTACTCTTTTGAGAACCATCTCGAAGGATGCTGCGTCAAAGTCTACCTAGGTGGAGCGACATGATAAAGTAGTCACACAGAACCCCCTATTGAGGATGGCATGATAAATTTTGCTCTTGCGGTAATGGTTGGATTGCAGAACCCCTTGACGGTTTCATCCCTAATAAGGTAGATGTCTTCGGGGCACCTGCTCCACCTCTCCTCGAGCGGATGAATTCGCTCTCGTGCCCCAATAATCATGACTACACGCTTATCGAATCAGTCATGGCATTATGACACATGGCATTATCGAATCAGTCTCGTGCCCCAACTTGGGAGTGGGGAGCAATTGATGAGGGCGGATTTGGCCCTCCAATGGCATTATGACACATGGCATCCCGAAACAGCTGGACAACACCCAGATGCCACCTAGGTGATGATTTGGAGTCCCAGATCGTAGTTCGTCTTTGYCCCGACCTGGCGACATGCCTTTACCGCCAACCTAGCGACTTCGACCACAACTTAGGCCAGATAGGAGCACCTCGTCTAGGGCTGACTTGTAGCACCTCGTCACTGGCCAATGTGACCTTGACGCGAGGAGCGACCTCCCTCAAGGGCTTGCCGACTTGACTGAGATCCAGGAGGCGATTTGTGAGTTGTGCTCGCCGACAAATTTGGTATGCATATCCTAACACTCCCAAGTTTCTCAGAAGTTGGCCCACATACCAAGTGTTCAGAGGATGGCCAATGTGCGTGGAAGTTACCTCCGGGGATCTCGGACCAATTAGGCAACCTCCCAGAAATCTCAGATGCGGTGCGTGAAGCCCACGCCAAACAAAGCCTATATAAAGGCACCAACCCCAATGACACGAAAAGGTACACGTGATTACTTGCACTCAAAGCTCTCTAGCATTCATACTTAGCTCGCAAATACGACAGAGTTATGACTTAAGCATCGGAGCGGCCTCACTGGGTCTTCCACCCCGGTCTCTTTGAGCCCTGTTTCGCAGATTGATCCAGCTCGCCACGCGAGTACGTCTAGGCAATTCTCCAGCTAGGAGCTTCCAAATCGCGCACCATCAATAACTATTACTTTATTAATAATTTATTTATGAATTTAAATAATTTAGTTTAATTATCAATATTATTTTCATTCATAGGTAATTAATTAATTTACTATTAGTGCTTTTCATATTTAGTTTATTATTTTCTATTAATTATTAATTTACTTAAATAATTAAATTATTTTTTTATGATTAGTTTTAATTAATCATAAAAAATGAATATTATATGATTATTAATTATATTTATTTACTTTAATAAATTCTTAATTATTAATTTACTATAAAAAGTAATTAATAAATAATAAATATTTTAAATGAATATTATATGATTATTATTTATGAGCTAGGAATAAAATGATTGTAGCTAAAGATGATTAACTTCGTAATTATAGCCACGAAATTTTTAGTTATCCGTGGCTATAGTGATAAATATCTTTTAACCACAGACAAAATAACTTTTAACCACGGAAAAATTATCCGTAGTTAAAACTCAACTTCTGCTTTTGTAACTTATAGCGACAGATGCATTATAACCGTGGCTATAAATATTTTCTAGCCAAGGGCAGAATAACTTTTGACCACAGACAAATTATTTGTCGCTAAATCTCAACTTCTGCTTTTATAACTTATAGCCACAAATACATTATAACCGTGATTATAAATATCTTTTAGCCACGAACAGAATAACTTTTAACCACGGACAAATTGTCCATAGCTAAAGCTCAACTTTTAACTATAGACAAATTGTCCGTAGCTAAAGCTGAACTTCTGCTTTTGTAACATATGGCCACAGATACATTGCAACCGTGGTTATAAATATCTTTTAGCCACGGACAGAATAACTTTTAACCACGGACAAATTGTCCGTAGTTAAAATTCAACTTTTTGCCACGAACATGAAAATGTCCGTGATTATATTCTATGTTTTAGCTACGGTTTTTTTATCGTAACTAAAGTGCCGTAGCTCTAACCCCATTTTCCTGTAGTGCTGGAGCAAACCAGCAAACTCAGATAGCTTTGTTTGTTCATTTTTTTCCAAGTTTTGGAATAATAAGACTATAAGAGTAGCATTTGGCAATGCGTGACTCTTATCCTGATCTTACCTGGGCATGGATCGGAACATTGGACCCATGACCCAGTGATCAGAACAGTTTTGTGTCTATTCCGAGTCCAGAATATTGGTAGGAGCTTTCGGAGCTACAGAGTTCTTGCCGGCTGCTTTCATGACTTTTCATAAATAGCTGGTTGTCAATAATCCCTTCCATTGAAAACGCAATCAGACACAATCTAGTTTCAGCAGCAACTAGTTTTTTATTTTGATATCGTACAACGTTACTGAATCTAAAATCATTTAATTACATTAATATATAATCATTTAATTACATTAAAACAAGATAACTAAAAAATAGAATCAAATACCCGTGAAGAGTGAAGACCCCATCTCCCATTGCAGGACAGAGATGAGAAAAGCGTGCGTCAGGTAGTTAACAATGTTGAACTTCTAAACCTGCTGTGATTAGGGATGTCAACGGCCCAATAAGACATAATAAATTGGACCAGTTTAGGCTTAATGATCGAAAGTATTTATTGGATTGAATTAGATTGAATCCGATTCATCTATAATGAATTTATATTAGATTGGGTTGAATTTTACCAATACCTGATCTATTCATACAAGATAAGAATACAAATGTCGGTTGACTAGGTTTGTATTGGAATCAATCTAAATTAAAACCAATTTAAACAAATTGAATCAGTGTTTTAAAACCTAATCCGGAAATGGAACCATCTTTCCCTCCGGATCATGGATCAACGGTCCAACCATCTGGATCGATGGTTCAACATGCAATTATGTTATAACCATTAGATTAGGAACATTGAATATCATCCTCTCGATCTAGCTAGGTTTGCTGAATATATAAGAAAAACATGAGGGGAAGAGAAGGGAGATCGAAGGGAGAAAGAGATTAACAAAGGTGGGAGGGAGGAAGGCCACAGCCAGAAGCTAACAGAATGGCTTCTTCGATAGTTACAATTGTAGTAGGACAACACCTCGTATCTTCATGGAGCAGGAGCAAAGGACAAAAGAGAGAAGCAGCAACAGCCAAGTATCTTCATGCTTAGAGACATTTCTGCCCAACTCACGCCGGCAACACCCCTCGTATTCTATCGGTAGTGACAACAAATCTACAGTGGTGGGCAAATATAATTATTAGATTATTATGAATACAGCCATCTTCTTAAAAGTGTTTTTATAAAAGTATTTTCGTAAATGTGTTTTTATTAAAGTGCTTTCATAACATTGCTTTTGTAAAAATACTTTTATAAAAGTACTTCTGTAAAATTACTTTTATAAAAATACTTTCATAAAAGTGTTTTTATTAAAGTGCTCTCATAAAAGTACATTTATAAAAGTGCTTTCATAAAAGTGTCTTCACAAAAGTACTTCCATAAGAGTGTTTTCGTAAAATTTAAAACAAAATGGACAAAATAGTTACAAACGTTTATTTAAGTGCTTATTGGAGAAAAAGACTAACCAAACTCCTAATATGAAATAAGTGCTTGTCTTTTAAAATAAGCACTTGAAAAAGTTGGGTGTCGATGCAAATAAGTGTTTATTTTAATAAGCACTTATTTTTAACATAAGCACTTAGACATCATGTTTTGGGCTGAATAGACCACAACCCGCAAACAGTTCAAGCAGTTTACCGGTTAACTGCCCAAGTCAACGGTTTTCTCTCAAATATCGGGTTTAGGATGAAACGGACTTGCTTTTTTGCCTGGGTGACGGTTTGAATGGTTAAATTGGGCAGGTCAATGATGGGTTGAAAAAACTTGGATTGAATGATCTAGACATTGACTTGGGCTTAGTCCAAAATTGTCCAAAGTATTCATCAGATTGGATTGGACCTGGTCCATCTATCATGGACTCATATTGGAGTGAACAACATTGAGTTGGACATGGTCCATCTAACGGACTTGCTTTTTTGTTCTCTTCTCTCAAAAAAAAATAATATTAATAATAATAATCTGCTCTAAATTAGTTGGAGAGAAGAATAGCGAAGTAGTTGAGGTATATCCAGTAATTTGGTATATACAAAAATGTTCCCTAACCGTCCAAAATCAATTTGGACGGATTGGATGGACCAATAAGACATATTGGATTGGATCAATCCGGTCCAAAATATTTATTAGATTGAACTGGACCTGGTCTGTCCATCATAAATTTATATTGGATTGGATTGGATTAAGCCAATATCTGGTCCATTGATATAAGATAAGAATATAAGTGTCAATGGATCGGGTTTGGGTTAAAACCAGTCTAAATTAAAACGAATTTGAACAAATTGAATAATCCAAACATTGAATTAGACCGATCTAAAATGGTCCAAAATATTCATTGAACTGGACTGAACCAGGTCCATTTGTAATGGACTTACATTGGACTGGATTGGATTGGACCAAATCCAGTCCAATTAACACCCCTAAATTTACAATATACGATAGTGAGAATTCTGGGATGGGCTTAGATTTAAGGCCAATTTATTAAATGCGTATGGCCTGGGCCTGGGCCTGGATTATAAGGCCCAATAAGATATGATGTTATAAACAGACATGATGGATCTGAATTGAGGTTATTATGATCTGCGGTTAATATCATAGATTAGGCTTCCAAACCAATTAACCAATATGTAAAGCTATTAAGAATCATGTCTTGTTTGAGATGGACAAGACTGAAAGAGAAATTGGAGTACAGGAAAAATTAGCTAGGTGGAAAATTCGTACTTAAATTCTCGTACCCGAATTTGAAACCAGATCCAAACTCGATCATTATGATCGGGAGTCGGGACGCATACTGCAGACCCAGAACCCCTATAATTGGACCGGTATGGTTTGAATCTGTTGGGTATGCCCGATCCATTAACATCCCTAGAGTTGAAAAGGAAATTTTAAAACCTTTTTAAAAAAGTTGTGACTTGAACATAAAATCTAAAGCTCAAATTAATTAACCTTGGCCTCCAAAATCATTCTCATATTTGTTACGTAGATTTACAGTGACGTCTGGATTTTCTACAAATACATACGTGTATAAAAAACCCACATATGGATCTCATAATTAGGGGTGTCAATTGGAGTGGATTTAGTCCAATTCGATCCAGTCTAATGTGAGTCCATTACAAATGGACCCGGTCCAATTCAGTCCAATGAATATTTTGGACTATTTTGGACTGGTCTAGAGACTGTTCAGTCTGTTCAAATTCTTGTTAATTTAGATTGGTTTCAAGTTCAACTCAAACCTGGTCTATTGACACCTATGTTTTTATTTTCTATCAATGGACAAGATATTGGCTCTATCCAATATGTTGTATTGGTCCATCCAGTTCGTACGTCCAAATTCAATGTCTTATTGGTCTATCAAATTCGTCCAAATTGATTTTGATTTGAATGGAGTCCAACCCAAAATAGGTCCACTGACACCCCTACCAATACTGGCATATTCATTCATGATTGATTAAGAGCAGGTAGGGGTGTCCACGGTTTGGTTAACCGAACCAGGGTACTTTTTTGTAAACCAAGCCAGTGGTACCGGTTTTTCCAATTTTCCAAACCGATCTGTCGGTTTTGATTTTTGACCGATACTGTTCTTCGGTTTTTTGGTTTTTTATATTTATAATATATTATACAAATATATTTATAATATTATATAATAAATAATAAATGATATATAATATATTATAAATATTTGAAATATATATAATATATATAATATATTTATAAATAGATCATTATAGATATAATATAAGTATATATTTATATATATAATAAATATATTTATATATAATATATAAAAAATATGTAACATATATTAAAAATATATATATCAGTCAGTTTAATTAACCGTCAATTTTTTTATAGGTTAATCAAAAACCGAACCGATCCTTCAATTTTCTCCATTCGATTCGATTTTTCGGTTTCCCCTAAGAACAGGTCAAGAATGATATATTTAGATAGATATATGGTAAGACACAGAATTACATAATAACACATATGAATATGGCATAATACCATATTTGATCATCAATTCTTTTAGTTAAGCTGTATTAATCAAATGATGCCTTTTCGTTGGTTTTGATTTTTTTTTATTACCTGGTTATATATATTAATTCTCGTTTAATATATGGACTCTAAATGTGAGCCCACATCTTGGGACATCAGTGGGTTGGAATTGGATTAAGTGGTAAACCCTCATGGAGTCATGGGTTAGCCTTAATCGGGTTTTAGGTTTGGGTTGAGGTGAATCCATGTTAAACGGGATTTATTGACATTAATTGCAGCATTGAGATATATAACTGTATACATAGACTTGATTGGGTACAGGTGTATATGTACTGGACGGGACGGGTCAGGTCAAATTTGATACCCTTCTTTATTTAGCCGGGTCAGATAGGAATTACTAAAAACCAGATTTGGGTTGAGCTAAACCTGACCAATTGACCCATTTTGCAGCAGCATCATGGGCACTTAAATCATTTGTCATTATTCATTGACCCATTGTGTATGTTTGATGGCAAAGCTAGGATACAGTCGTGGATGAGCTTTCAAGCAAAACAAGATTGTTAATTGTTTCTCAATCAACCTCCGACCTTGATTAAAAGACATTCTCTCACACCAGTACACCACCAACCAAAGGGCAAAAGATGACTCCTCCCTTCGCCATCTTCGTTCTCTTTTCTCTCTCTTTCTTTCTGTGTTGCTGCTTCAATGGTGCAATTGCTGCCGATCTCATTCAGGAAACTTGCAAAAAATCAGCACAGAAAGACCCAAACATCAACTACAAATTCTGTGTGACCTCCCTCGAAGCTGTTCCCAAAAGCCACAACGCGATGAGTCTCAAATCACTTGCCCGCATTTCAATCAAGCTGGCCAAAACCAACGCCACTCGCACCAGATCATATGTTAAAAAGCTCTCGAAGAGCAAAACTCTCAACCCTCGCGATAAGCCTCCCTTGACGGATTGCTTGGAGCTGTACTCAGATGCTGTCGACTCGCTAAAAGCTGCGGTCAAGGCTTTCAAATCAAAGGATTATTCAAAGGCCAACGTAGAGGTGAGCTCCGCCATGGATGCACCTTCAACCTGTGAGGAAGGTTTTCAGGAGACCAAAGGTGGGGTCTCTCCATTGACGAAGAGAAATAAAGATATGTTTCAGTTATGTGCAATAGCACTATCTATCATTAACATGGTCAGTAAGGAATTGACTTTGAAAGAGGAGTTATAAGAGATACTATTAGTAATGTTTGGTTTGTGATCTGGGTTTTTCCTTTTGCTTCTCAAAAATTGTTTGTATACCAACGAAGGAAATAACATACTTCTTCGTGAATTCATCATTTATATAGGGTTTGAGATTGTATGACAATGATGATTTATATGTTTCCTTAATTTTGGTTCATTTAGTTGTTTGAGAATTTCAGATATGTATGAAAACCCTTTGGTATTCCAAAAATCATAATTTGATTTTTTTTTCCTGTAGCTATGTCAATTTTTTGAGGTTATAAATTCTCATAATGATTACTGAACCCAGAAAAAAGAATTGATGTTAGCAATTTTATTCATAAATTCAAACCTAATACTGATTCTTAAAATCATAAAATTCATCTAAATTAATTCTCTAAATGCATGCCAAACACAGTTAGAGGGTTTGTGGCCCCCTAAATATATTTTATTATTGCAAAATATATTGACTGAGGGGCCCTAAATGATCGCAAGAAGGTAAAATGGAAAAATAAGTGAGGGTTTGTGGCTCCATAACTTGCCAGTTGTTCCTTATGACAAGAATAATCTGTATATCTTTACTTTCCCTCGGCTGATCATCAAAAAAGGACCCATAGATACAGGTGAGACCGTGAGATGGGACAGTTGGCAAGTAGGGGTGTCAATGGACCGATTTTGGGTTGGACTCATTCAAATCGAAACCAAATTAGAGGGATTGGATAGATCAATAAGACGTATTGAATTGGACATGCAGTCCAGATTTAATGGTCCAAAATATTTATTGGACTGGATTGGAGCTGGTCCATCTGTAATGGATTTACAGTGGATTGGGTGGGATTGAATCAATATCTCATTCATTGATAGAAGACGAGAGAACACAGGTGTCAATGGACCTGATTTGGGTTTGAACCAATCTAAATAACAACCAATTTGAACAGATTGGACTGGTCCAAAATATTTATTGGATTGGATTAGACCTGGTTCATCTGTAATGGATTCATATTAGACCAGGTATGTGTTTGGTTCCGTTGACGTTTATTGCATATGAAGCAAAATGAAAGAACTGTTTGGTTTTACCGTTTATCAAATAAACCGTGATTCATCTACTTGGCTAGCAATTTAGGCTTTATAGAGTGCAAAACCTTACATTTTGTATTACTTTATATGCATTTGTACTATACATATTTGTATTTGTACTCCTTTCAAACTGAGTCTTATAAATTATAAAATGGTGGGTGGGGTTCGATTGAGAGATATATGATCCAATCACAACAGTTTCCCTATTCATCTTCTCTCTGTTTATTTATTTAGCTTTTTTTCTTCTTTGCTTTCCTTTTTTCATTGCTATGTAAATGGAAAAACAATTCTTCAAATAATCTGTTTTACATATACACATACATACATATACATGAATATGAATGTACTATTAACTCTTTATTGGTAGAGGTGATCATTTTCAATCTGACCTCTGTAGGGCTGCAAACGGATCAGACCAGATTCGGTAAAGGCATATCCAATCCGATCCGTTAAAAAATTCAACTGATCCGAATCCAATAAGGATTCGTCGGATTTTCAAAAGCATGATTGGAATTTGAATTCGAACATATTATCCGATATCCGATTTGAATCCGATTCTATTAGAATTATATTTATAATATGTAATATAAATTATATTATATTATTATATAATATAATATATTAAAATATATAATATATAATATTTCATAATTAATGGATCAGGTCGGGTCACAGCGGACCGGATCAAACAATGTCCGAATCCAATCCATTAATTTAACCGATCAGCTTTTCTGATCCGGTCTGATTTATTAGGTTCAAGAGGGAGATCCGAATTTGCTTCTTTACGGATTGATCGGTATCGGATTCGAATCGGATTGATCCATTTATTTGCAGCCCTAAAAGTCCGGTCGGACCCAGCCCAAAACAATGTAAAATGCTAACTTCGACCTATCGGAGTTGCACCCCTGGTCATGGTTTGAGTGAGAGCCGCTAAAAAAGATTAGGCTGAGTACAAATGCAAATATGTAGAGAGTGCAAAACATATGTATTTACGTTGTACAAATTTGCATTTGCACTGCTTCCAAACTGAGCCTTAGAGAATTTTTAATTTAACTATGCTGAAAATTTGACCTTAACATGTGCCATTTTTAGATAGCAGAGTTTATAAGGTTTAATTAACATGGGTTAAAACGGTTAAGAAAGAAGATTTATTGATGATAGGGCTCCACTATTTACTCTTGAAAACTGAAGTTTGTTGAGAGATTTGTGGAAGAAGCCAATCCCATGAATTCTTATTTAAACCAACCAAGAAAGAGAACAACTCACAGTCCCCATTAATATTAGGTCGCAGTAACCATGAGCAACCGATTCTTCTCCGAGTTCTCTCTTCCTCTCTTTTTCTTTACCTTCTCTCTTATCTTTTTGCATGTTTCAAATGCAAAATCCCACAAGGGACGTGCCCTCATCGAAGAAACCTGCAAACAATACTCAGAGAGCCCAGGGGTACCAGATGGATCCCAGAAGTTCTGTCTCACTACTCTAGAATCCGTAAAAAAGAGCTACAAGGCGAGTTTCAAAGGACTGGGCTTAATCTCCCTGGAGCTAACCAAGACAAACATGACGCATGTGAAGGCATACGTGAAGAAGCTTTTGAAGGACAAGAAGAAGTTCAACAAATATGCGAAGATGGCGTTGAAAGACTGCAGAGACCAATACTCAGATGCAATTTACAACATAAAATATGCCAAGATGTTGTTCAAGAAGAAGGATTACGGTGGAGCTAATGCTTATATGTCAGCAGTTCTTGACACCCCATCAGATTGTGAAGAAGGATTCAGTGAGAACAGTAGGGCAGGAGGGTCTCCTTTGACAAAACAGAATGATATTCTCAACAAGTTGGCTGGTTTAGCTATTTGGTTTACTGCTGTGATTCGATAGCAATTTAATATCTCTGTTTTTGTTTTTGTTTTTTTGATTTTCCTTTGGGTGAGTGTTTTCATGGTTGGATTCAGCATTGGAGGTAGGTGATTAGTGAGTTTTTTTTTTTCTTTATTTTTTTATAACTTGATAATCTCTATCTTAGTAAACAATAATTATGAATATGAATAGATTTTAGGAAATATTCTTTGAAGGGCACTTTGGTTCAAATCAGCTCTTTTTTCACATTAAAAGGTTGATAAAGCCATAAAGGTATGAACAAGTTACAGAGGTTGCTTTAACAGTTGGAAAGATAAAGTTCGGATTTCTTGAAATCTTAACAAATTCGCAACCCAACCCAACCCAACCCAAGTCGCACCCTTCTACTCTAGGCCTAATAGCCTATAATGAAAGAAATGGAATGTTATAAAGAGAGAAAAATGAGAGCAAAAGAAAGCTTTAGGCAGATCTCCTACCCACATTCCATTATAGCCGCACATCAGGAACATCTCCCTTGTCATTCATGAAGTGATATTTCCAACATGCAGCTGTAGTGTGTTGTGAAAAAAAAAAGAAAAAAAAAATGGGGCTCATCAGCAGAATGGCATGGGAACTCTTTGATGAGAAGTGGAGAATCAATAAATCCCATCAACCCAGACCGACTCACAGAGAATAGGGTGCAATAAGTTATGTTCAAATCTTGATGCTGTCTTAACCAATTTCTTATTAATAGATGACAGATCCCAAGTTTTAGCAGAGTTTACAGGTACTTAACAGCAGAGAAGAGTCCCTGCTAGTGACTCTTCAAACAGCAAGTTAGTTGAGAGATTTGTGGGAGAAGTCAATTTGCACGAATCCTTATTTAAAATAGAAACAAAGAAAACAAACAAAGTTCACAACTCAGAGTCCCTGTTAATTAGATTGTTGAAGTAAACATGAGCCAACTTCTGTTCTCTCCCACTCTATTTCTCCTTGTTTTCAATCGGGCTCTCTTCTTGCATGGTGATAAAGAAAAACCTGAAAAGGGTCTTGCCTTAATCGAACAAACCTGCAAACAATACTCAGAGTACCCAGATGAACCAAAGGAGTCCTACAAATTCTGTCTTGCTGCTCTAGAATCTGTTCCACGTAGCTACACCACCAGCTTCAGAAGACTGGGTTTGATCTCCATAAGGCATACCAGGGCATAAGTGAAGAAGCTTCTCAAGGAATAGAAGTTCAATAAGTATGCCAGGAATGCCTTGAACGACTGCATAGAACAATACTTAGATGCCCTTTATTACATATGCACTACAAAGTGCATAAAATCTGTTATTATATATGCACTACAAAGTACAAACAATATCGTTTTGGGAGAGCTCTTTCTGATATGACACCAGTCTTTGACACCCCATCAGAATATGAAGATGAGTTCATAGAAGACAGAAGAACAGGAGGATCCCCTTGACAAAACAGAATGACATTGCAGAAAAGTTGGCTGATTTAGCTCTTTGGCTTGTTTATACGCTTAATAACTAGCAATTTATTAGTAGCTCATTTAATATTGGTTGGTTAATTTTGTGTCTTTGTTTAGGAGAACAATTTTTGAATTAATTCATGAGTTGTTTATCAGTAATGATAGAGAGGTAATTAGTGAGTCGGTTGTATTTTCTGTTCTTTTCTTTAATTCATGATTAAAGAATAGTCATCATTTTGTTTATATTTAATTTTTTGGATAGATTACATAGGTACCTTGTACTTTAGGGGTAGTGATAGATAGGTACCTAATCTTTTAATTGCAATACTTGATACCATGAACTCTTAAAATAGACACTTGGGTCCATCCATTAGTATTCCATCAGTTAAATATTATATAATGTCAAAAATAACCTTCTCATGTATTTTTTAGTTTATTCTACAGAGTAAAATTATCATCGGAGAATGCCATTGTTGCTGCCAAGGATGAGGCCAAGGGCAACAGGGTAATTCCGCTGACGTCTGAGGCCAATGTGTCCAATCTACAAGTAGAAGAAGAGCACACATCAAAGGCCCCAGGTGTTATCCCAAGGGCAAAGACTTCGACGGTCAAGTTAGTCAAGTGCTTAAAGAGGGGTCGGGCTAGGCTTGAGACGAGGGCTCAAAGCTTAGTCCTCAAGGGCTCAAACAAGGTCTCTAGAAAGCATGAATGCAGGAGAGGAATAGTGAGCCAGAGATCTATACCTTGAGTTGGGCAACCCCTTTTATAGTTAACCTTTCCATGGAGTTGTTGGAGGCAGTTATGGATGGATGGCCAGGATCCCATTCGGTCGATGCCATGTGGCACAATCCGAGGCGTGCCACATGCACTTATATCAGCCATCATTAAAAAATTTGAATATGTTATTTGCTATCCATATGAGAATGTCATCGTGGGGAGACATTTGGTTACCTGAAATTGATCTCAAAAATACATGAAATGGGTATTTTTTGGCATTATGCAATGTTTAACTAATTGAATACTAGCGGATGGACCCCAAGTGTCTATTTTTAAGACTTTAGGGTACTCAAGTGTTGCAATTGAAAGTTCAAAGTACCTATCTGTCACTACCCCTAAAGTATAGGGTACCTATCTATAATTTACCCTAATCTTTTTATTGGAAACAATGAGTTTCATTAAAAATAGTAATTAATCATCATACACTATCAACCACTCAAAAAATGAGTGTTGACCCCAATCAACAATATGGCCCAAGAAAAGTTCTCCCCGAAGACCCCCTGCTTTCCAAACTATCAATCACAGAGTTGGTTGACCTCCTTACCCATTTGAAAATTACCCCAACCTCCCTTGCTAAGCAAAGTATTTCTAGATGTGTAAAACAGGTCATGTTGGGCTGGCACAGTATGGCTTGCATGCGGCCCACGGGCATCTTGGGTCGTGCCTCCTTCCCTTGGGATATTTTGGGGGGTTGGCCTAGCATGGCCCATGGCCCAAGCCCGCACGGGCCCATGTCGTGCCATGCTAGGCCATAGGCCGGGCTGGTCCGTAGGCCTAACTGTGGACCAGGCCAAAGCTATTTATTTAAAAGAATTGAAAAGAAAACTTAAAATTTTAAATTTTATATGAATTTTGATGTATACAATTGTTTATAAATATAATAATTAAATAAATTAGTATAATAAAATTGAAAACAATTGTTTATTTTAATAATATATTATATACTATATATTACTATATAATTATAATTTATATAATATTATATATATTATGTATAAATATATATATGGGCCATGTCGGGCCAGGCCGAGGCACAGGCCAAGTTGTGCCAGCCCATGGGCCACGGGCAGCATGGCACGACAGTGCGGGCTGTGCTGGCTCGACATATCGACCTAAAACCCCGAACCCGGCACGACCCATACAATCATGCTGTGATGCGACACAACCCATTGACCATCGGGTCAGGCCGACTCAAAATCGTGTCGGGTCGTAGGCTACACAGCCTGATTTACACCTCTAAGTATTTCCCTTATTTGTTGTCTAAAAGTCCATAGACCCAAATTTTTGTCTATAGTCATCTTATTAACAATTTAGAATCTCCCTCTACCTCAAAGTTCTTAAATCCCCATTGTTGGGCCAATCTCAAGCCTTGTAATAGAGCCATAATTTCAATTCTTAGAGACTCTCCCACACCTATGGGACCAGAATATAATGCCATCAATCTGCCCTCCCCATCCTTGTTTTATATTTAATTGGATAAGAACTTATTATCTACAATAAGCCCTAATTTCTTTGGTGAAAACCTGTTAACCCTATTGAAGACATTTGAAATAGTAATCTCTCCAATCAAAACAATAAGAATATATAAAAGAGAGTTTTGAACTTGGGTCCCTTCTCTTGGCTAGAGCACCATTCAGACTCAAGTTAAACAAAGGGAAAACTCACGAATTTGTTTATGGTTATCTTTTAAAACACACACACATATAATCCTTTTTATTTTATTTTATATTTTTATTTTTTAAATTTATATTGTTGAGGGGGAGAGGTAGGGGTGGACCAAATATGACTTGGGTGAAAATAATAAAAAGTAATATAAGCACCCATGGATGACACAATATAACAGACGAGTGGCGAAACAGAATTTGTATAGCCAACCCCATATAATTGCGACAATGCTTAGATGATGATGATGATACACATTTATATTTGATCTTATTACTTCTCCAAGCCTAAGACAGTCCTTTAGTTTCATGAGAAAAGTAGACAAGAAAAATCTAGTTTGTCACAAAAAATAAGAAAGAAGGAAAATGTTTGAGAGCACCTTATTGATAGTGAAAGCACCTCCATCGTTGCACTTTTCATGAGATTATTAGGTTTCTATGTACATGTAGAAAATGGAATCAACCATGATTGTAGAATTTAATGGGTTTCAGTCTCACCTCAAACAATCAACTCACAAGTTGATGTTTCCAGTGAAATTTCCAAGTTTGTTGACATGATTTAAAGGTTAAACCATTAGTGTAGTAGATAGAGGTCCTCTGCGGAGATGGCTCTCTGCTATTTGGCCACAAAAAGAATGTGAATTCTTTCTGGATTGTAAGGTCACATCTGCTTGTTTGGCCACAAAAAGCAAAATGTAGTTTGTGTAATTGTGAGTTGCGAATATGTAGCAAATTAAGAGCCACTGGAGGGTTCTACAGACCACAGTAAAATGAGCATAATGTATAACAACTAAAATTGGAATAGCTGAATGTAGGGGTGAGAATTCGGTTTGTTCGATTCAAAACCAAATCGAGAAAACCAAAATTTTTACAATCGATCTATCATAGGCTAAAACTGAACCAAAACCAAAATTGGTTGAAACCGATCAAACCGAACCAAAATTTTATTTGGTTATTTTGGTTAAAAACTGAAATAGAAATCCACCCCCAACCAAAACAAACAATCTCTGAAGATGGTTGCAGGTTGCAACCTCTCTCGTTCATGATCTGTCTGCAATCTTCACTCATCACTCTAAACCGATTAGGACTTGGGAGACTTGAATTCTTTGAAAGTTTGAGAGTTTGAGGCTTGGAACTGGAGGAGCTTGAGGAAGAGAAGAAGAAGACGAAGAGGAGAGGGTTAGAGTTTAGTGAGTATAGACTAGATTCTAGAGAGTAGAGATTGACATGCTCAAGAAGAAAAGGACTCTACAGACATTTAGTTAAACTTTATAGTCTTTCACATTTAAGTTTCCTTATATTGGGTTGGGCAGCTTCCAATTTCTATGTTCAATTATAAATAATATTAAAAAATTTATATAACTTTAAAAATAAATCAGATTTTTCAGTTAACCGAAACCGATTAAACTGAACCAATTAACAAAAACCAAAATCCCGATTCTAATTTTCAGTTTTAATCGAATTATGCTCACCCCTAGCTGAATACAACGGTTATGTAATAGGCTGTGAAATCAATGTTAACACTGCACATGGGTCAGAAAATATATATGGCCCACAACCACCCATTTTCTCGCTTAATACTTAGGCCTCATTCGTTTACAAATTTCTCACTTACCCTAGTAAATGTTTCTTAAATAATACATACCCAATAATCATTTTACTCATAAAATGTTGATGTTAAAATGGACAACTTGTCTCATTATGTTTTATAAAGTTTTCCCCCAAGTGGGTAAGTAACTTTTTCACTTATGAAATGGATAAGTTTAATCTAATTAAATGAAATTCTCTTTACCACGGGATCCATTACTTATTGCAAAAAAAAAAAAAAAAACTGTAAAATTGATAAGTGGGAAAGAGATACCCATTGACCAACTTTTTCCCTCTTATTTACCACTAAACGAATAGTCTTATAGCTAACATGAGGCTTAATCATTGATACCACAACCCAGGAGACTGAATTTGTTTTTTTTTTTGTGTCCTATGTATTTTATGCCTAGCATGCGGCGTTGTCATTGGCCAGATAAACATTGTGTTCGGCTATTCCAACTTCACCCTATCACGTTCAATTAATCCAAAGTAACAAGTGAACACTGGAACTAAATTGCAGCACAGCTTAGGGCAGAGCAACAGTAAAAACTATTGATCGAGGTTGAGATGATTGAAACAGGAGTCTTGGGGTTGTGGTCAGTCCAACTGTTCATTGGATGAATTCGCATTGGTACCCCACAATGCGTGCTCCATAGCACATTCCAACCATGTATTGGAAACATCTCCCCATGACAAGTATGAGAGATGTTCCCAATGCAGGTTGAGATGTGCATGTGGGACATGTGTGGGGTGCCAATCTGAACTCTCAAGGAATCACCTAGAGTCCCGGTTGCAAGCATGGATAATGATTCAATTATGAATATCAATGTTTTAAAAATCAAATCGGAATCAGAACCGCTTTGCCCACTAGTTTTTGAGTCAGTAATTTAAAAAATAATTAAAATAAAAAAATAACTAAAAATTACTGATATTCAATTATGAATATCAGTAATTTAAAACCGTCTAATTCAAACAGACAACCTATTCTAAATTTAAAAAATAATTAAAATAAAAAAAATAACTAAAAACCATTGTCCGAGTCAAATGGATTGATGGTTTGACCACCCAGATCAATAGATCCATCACCAAGTCAACAGTTTTTAGCCAAATAACGGGCTAAGGGTGAATCAGAACCAATCTGGACGGTTCCCAGAGAGAACAGTCCGACCGTCCCAGTCACTGATCGATATGACGGCTTTTTCTCTTTTTTTTCTTCTTCTGGATATGATGGTTTTTCCCTTTTTTTTCTTTTCCTGGATATGATAGCTTTTCTAGTACTCATAACACCCAAGACTGACAGAGGGTAGGTGATGTTCTAGAACTGCTAACTTCCTGCTTTATCCTCTTTCGCTGGTGGGAGGCTTACCCAATTTGCAGATTTCTGTCACCTGAATTTGCAAATTTGGAAGAATCTCTCTGTAATTGCCATTCCTCTAGCAGAATTACAGAGTTTCGAGTATTAGCTATCCCCGGAGCCTGGAGGCTGGAACCCATGCTCTCACCCATTATAAACCATATAAGATTTAACTATCACCCTTGTTAGTAAGAAGGATGAATTAAATCAACACCCTATCTGTGTTTGGAAAGTTCTCGGACCTCCCCTCTTTCAGAAAATGTTCATGGCTCTTGATAGTAGTATTGTGAAAATTATAATCATATCGTAAATTATGGTTGAATCAAATGGAATCATGAATTGTACCTTAAATCATGAGATTATTTGTTTTTAAGAAATTTATTAAAATTTGGGTAAAAGACTTAAACCTCCTTTCAAATTTCTCCAAAATACTGAAATCTCCTCTCACATTTTAAAATGGATTAATAATTCCCTTGTCTTAGTTATATCCAATGAAAGCATTAAAAAGCCTCTTTTATCCTTATTAAATCATTAAATTTTCAAAATTATGGAATCGTTTGAAAACATAAAATAGAACATCTACTAGTTTCGATACGACCTTGGTTGAGAGGGGAGGTTTCAGTATTTATGTGAAAATTCAGGGGAAGTTTAAGTCTTTTACCCTTAAAATTTTAAAACATGAATATTAAAAACTTAAATATATAGAAAAGTAAGAAATGATTTAGATGCTTATAATTTAATAATGGATATGGCATTAAAGAACATAATGGCAAAACAGGATTCATGTAGCAGGATCCAGAAGTAAGCCCACCTCAAAGCTACCTGCAGCTAAATTCTGAAGTGGAATCTCTTACAAGGTGAAGATGGTAACATGAAAAGCAGTGCACTAAGGAATTCATGAAAAAAAACTATAGAAAATATGAGATATGTTAAAAGTTTTAGAAATCAAAAAGGAACCAAAGCACCACATATAACTTCTAGATAGGGAAACCATGGAATCCCAACAACTAAGCAGAAAGCAGAGTGGAATGTTTGTTTACACAGAGAAGCATAGAAATTTAAGAAACCTTGCAGTTTTTCAATAACTTTGACCAACAACATCTCTTGCTGAATCAGATGGAAATTATTTTTACCATTACAAAGATCAGATTTTAACCACAGAACAAAGTTAGACAAAAAGCAGCATTTTCTCAACTGTTGTGTTCCAAAGGGAATCTTAAATCATGAAATGAGATCAAAGATAAAAAAAAGGAAATTAACCCGCTCTCCTGAAGAAAACTAGCCAACCATTGGATGATTATAAACGTATTCAATGGCAAGTTTACACGAGTCTATCTTATCTGCCTCCTTATCTGGAATCTCCAGTTTGAACTCCTCTTCTATAGCCATTACAATCTCAACATTGTCCAAGCTATCCAAACCTAAATCCTTTTGGAAATGGACATCAGGAGTCACCTGCAGATATATAATTATGTTAGGAAGAATAAGGCACATAAACCCTAAGCAAATGGCAATGCTGAAAGAAATGGATGGACAATGTGGATAATTGGCAAATGAACCCATTAAGATATAGGCGCAGAAAAACATTGATGAAGAAGCTGAGGCCATTTGTATTAAATGAGATGAATGTGGAGGAATGATCACAATGCAGAGACAGACAGACGTAGATACGGAGGCACATGATATATATGAACTAAAAGCTTTAACTGAAATATGAATCCAAAACAAAATAATACAGCAAATCATGTAAGATGTTCAAAAAATCTACAAATAATAAAACTATATTTCAGACAAAAATTACGGCGGTGAAGAAGATGAACAATAGGCAGCAAGCATACAACACATAAATGTTGAGGTGGAAAGAATAGTATATACTTCTGAGATAACTCAAAAATGGAAAGAAAGAAAAAAAAATAGATTAAGAATATCCAGGAAAAAAAAAGGTGAGTACAGTTTCAGTAAAGGCCTTCAGGCATAATTAAGGAAGGGAAATAGATCGATGAAGGGGGGAAAAACATCTTTTCCCTTTGGCAAGGTTTGATTCACAACCAACAAAAAGAAGAGGAAATCAACGCTTAAAATAGTGAATCAGTGAATACATGAATGGAAGAACAAAAAAAACAAATTTGGTACTTAATAAAGATACAGAAAGCAATATACCGGATCAAAAAGGGAGGAAGGGTGAAATTCCCAAGTAGAAGACAAAGAAAAGTTTAGTTGAAGAAAAGACAAAACAGAGTTTGTAGTGGTAGTTGAAGAGAACCAGATTTTCCAGGGAGCAATCAAGAAACTGTGTTTCGTTCCTGGGAATCAATGTATATGTTGCCTAGTAAGATACAGATCCACTCAAGAAATAAAAGAAAAGCAGTAGGTTTGTTTCAGTTAAAAATTTGCGAGGGAATTTGCAATAAATGCTGAGCTGAATTGCGTCCCCAACAAAACTTAGGGATTACAAATGAACGCAAGGGGATTTCCCTGAGCATTTGAACAAGAACTAAATGTTAAGTAGCAAAGACAACTAATTCCCAGAAAGAAATAAACAACAGATACACCAATGGGAAGGGAGCAAAGTAGAAAAAGAAGATCAAATCAGAAAATGGATGAAGAAAAACTAGGATTACAGGATTTGGGAAGAAGGAACTGACCTTCGAAGGATCAACCTTGGGGAAGCTCTTGACGACGGAGAGAACTCTCTCGATCACTTCTGCCTTGTCGATATGATCATCGTGAGAGGACATAGACCGAATGGAGTTGAAGAGATTCCATGCCTGCATCCTCGATCCATCTAGGGCTAGGGTTCGAGCAGGGACCCGAATGTGGCGAAGAATTGCAGCTCTCAAAGCCATCCTTGTTACCCTCTCTGTCTCTGGCTCGGCTCACTTTCTCATTCACCAAACTAGGCGTTGTCAATATAAAATAGGGTTGTCAATGGATCGGGTCTATCCAACGAACTCGATCCGATTATAAGGCTTCTGATTCAGGATTTTGTAATTCTTGTTTGTCCCAAATCGATTCAGATCCAGAACTGATTATTTTATTAAATATATAACTTTTTATAATTTTTATTATATTTTAAATTTAAAATGATAAATTTGATAGATAATAAATAAAATAATATTAATTTAAAATGTTTAATTTATTAATATATAAATAATTTAGTATTTTTTTATCATTTTTATTAAGATTACATTATCAAATTTTAAATTTTAAATTATTGTTTAAATAAATAAATATAATTTTCAGTATAATCAGATCTATCAGGTCCAAGGCCGATAGACCCGACTATTAACTAGACGGTTCTGGGTGACTGGGTGTATTGATATTGTCGCGATTAATAATCAGTTCTGAACTGATTCTACCTGAACCCGACCCATACCCAACCCGTTGACAGCGCTATCAATAAATTTAGAGAGCAAGGACAGTTTTGGCAATCAGCAAAATACCATCTGACCATCCATCCGAACTGGTTTTTTACACAGTTCAAGCTAAATCAACCGGACAGAACCAGATGTGAAGTAGATGCGTACGTAGTGTTGTACTCGGGTCGGATTTGATCGGATTCAGCTGCATCCGAACCCAATCCAATTTGGGTTTGATATTTTAGATTCTGATTTAATTCGGCTCCATTATATTATCATTGAAATAAAAAAAAAATGAAAAGTTAATTATTTTTAAATTATACAGAAAGAAATAAATACTATTATATTACACATAGTCAGACTCGGAATTTTGTCAGATCAAATAGGGCCAAAACCACATCTAATTAGGTGATGCTGCGCAATCCGGGCATTCCTAGCTAGCTGCTTACTGGCTCCTAGCTGGCAACGGACGGCACCTGAGAAGAAGACGGTGAAGAATTCCCAGGGGACTTGCTCGATGGGAATACTCCGATGCTTAAGTTAGAATGCTGGGAAAAATAGTAAAGAGTGTAAAAAGGCTAAGAGTGTAGGTCGCGCTAGATCACTGAGTGTTCAAGATTAGCTCGAGAGCAAGTAAGATGATTCAAGATCCAAAATCAGATCAGATCCTCTCCCCTTCGACTAAGGGGCTCTTATATAGGCATACTTGTCAAATCGGGTGTAACCGCCACTGGGCTTCTGTCGCAGCCGTTATCTGCCAGGGTTACGCAGGTAACCGTTGCAGGATACTACCCAATCGGGTGAGTGACACGTCCCGGAAAGACAGGCATGCCACCATCTGTCGAGAGACGTGGGTGTAGTCTGTTCAATGGGCAGGGACTGCGCCGTCAGCCTGGAGACATGGCGCAGTCTGACGGGTATGATCTTGTTAGATAGAAGCTTCCTGAGAGCGTCTTGTTACTTAGTCGCGAGCTATCTTGTCGCGTAAAGAGCCATCCTGTCACGAGCTACTTCGTAGCGAACTCCTAGGGGTACTTCAAGGTGACCCTTCTCAAGATTGTCTCCAGGGCAGTCTTTCTGCCTAAGTGTTGGAGCGAGCTGGTTACCCTAGCTCGCGAGCTGGGATAGTCTTGGAGTATTCCCTTTTAGTAGCTCGGGGGACCTTGAGCTCGCGTTGTAGCGAGCTCCCCCTATAGTGAGTTATGACGTAGCGAGCTATCCTGCGGGCTCATTACTTAGCCGCGGTCAGGCTGTGGTGCTGAGTTGTTGTTCGTGCTGAGTCATGTCCACGTGTCATCGTCTCAAGGGGTCGGGTCAAATCACCCTCCATCAATTGCCCCCCACTCCTCGGGCTAAGAGTGCTACCTTAGCGTGAGGAGTTCATGAAGTGTGATGGGTGGATTTGACCGAAGTTCAAACTTGATTGACTGCCTGCATTAAATGTGCACGGGAACCAGGGGATTTCTGACTTTCCGAATGCCGAGAAACGCACCGAAGCGGCTCTTAACTCCGGATGTCATGCAGCCATCATTACCTCATTCATGGGAGACGTGCAGCCAGTCACATTTCGATTTCAGAAGACGTGCGGTCAGCTTGACTACGAACTGGGGGCACAGTGGCTATAAATAGGAGGGCCCCCTAGGCCTCATTTTCTTTCATGCTAACTTGCTTTGTCTTCAGATTCTGAGGTCGCGCATCCATTTAGTCTATCCGAGCTCTTCTCCTATTCACACTGTGTCATCTTTTCCGGTGAGTCTAATCATTCTGTCAATCATGTCTGGGTATCCCTACCACGTTTATCCCCGAGACAGTAACCAGGACGACGCCCCCTCGAGCTCAGGGAGAGCTTGGGAGCAGGCTTCGGAGGCTCGGGGGGCCTCCGGCGAGGTGGCTTCTACTTCTTGGGGCAGAGAGCCCGACACCTTCGGTCCCTCCTCTATGACGATGGAGAGACTTAGATCTCTAGTTCACTATTTTAACCTTCCTGGGGACCTCATCTACAGTCTCCCCTCTAGTAACTTTCCCTAGGAGCATGGTCCCAATGACATAGTGATTTTTCAGGAACAGCTCGAGGTTGGCCTGCGTCTTCCTTTGCACCCTCTAATAGTGGAGGTGTTGAATCATTTCAACCTCACCACTGACCAGCTCCACCCCAACGCCATCCGGAATGTAGTTTGGACTATTTCTCTATGCTATGAGTATTGTCTTCCCCTTGATCTTGATATCTTCTCTACCATTCTCTGCATCAAGAATCTTCTCCCGGAAAGGCGTTCCTACTACTTTTCTCCTCACCGCGGCTTCAAGCTCTTGCACGAGCTGCTGAACAGGGTCCCGACTTGGAAGTGGGATTATTTTGTGGTCCGTAACCCCGAGGGGTGGCCCTTCCCAACTACCTGGAGGGCTGCCATCCAGGATTCGAGGGTTGAGTTGGATCCTGAAGTTCAAAAAATGCTGCAGTCCTGGGCAGCAGTAGGCCTTCATTGTTCAAACTACTTGACCGAGGAAAAGCTTGCGCAGGCTGGCCTGAGTCCGGGTAGGTTGCCCTTTATGTCGCGTAGTGCCTTGTACAAATATATATATATATATATATATACTAGACTAATACCTTGTGGTTTTTTGGCAGCCATCATGTCTGGTGTTGACGCGCGCCGCCGTCTTTCCAGCAACCAGAAGCGTACGGCGAAGAGGTCGCGTCCTGACCGAGCTTCCACTTCTGGGGGCACTGAGTTCAAGTCTGTTGAGCCAGACTTTGTTTCTCCATCGCCTGAGGTTCCACCGGTCCCATCTGAAGGAGTTGCCGGAGAAGGCGGCCTCGAGGAGGTTGAGCTCCCGAGGCAAGGGGTGTTTCCTCCTGGGCCTTCCCACCCATTCCCCTACCCGCAGTTCCTGGTGGGGAACTGGGAGGGTGTCAATGACTACCTCGTGGCTGGGTGGAAGAGCCGAAGGGCGATCTACCACGAGGAGATCGCTAGGTGGGGGAAGATGGAGCCCAAGGCGCTCGTCACTTCTCACTATATGGTGGTAAATGGTCTTTTCTCTTTCTTCTCGTTCTTTCCTTTCTTTTCCTATTTTCTTACCTTAGTCTCTTGTTGGCAGATGAACTCCGCCATCCACGCCATGGCCCTCCAGACCAACATCCACTTCGGCAACGCTTGCAATCAGAGAGGGCCAATGTCCAGAAGCTCCAGGGCGAGCTCGACCAGGCCCAGGAGCTGCTTGCTCGTGACCAGGAGGAGCAGATCGCCAGGCTTTCTGAGGAGAGTGCGCGCTACAGGGAGGAGTCGTTGAGGGTGGCAGCTGAGAGGGAGTTCCTTCGCCAGCAGGTTTGGGACTTGGAGTCTACACTTCTGGACCGAACTCGGAACTTCGACACCATGGTGGAGGCCGAGTGGGCTAAGGCGGTCTGGGACTTCAAGGACTCCCAGGAGTATCACGACCTCCAAGTGGAGTATGG
>NW_010729163.1:2031894-2086433 GCF_000365185.1 Nelumbo nucifera
GTACAACTCTAAAACATCGCCCTCTTCAAGGCGGGTTAAGATCGGTATGCTAGTGAGGTACTTTTTGAGCTCGTCAAACGCGAGCTGACAATCTTGGGTCCATTCAAACCCTTTGCTTTTAATTGCCTTGAAGAAAAGTAGGCAGCGGTCTGCCGATTTGGGCATGAAGCGACTCAGAGCGGCTATTCTGCCATTCAACCTTTGAACCTCCTTCATTTTCCGGGGTGCTCTCATGTCTAGGATGGCCTTTATTTTGTCTGGATTGGCCTCAATGCCGCACCGATTTACAATGTATCCCAAGAATTTACTCGAGGTGACGCCAAAGACACACTTATTCGGGTTCAACTTCATATTAAATCTACGCAGGATTTCAAAAACTAAATGCAAGTATTGTATTAAGTCGCATGAAAATTGGGTTTTGACGACCATGTCGTCTACATAACATTCTACTTTTTGGCCAATCAATGGCTCAAACAGTTTATTTACAAGTCTTTGAAAGGTTGCCCCGACATTTTTTAGCCCAAAGGGCATGACCTTGTAGCAATACAGGCCAAGCTCGGCTATGAAGGCAGTCTTTTCCTCATCTGCCAGGTCCACCCTGATCTGGTTGTAGACCGAGTAGGCGTCTAGAAAGCTCAGCAACTCATGCCCCGAGGTCGCATCCACCAGACGGTCAATCCTAGGAAGTGGGAAGCAATCCTTTGGGCAAGCTCGGTTCAGGTCAGTGTAGTCAACGCACATGCGCCATTTACTGTTAGCCTTTTTCACCATAACGGGGTTGGCCACCCAACTCGAGTAATGGGCTTCCCTGATGAAATCGGCTACAAGGAGCTTCCCGACCTCCTCGTCAACTGCCTTCCATCATTCTGGGGCTAGGTTGTGTTTCTTCTGTCTAACGGGTCTAACTATAGGATCAGTATTAAGCTTATGAGTTATAATGCTAGGGTCTATGCCGGGCATTTCTGCCGCTGACCATGGAAAAACATCTAAATTTTCAAGCAAAAAGCGTACCAGTTTAGATCGCAGAGGCTCCTCAAGGGAAGCACCGATCTGAAGCGTTCGGGCTAGGTCCTCTGTCAAGGCTAGGATGGAGACGGTCTCTTCAATGGGCGCAGCTCGCTCCTCACTCTACTCCGTAGGTCGCTCCAACTCGAGGTCATCGGCCACCTTGGCTTTCCCTTTGAGGGCGGCGACATAGCACTTGCGAGACTCAAGCTGGTCACCTCGTGCTAGCCGATTCCGAAGTCCGTGGGGAACTTCATGGCCAAGTAGTAGGTGGACACCACAGCCCGTAAGGCATGGGTAATCGGCCGACCTACTATGGCGTTATACGGGGAGGGGGTTGCGACTGCTAGGAAATCGTGGTTGAGCCTCACTATGTTAGGCCAAGTGCCGACCTCCACGGGTACTGTAATCCTTCCCAGGGGCCTGACTTCCTCTCAGCTAAAGCCTACCAAGGGAGTGTTCGCGGGCCTCAGGTCACTCTCTTGGAGCTGAAGTTGGTCAAAGGTTGCTTTGAAGAGGATGTCCGCTGAGCTGCCTAAGTCAACAAGGACGCGCCAGACTTCGAAGTCATTGATCTTCACCTTTATGACAAGCGTGTCATCATGGGGGTAGTGAACCCCGCGTGCGTCGTCTTCTGTGAAGAAGATGGGGTCTTCCATCCTTGGCCGCTTTGGGGGGTTCTGCTCTTCCCTAACGGCCTCGCAAGCTAATGCGCGAGTTGCGGCTGAGGTGCAGCCCGCCACAATCGAACCTCCAACTATGACGTGGATGGTCCCCCGAACTAGTCTCTCTTCGGGGGGCTGCTTCTGCAGCTGTTCCGCTTGCTTGCTAGACTCGAGAGCGTCTCTACTCTGCTCCCCTTGCCGACCTGCTTTATTATTATTACTATTATTTTGTACAGAATTTCTCAAATATTTGCGACGGATGAGTTCCTCTATCTCGTCGCGGAGGTTTTTACAGTTCTCGGTACTATGACCGTGATCTTTATGAAAACTGCAATACAAATTTTTATTTCTGGCATTAGGGTCGGTCTTCAGCCGAGATGGCCACTTCACGTACGGAGCATCCTTGATCGCCATGAGAATCTCGGCCCGCTTTGTGTTGAGGGGTGTGTTTTCTGCTATTGGAGCTCAGAAAGGCTGAATCGGCCTTGCCCCCCGAGCTGGGTCCTTCTTCTTCCTGCTGTCGCCCTGAGATGGGGGCTCTGGTTCCCTCTTTCTCTTCTCAAGGGCCTATTCGCCCTTCTGGTTGATCTCTTTCTTCGTCCCTATGAACGGATCCGCGAGCTTGAGAAACTCGGTCACGGTTTTGGGCTGATTGACAACTACATGCCACTTGAACTCTTTGTGGGTGATACCTCGCTTGGCTGCGGTGAGGCGGACTGCGGGATCCAGGTCGGGTATCTGCAAACAAGCGCCATTGAACTACTTGTAACTTCGAATGGACTCCCCTTCCTTTTGAACTATGCCGAGGAGGCTTTCCTGAGTTCTCGGGCACCTCTTGCTGGTGATGAAGTGGGAGGTGAAAATTTGCACGAACTGCGCCCAGCTTCTTATCGAACCGGGTGCGAGGTTTCGATACCAGGTGCGGGCTACCCCTTTGAAGGTGGTGGAAAAGGCCACGCACATGCAGGACTCGCTGGCTCTCGCCAGGTGCATCTGGGACTGAAAGGCATCCACATGATCATTCAGATCGAATGATCCATCATACTTTTCCAATGGAGGGAGCTTGAAGTCCCTTGGCGTGGGGACAGCAAGGAGTTCTGGAGACAGTGGGGAAGAAACTGAGAGGAGAGGGGTGGCTTTCACTTCACCTGAGCTTACCTCCTCTTTTCCTCTGAGCTCGGGAGAGACTCGGGTAGCAGTCCGGTGAGCTCGTCGACGTCTTCAGTGCTGCTTTGCTGGTTCGGCATTGGTGCTCGATGCTTTAGTGTCGCCGAGCTCGATGGGCTCGGATTGCTGGTAGTGGCTCTGAACTGAAGGGCCCTGCTTGTAGTCTACGGCTAGGACCTCAAACGGGTTCTCTACGAGCGAGAGCTCGAACTGCGAACGCTGGGGCAAGGCGGGCTTGATTGGTTGGAAGGCCCCCGACCTGCCCACAGGCTGCGAGGCAGGGGTGGTTGGCCTCTCCTTCCTACCATGGGAAGAGGCTTGGCTCTTGGTGGGATCCTGGGCTTGGAAGGCCTCTCCCCAGCGAGGTCGTTCGCTCTGGCGAGAGGATTTGGTCTGCTTCGTGGCCGGGTGCCGAGGGGGAAGCGGCGGCAGAGCCTGAGGCAAAGAGGGAAACTACTAATGGTACTGGTACTGGGAAACCTAGTGCAGCACTTGTTGTTGGTAGAGCTGGAACTGCTGGAACTATTGCATTTGAGCTTGCATGGCTCGCATGCATTGCATTAAGTCTTCCAACTGGTTTGGGTTGGCCACTGGGGGCACAACCGAAGGTTCAGCAAAAGTTGCTCCCACCGTGGAAGGGAGTGGAGCGACCGCGGGTGCCACCACGAGAGGCACGTTCAGGCTGGGAATCCCATCCACAGAGAGGGGAATGATGAACTGTCCAATACAGACAGTAGGAAGTTGGGGTTGCTCCCCATAAGCATTTTGGCTGGCACCACGTCCGGCATTGCTGGAGGAAGCCATGAATGCTGAGTTTTCAAAAAGGAAACTGTAGAAGCTGCTTACTGGCTCCTAGCTAGCAACGGACGACACCTGAGAAGAAGACGGTGAAGAATTCTCGGGGGATTGCCCGGTGGGAATACTCCGATACTTAAGTTAGAACGCTGGGGAAAATAGTAAAGAGTGTAAAGAGGCTAAGAGTGTAGGTCGCGCTAGATCACTGAGTGTTCAAGATTAGCTCGAGACATTCTTGTCAAATTGGGTGTAACCGCCACTGGGCTTCTGTCGCAGCCGTTATCTGCCAGGGCTGCACAGGTAACCGTTGCAGGGTACTACCCAATCGGGTGAGTGACACATCCCGGGAAGACAGGCACACCACCATCTGTCAAGAGACGTGGGTGCAATCTGTTGAATGGGGCAGGAACTGCACCGTCAGTCTGGAGACGTGGCGTAGTCTGACGAGTATGGTCTTGTCAGATAGAAGCTTCCTAAGAGCGTCGTGTTGCTTAGCCGCGAGCTACCCTGTCGCGTAGCGAGCTATCTTGTCGCGTAGTGAACTATCCTGTCGCGAGCTACTTTGTAGCAAGCTCCTAGGGGTACTTCGAGGTGACCCTTCTCAAGATTGTCTTCGGGGCAGTCTTTTTGCCTAAGTCTTGGAGCGAGCTGGGATAGTCTTGGAGTATTCCCTTTCAATAGCTTGGGGAACCTTGAGCTCACGTTGTAGCGAGCTATCCTGTGGGCTCGTTACTTAGCCGCGGTCAGGCTGTGGTGCTGAGTTGTTGTTCGTGTTGAGTCATGTCCACGTGTTATCATCTCAAGGGGTTGGGTCAAATCACCCTCCATCATTAGGGATGCAAACGGATTGAATCGGATTCAAATCAGGATATATTCGAATCAGATCTAATCCAAAAAAATCCGATCGAATTTGATAGGCCTTGATCTGAATTCAAATCCTATTGGTAAGTGAGATCTTTGAATATGATCTAAAGATCTTATAGGCCTTGATCTAAATTTGAATACTGTTGATAAGTCAGATCTTTGGATCCGATACGATCCAACTTGTTTTCTTTCAAAATTAATAAATTATTAAAAGAAATTAAAATAAAGAAAAAATACAAGTATCTATATATATTAAAACTGGTCCTACATATCAGTATAGTCTCCTTGGAGAAACCCCCTTCCTAATTTTGTGTTTTTTGAATTTTCTACTTTTTTATTCCACGTAATTATAATTAAACCCAATAAAAGGCGAGAGACATTTGAATTTCCAAGACGTATTCCACCCTCCTTATTAATTCGTTTAACAAGTTGGAATGCCAGACGTTTGGACATGCCAATCTTCTTCCAATTTCAATTCTTTATTTTGATTTTTTTTATTATTTTCACGATGGATGAATAGATCGTAATGAGGACCCCGAGGATAGCCTACTGCCTACCCAATTGGAGATGAATAGATTGTTGTCGGTGTTGGTAGTTCCATTAGAACCATAGAGATGAGTTTCTAGATATATATATATATATATATATATATATATATATATATATATGCACCTGTTASTGCTAGGATTTTGCTTAGACAAAGTAGGAGACTAGGAGTTTCTACTTTTACTTTCCTTTTTAACGTCCCTTTTCTCACTTCTCAATTTTCTACCGTCCTTTACAAGCCAAAACTTGCCTAGATTTCCGATTAATTGGGCTTGGGCAATTGGAAGTAATTGATTGCGCGTATAGACCGTTTATACATTCGGGTAAGGACGACAAAGTAAACATGTATTCTTCATCCGTTGTCAATCCATGTAAATGGGTTTCCAACTTTCTATTGGATATTGGATAGACCGGTCCGTACTTCGATCCAAACCCTTTTTCAAATCCATGCTCCTTGTTTGAGTCAATTAAACAAAATTTTAAGGTTCTTAGATAAAAAAAATATTATGGTTTTAAAATTCATTATTATATACAAAATTAATTTCCATTAGAATCAATGCAATTTATTTAATAAAAATTAGTACATCAAAAAATCTAACTTCATAATTAATATACTTACAAGAACTAATAAAATTAATAACATTTAATAAAAATTAATCAAGCAATAATTAATAAAAACAAATATTAATATATTATTAAATAAAGTTCAATAACATTTATTAAACAAAATTAGTATTTAATAGAAAATAATAAAATGTCAATTTATTATTATTCCAAAATAACGTTAATATAAAATTAAAATTATGTCTCTCCTTTGAAAGAAGCTATTTATCTATTTTCTCCATTTTTTTGTATTTTTTTCTTAATTTCTTTTGTTTTAAAAATATAAAACAGTAATATAGATTAATAAAGCTATACACTATTAGAGAGAGACCTTTGGGTTTTCCAAGGCCTCTTATTTTAATACATGTTAGAGAGAGAGAGAGAGAGTAGTAATAATAATAATAATATAAATCAAGGTTTTTAAAACCGAATTAGACAACAAACCGGTTAGAGGTCCGGTTCCCGAGTTGAAAGGTCCGATCGTTCAAACTGAGCGAATGGCCCATTCTGACAAAAAAATAAAAAACAAACAAAATCGTTGGACGGTTCAAATGGTTTGACTGCATGGGTCAGTAATTTACTACCAAATCAACGGTTTTTGGTGAAATAACAGTTCTGGGGTAAAATGGAACCGATCACCTAACCGGTTCCCAATTTTTCCGATCCAGTCCGGTTTTGAAAACCATGATATAAGTCAAATCATATAAATAGGTTGTGGTTAAAAATGTTAACAAAACTTAGTAAATATTAAAAATGTGTTTCAATTCCACTAAAAAATCCAACTTAATAAACGCTAATAAAAATAAGAAATTTAAATATAAAAATATTAATTGATAGTTATAATAATATTATTAGATAACTTATGAGTTGAGACCTTAATAAACACTAATAAAAAAATATTAATTGATAGTTTTAAAATACCAACAATTAATTAAAAATCAGAAAATTTCTAAAAAACCAAAACATAATTAAAATACTAAAAATAATTAAAAAAATATTGAAAATTAACATTATTTTACATTAATAAGGGTATTTACTTAAAATAATAAAAATACTAAAATACAATTAATAGTATTTTATTATAAAAAATACCAAAAATTATTAAAAAAATACTCAAGCCAAAAATTATTGAAAAATATTGAAAAGTAGTTGTATTTTGTAATAACTATGGTATTTATTTAGTTATTTAATTATTTTTACTGAAAGCAAATGCAAATTAATTTTGTAGTGAATAATATGCAAAAATAAATGATGAAAATATTGGAAATTATTGAAAAATACTCATATGCAAAAAATACTAAATAATAATGAAAAACCACCAAAATTTAATTAAAAATCCAAAAAATTCTGAAAAACCTAAAACTTAATTAAAATACTAAAAATAATTAAAAAATAAATTATTGTATTTTATTGCAAAAAATACTGAACAATAATTAAAAATAATGTATTTTCATTCTTAATGGTAATATAATTAACAACAATTATTTTTAAATTGTAATTAACAGTAATTATAATTTAAGCTATAAATAGTAGAAAATTACATTTAATTAGTTTTAGCCAATAAATTAGCAATATTTCTGAAAATATGATAATTTTCAAAAATTATTGTATTTTAAATAGATACAGTAATTTAATAATTATAAAATTTTAACAGCTAACAATATTTTAATAATTAATAATAATAAGTAACAAATCATTTATAACTTAACCTAACTCGATTAGGGCTATAAATTTGTAGGCTCAAGCAACTATTTTCTTTTGAGTTAGGTTTAACTGAGATATGCACCATGCCCACACATTATCAGGGATAATTAGATCCAAAGTCTAATTGGGTATCAAACTTTTGGAGTCCAATGATAGCTTTAGCAGATAGGGCCCAAGCAAAATAACCCTTAATAATCTCAACTTGGAAGTTATATGCATATATGGTTTATATTAACATATATAGAAATGCTATATATTTTTTATACTAGACTAGAATTAAATAAAAAATTTAATTTGTAAAAAATCATAGTTTTATAATTAACACATGCCCTCTTTATCAACAGAAAATGTGCAAGCCCAAGACCGAGCCCGGCTTGACCATCAGCCCTAGATCTTGAGCTCGAGCCCAGCCCTTATATAAAGCCCAAAGCCCGATCTATACACAAAATGTCTTATTTTTAGTATATTTTTATAAACTAATATTATATTAATTTAGTAATAATTTAATAAATTAATAAACTAATTTATATTTCCTAATAGTAAATTGATATTTATTAAGAAACATATATATATATATATATATATATTATATTTATTATATATAATATAAGTACCTTTTTACATATGTAATAGTATCAAGCTGGGCTTATTTGAGAAAGCTCGAGCTCGAGCCCACGAGCCTAAAATTGTCCAAGCCTAAAAAATAGCGAGTCAGGCCGGGTTGGGCCATCGGGCTACCTAGCCCATGAATATGTCTAATTGTATATATAAACAATTGTATACATCAAAAATCATATAAAATAAAAATTTAAACATTTTTTTAAATGGACCTCTCATAGCTTGGCTCAATTTGCGGCCTGGCCTGGCTCAAGGCTCAGCCCAGCATGACCCAATTTACACCTCTACTTGAGCTTGCCCAATACTAGGGACAGGGCGGCAAAATTCGAGAATTCCCCATCCTTGATGAGGAGTGGGGTGCCTTGCCCCTGAACTTGCCTGACATTGAGGAGTGGTTGCATTGCCTTGAACTTGCTTGACATTGGGGACGGGGTGGGAATGGGGTAGAGTGTCTTGACGATGGGGCAGGGACAGGGATGTTGGTGCCCTGCCCCGAATCCACCCGTTGTCATTCCTATATAATTGTTAATTATTAGTGAAATTAATAAAAATGTTAGTTTTTGTAGTTATTTTTATTTATTTAAAGTTCATCAAAATTTCATTTAAAAATAATAACAGTTATTAAAATTACTATAAATTATTAATAAAACTAAATTTATTAAAAAATATTTTTTCATATTAAATTAACAATAGTTACTTTCTATAAATCAACATTAAATAAAAATACAATTATTAAAATTTTAGATATTAACAATAACTTTGAATACTTTTAGTTAATTAACAATTTTTTTATTATTAATTTAATATTAATTAAAATTAAATAAAATTATTAAACCTTTCAGATTTTCCCATGCATTGCACTGGTTCCCGCTAGTTTTTTAATTATTTTCATCATATATATGCATGTTTTTTATAAAAAAATAAATAATATAACAAAATTATAAAAATGCAATATAAATAATATATTTATAAATAAATAAATAACATATATATGAATTTTATCTGAACAGGGGTGACCCGAATTCAACCAAATAGGATCGGATCTCCTGATCCAATCAATTTGCACCCCTACATCTAATCCAATTATTAAACGGATGCAAATTTTAACATCCAAATATGAATGGGTGTTAAAGTAGGTATTGGATTTTTGGAGTCCATTGACGGACCTACATATATGAAATGAGTCCAGGCCGGATATGCTGGCCACATTAACATGGCCATACATTGCAATGCAAATATCAGCGCTATAAAATATAAGAGATGTTCTCAATGTGCAGTTGAGTAAACGTGGCCAGCAGATAAAAAAAAAGGAGTCCGGATCTGTTCCTCACACCAACCTTACAAGCACATCTCACCATGTATTGAGAACATCTCCCGTATTTATGTGTTATTATTCATGGGAGATATTCCCAATACACAGTCAGATGTGCCTATGTGGTCAGTGTGAGGCACGCTTTGTGAGGAGCAGATCTCAATTCCTGAAATAGCTAATTAGCCAATTTGATGAATAGAAACTAGAAAGTCTGACATTTGGACTTGGGTTGGACTAGTTTTGTTCTCAGCCCAACCCAACCGAAGGATTGGGTCAGGCCATTTTCAAATTGGCCCTACCAACCTTCTAAAGGGAAGTTTGGACACAATTATGGAAGTCCGAATTTGCTCCTCACAAAGCTTTCTTCACACGGACCTTACATCATATTCCAGCTGCACATCGGGAACATCTCCCATACTATTGGTGGGAACATCTCCTGTACTTGTAAGTTGGAAGGGAAAAGGGGAAGGGAGTGCACTAGTGGTTCCTTGGAGTCGTCTCATGGCATCGCCTTCCATAGGATTCCATTGCTTCGTGCCAACCTGTCATAATTGAACAAATCTCATGGTTTATATAACATTGGCAAAATTCACTAGAAAAGCAACAAGCATTACATCTCTCTCTCCATCATCAATTTGCTTTTCTCTTAGAAAGGGCCGCTCCACAGTACATCCCCGCCTTGTATTGAGAACATTTCCCGATGATGACATCATCGGGACTGGTACTATCATCGGGAGATATTTCCAAGACACGGCGGGGATGTACTGTGGACATTTTTGACTTTTGGGTGTTGATCAATACATATTGGTGAGAAATATGTATTATCCCATCACATATGAGAATCACTTCAACTAGAAAAATGCATGTATAGAACTGCTCATTGAAGTTTCAGGTAGAATCAACAATTTGTATTAATCAACGGAGAATGTATCAGATGAAAATAGCAATGGTACCAAACACAACCCAATGTCTCCAATTCCGATTAATTTCAAGACGACTAACAGAGTAGTCTGTGTTAGTTCATGCCCAAGTAGGCAAATTAGACCTGTTTTCTAAACTATTTCTGCTATATACAAGTTGGAGTTTTCATAGTGAACTCATAACTCGTTTCACGATCTGGGCTGGGCATGACCTGTTATGACCAAGCACAATGCACATACATGTGGTTGTGTTTGGTATTATTGTTGTTTATAGCTGAAACTAATAGCAATTTGTATTGATGGTAGAAATTTCAGATAGAAGAAAAAAAAAATCTCCTTCACAAAGCTGTATTGACAACTCAAAATGTTTTGAGGTAGAAACAGCAATGGTACCAAACAGGAAAAAATAAAAAACAAATAAATAAATTCTTGCTCTATGGGCCTCGGCAAGAGTGCAATTCACATGAAACATTTAGTTTGCGTGTAGATTTGGAGAGAGGATTTGGATTGGTAGTGGAACCTTCTAAGTTAAGTCAAAGAGGAAGGTGAGTTTGATAGGCAATGTGGGACCAGAAGTCTTTATCAGTTTATCTAAGCCACAAGACTTGGACAAGAGAGACCAAACAGGGGTAACAAGATTAATTCATCTAAAGAGTAATGTGGTAGCATCCTCAAAAAGGTAAACAACATAAAACGATTTAAAGGATTTGCTGCAAAAGGGTAATCATCAAGATATATATAAATAAATAAATGGAAAACTATAATGAGAAATAGCTATTTTGCCAAATGGCAACAGAAATTTGAGAAGAATAATGGGACCATTTTGGGGTTGTCCTTTTTGCTGAGTTGAGCTTAGGTTGGCTACTTGGCCCCAGCCCCCAATCCAACCAGCCTGATGAAGATGCAGAATTGGTCCTACAATTACAATTAAAGCCTTGAATTAATGTTTACTACCATCAATTATAACCCATCTTAATTACACCCAGAAAAAATAAAGAATTGAATGTCAATCTCCTAAACATGTTAGAAAAACCTTGGCTGTCCTCAGGTAGACTTGTCATAGTCTTCATATTTTTATATTTTGAACCAAGTGAAAATGTTTGGAGAGCTTGGCAAAACTCTCTGGTAATAGGAATTTGAGCAAGCCAAACTCATACAAAACAATGACATGGTTTAGATGAAGGGCCCAAGTAGGTCAATCAAATGGTGTCTCAGTTAGAACCATCAAGGGAGCAATAAACTTGCCAAGTTACAGTAAATTCTAGTAGCAAACTTCACCAAAACAGATTATCCATATTAAGCTTGTGTCCAGGGACAGTAGAAATTGTCCTGATGTAAGTTCTCTTATTCTCAATTGCTTGCACCTGATGTGCCTTCCCCAATTCTCTCTATAAGAGAAACAGCATGTACTTGATAGAAATCAGAAGAGACCATGAACCCTCTATTCTCTGTCTTCTCCCTCTCCTTCTGGCTCCTTCCTCTCCTCTCCAGCCATAACAATGTCTTTGTCTCTAACATCATCGACCGCGCCTGCAGAACATGTGCAGAACGGTCTCCACACTTGAGCTACAACTTCTGTGTAACCTCTCTCCAGTCTGTCCCTGAGAGCAGCAGTGCAGATCTTCAAGGACTTGGAGTCATTGCAGTACAATTGGCCCAAGAAAATGCCACCAGCACAATTGCAAAGATTAAGACTCTGTTAGAGAATGAAGATGATCAACGCACCATGGCAAGCTTAAATGATTGTTTGGAACTATACTCGGATGCAAATTCTACACTGAAAAACTCGATCAGGTACTTTGAATCTGAGGATTACATTAGTTCTAATGCATACATAAGTGCAGCAATGGAATCAGCTTCGACATGTAACTCTGGGTTTGAGGAAGAAGGTGTAGTGACTCCATTAACAAAGGAGAGTGACAATTTCATTCAGTTGTGTGAGATTGCTCTGGTCATCAGCAAATTGCCTCCTTCTGTGTTTCTATATGCCTCACGAGTGATCTCAATCCTTAGTCATCTGTTTATACAGAAGTGATCTACATTAGTCTGTGTTGGTGTCAAAGTCATAGTTTAGATCTATATTTGTATAACCCATCTATGTCTGTTGTGTGATGGGGGTGCTACATAGAATTCATGGAGGTTGTTCACCTGTTGGACTTGGCTCTGTATAACCAAAATTTCCAATGTCCAGATTGACAATTGTTATTGTAATTGTAACCTTCTTTTAAGGGAGTTAGAAAAAGATTTTATGCTATAAACTTACAGAAAGAAAATAGTCCACCATATCTGAACATGGGAACTAAATTGCAGCACAACATCTGAGGGCAAACCAACTTTAAGATCAATACCAAGGCTTAAAACTGATGGCTCTTCTAGTCCTCGCAATACCCAAGACTAACAGAAGGTAGCTTGTGATTGCACATTCAGGCTTGGGATCTAGGTGATGCTTTAGAACCGCTTAATTTCCTGTCTGATTCTTGATTCATATCCTCTTTGGCTGGTGGAGGGGCTTACCCAATTTGCAGATTTCTCTATCAACTGAATTTTTGAATTTGGAAGAGTATCTCTATCTCTGTGATTGCCATTCCTCTAGCAGAGAATTACAAGTTTCAAGTATTAGGTGTCATCACTGGAGGCTGGAGCCCATGCTCTCACCCATTAAAAACCATGTAAGATTGAACTACCACCCTATCTGTTTTTGGAAAGTTATGGGCCCTCCCCTTTTTCAGAAAATGTCCATGGTTCTTGATATCAAGCAGTATTCTGAAGAATCTTAATCATATCGTAAATTATGGAGAAGGTTGAATCAAATGGAATCATGAATTATATCATAAATCACGAGATTAGATTATTTGGTTTTAAATAAATTATTAAAAATTTAAACATGAATATTAAAAACATAAATATATAAATAGAAAATTAAGAAATAATGGGAATGGCATCACACAAAACGGAATGGCAAAACAGGTTTTATATAGCCGACCCCATATATTTGGGATAAGGCTTAGACCATGGTTTTCCAAACCGGACCGGACCGACAATCGAATCAGAAAAACCGGGAACCGGTCAGGTTAGGTGACCGATTCCGTTTTACCTAAGAACTATTATTTTGCCAAAAACTGTTGATTTGGTCAGTAAACCACTGACTCGAGTGGTCAAACCGTCCAATGATTTTGCCCGTTTTTTTATTTCTTTTTTTTTTGTCAGAATGGGCCATCTGTTCAGTTTGGACGGTTGGACCATTTGACCTAGGAACCAAACCCCTGATGGATTCGTTGTCCAGTTCGGTTTTAAAAACCTTGACTTAGACAATGATGATGATGATATAGAACATCAGATAATATGATGATATGTCAATTAGCTCACATAAAACTCTTCTCTAACCATGATGGAAAATAAACCCAATAAGGCTTCTAAATAGGTCTTAAATAACCTAAATAATTCCTGGTGAGGACAAATGCCCTGGAAAATAATTTAAAAAAAAATAAACATAATGGCATGACAAAGCAAAGAACTAGATCTGTCCCTTTTTTTTTTTTGAAATGCGCAAATAAATCGCATAAATTGTAAGCTTGAGTTACCAAAAAAAATTGTAAGATCCATGCAGTAATCATAATTTTCTTTTCAAGGAAAAGAAATTCAGACATGATATTTGAATGGAATCCTTAGGGCTGTCAACGGGTCAGGTCTGGGTAGGGTACAGGTGGAATTGGAACCGATCCGATAAAAATTATTAGGGAGAATGACCGATAACCCCAGGGTCAGAATACATTTGGGGTAGGTGCCAGCTCTGAATTGATGCCAATTCATGGGTGGGTATGGTGGTTTTTGGACCTTCTGAATGTTTATAGCTTTGCAATGGGAATCAGAAATCTGTATTAGGCTGTCCATACTTTTCCGAAATTATTAAGGACTTGGAATCAAATCAGACCCGATAGGGTCTGTAATTGCAGACCTAGCTAGAACCGAACAGATTTTTTCAGGACAATTGGGTCCCGACCCAATGGCCTCGATTATAATAACATTGAAAATATTATATATAATATTAATTCATTTAATGTATGTATAATTAAATTATATATAATATAAAAGGTTCAAAGTATTGATACAGGGTGATACACCGCTTGGGCATATCAACCTGTATCGGTCCTTTTTTTAATTTTTATTTATTTTTTTCAATACCGGTTCAGAGGGGTCAGTTTATAGTTTTCAAGGTGCCAAGGCGAGGCTAGGCGATAGGGGGGCGCCTAGTCGCCTAGGCGATGGATTTTTTTAAGTGAAAAATACATATTACACTGCTAGGGCATATCGACCTGTATCGGTCCTTTTATTAAGTTTTATTTATTTTTTCAATATCGGTTCAACGGGGTCAGTTTAAGTGCCAGCCATAGTTTTCAAGGCACCAAGGTGAGGCTAGGCGGTAGGAGGGCGCCTAGTTGCCTAGGCGATGGATTTTTTTAAGTGAAAAATACATATCCTAGGTAGTTCCCTAGGTTCCATAACCCTCTTTCCTTAATAATTATCCATAATTTTCATAAGAAAATTATAAACTTCATGTTTTTGTCTACAAAATCAACATATTTATGAGAAGAAAAAGAAGAAAAAAAAATTCAATAAATATGGGAACTGAACCCCTATTTTTGTTATAGGAAAAGAAGAAAAGAAAAGGTGGAAGAAGAAGAAGAAGATTTGATGAAGAAATGTGTTGATTAGACAAAACTTAAATTTTTCCCTTACTTATTGGTTCAAATTCTGAAGTCTTTGAGGGTTCAACACAGCAGTTAGCAATGTTTGTGTTGATCAAACCCTAACAAATAAGAAAATAATAAAAAGAAATTAGTTTATAAACACAAAAAATGAATATTTTTGTTTAATAATGTCTATTTTCTAATTATAATCTCAAAAAAGTAACAATATAAAAGTATATTATAAGACAATATACAAAACTACTAAGCGACTGGGCGAGGCGAGCCTCCAAGGGCACCTTGTCGCCTAGGCGTTGCCTTGACAACTATGGTGTCGGCTACCCTTTGAACCAGGCCCTGACCCGATACAACCCCTGTAGGAGCATATCGGGAAGGGGCCGATACGTAACGATTTTTTTAACCTTGATAATATATATTAAATTATATATAATTTAATATTATATATATTAAATATATATTATACATTTAATATATATATATATATATAGCTCGCTTCGGAACTGGGTGGAACTGGTTCCAACCCATAAAGAATTAGGACAATATATCAGAAACTGGAACCAATCCATCGATTCCAATTCCTGGAACAAGAACCAACCCAATCTGTTTGGGTCTGACAGGCCCAACCCGACCCATTGAGAACCCTACCTTTAGACCCAATTGGTTTGGGTCCGTTAGGCCCAACCCAAACCATTGAGAACCCTACCTTAAGGATTCACAATTTGAATCATATCATAAATTATAAGAGTTTGGCAGCCATGCTTGATAGAGAAAATGGCAGGACAGTTTCAAACATTTTTTTTATTTTTTTGGTTGAATAATGAAAAATTTGGAATTCAGGCAAGACTGAATACCACCTGATTGGTCATCTCTTTGAAACTAACTTAACCGATGCTCAAGGATAATTTATGGTTTCTCATTTGTTCTCCAAGAGTGGATGGCAAAATCGATCTAATATTATTGTATTTTATTGTATTTTTTTTTTAGGAGATACATTTATATTGGGAAAATTCCCAATTAGTACCCTGTACTTTGGGCCTAGTGCCAATTTGATCCCCAAACTTTAAAATGCGATAATTCAATACCCAAACTTCCAAAACGTGCCAACCCAGTACCTATTGCTAACTAACAACTATTAAGTGGCATTTGAAAAGACACAAATGCCCTTTGAGCATCATTTAATTCTCTTTATCAACCATCCAAGCATTGATAAAAATAAAGTCTCAAATCTTTGCCTCTTCAATTCAAGAAAGTTGGAATCACCAAAATGACCACTGAAACGTAACTCGAATAGAAGAGGCAAGGATTTGGGACTGTTCATTTGTTGACAATGTTTAGATGTTTGCTAAAGAGAATTAGATGACACTTGAAGGGCATTTGTGTCTTTTAAAATGACACTTAATAGTTGGTTAGCAGACTGGTTAGCAACAGGTGCTGGATTGACATGTTTTGAAAGTTTGGGTACTGAATTGTCACATTTTAAAGTTTGGGGCTCAAATTGACACTACGCCCAAAGTACAGGGTACTAATCGGGAATTTTTATATTTCAGCAGAAAAAAATATATATGCATTTACATTAACTCATTTATCTGGCCAACTGGACATAAGATGCATGATGCCATTTTTGCCTTTCTTGAACATGAGATAATGGTTGTGCTTAGTACCATCTGTTTCTACCTATTTTTCAGGGTTTTGGGCTTATCAAATTTTGTGTGAGAGAGTATTTCATCTGAAACATTTTGGGTTTATCAATACAAATTGTTCTTTCTACCTGAACACTAAGTTTTGGCACTTCACTTGTATAAAAAGTTAATGATCAGTCCAAACATGCATTTTTCAACTTAATGTGTGTGAGAGAGCATTCTATCTTAAACATTTTGGGCTGATCAAAATACAAATTGTTGTTTCTTCCTGAAATGCTAAACTTGGCACTTCACCTATATAAAGGCTACTAATCAGTCCAAACCAAGGTTCAAAATATCGACACAGCTGATATGTCGGTTGGGGCATATTGGCCTTATCTTTTCCTGCTTTTATTTTTTTTTTTCAAACTGGTTCAAAGGGATCGGTTTAAGGCTTGTCTATCCCTTTAACCAGGTCACACCCCGAAACACCCCCTATAGAAGTATATTGGGAGGCCACCAATACAATATGTATCAACCAATACAGCCCAATACATATTGAAATTTTGAACATTGGCCTGAACATGCATTTTTCAACTTAAAGCAGCACTCATATGGGATGTGACAACACATATTTCAATTAGAAACAGCAATGGTACCAAACACAACCAATGGTGTCAAAACGATGGGGAGTAAAAACCAATATTCTAAAAAACAACCCAGAACTAGAACCACTTTCGCTACTAGTTTCTGGGTCAGCGATTCAACCGTCTAGTTGAAATGGATCAACCTGTTGCAATTTAAAAATAAAAAATGACCAAAACCATTGTCTGAGTTGAACAGGTCTACAATTCAACCGCCTGGATTCAGATAGGGGTGCAAGTCGGGCGGGTTGGGCTAGGTTTATGGTCAACCCAAGCCCGTCCCTAAAATTTGGGCTTAAGGCAGTCAAGCCCAATTGTCCCAACCCGAGCCCAACCTAATTGGCCCTATAATTTGAACCCGCTCTAAATAAATAAATAAATATAAATATATATATATATATGTGTGTGTGTGCAAAATTTACATATATATTCATATGTATGTATGAATCTATGTAGTTGGGTCGGGCTCAGGCTGGGTTCAGGCTACCCAAAGGCTAGGCCCGAGCATGGCCCAAAAAATAAAAAAGCCCGAATTCTTGGACCCAATACCAACTTGAGGACCAAAAAACCAAACCCAACCCATGTAAAATTTCAAGCTGGATCGGTTCGGGCTAGGGCTAGGCCTGCCCAAATTGCACCCCTAGGATCAGCAGGTCATGACCAAATCAATGGATTTTAACAAAATAATGGTTTAGGGGGAATAGAACCAATTGTTTGGCCAATTTCCAGACCAAATGGTCTGACCATCCAAATCAACAATGGTTCAAATAGGGTTGTTCATAAGAAGGCCCAAACCGACCAACCCGGGCCGACCCAACCCGAGTCGGTCGGGTTTTCATCAGCACAGATCAGTTTCGGGTTGTGCAAATTCCTAAACTGATGATTCGGGGCGATTTCGGTTTTCACACAAGAAAACTGACACCGACCCGAACCGAACCGACTTAGTTCCTAGTTCAAACATGAAGTTCCAAAGCCCATTAGGTCACCTAGTTTTTGAATGGTTGCAAGAAACTTTGGATTAGTGAATAGTGATTAATGAACAACTTTTGTGATTAACTTTTCATTTAAATTTTATCATAGGAGATAGCTGAAATGATGTTCAATTTATGATTGTTTTTAAAATTAACAAGATTTTATCACAGGGATGAACTTAGAATCGAAACCGACCCAACCCAACTCAAACCGACCAGGTCGGTTTTGCTTAACACTGGATTGATTTCGGTTTCTATGTCAGGTAACCCGACCAGGTCAGGTCGGTTGGAAAAACCACAGTAAATCAACTCAACCCGACCCATGAACAGACCTAAGTTCAAAGACCATGGTAAATACAGAAAACATTCATACCATACTCAAGCTTTCTACCATAAAATATAACGTCCTTTTACAAAGGTATTTTTGGCATTGAACCATCCATGAATCCGGTTCACCGCATCTACGATAATTTGATTGTGATCCGATGCATATGTCCAAAACGGCAGGCCCATACCTCCAAAGTCTCACATCTGTCTGTCTGAGATCAACTTCTACCCTCATTCTGATTTTTCAAATTTTATTTTTGGTTTTAGAAGGTGGTAAGTAGTAATCGAATTTTAAGTATTCACACTTTACAGTAAACGAATTTTTCCGAGCTGACAGGCTTATTAAAATGATCGATACCCCAGAATTTGTAAGTTCAGTGTACCGTTGGGATAGGTGCCAGCTCGGAATTGATGCCAATTCATGGGCGGACAAAAGTGCATAGAGTGTGGGTATCGATTCATTTGAATGTTTATAGCCCTACTGTATAAATCAGAAATCTGCATATTACTAGACGCCGCCAAGTCCAATCGTATTTCTTAGGCTGCGTTTGAAATCAAGGATCATCGGTGTAATGTTTTACACTGAATGACTGAACCTGAACTGTGAAAGTGCCTGTTGCTTTTTAAAAAAAATGTGATCGGTATAGTGTAAAGTTTTACATCGATATTGATTACATCAATAATCAATATCCAAATGTGCGTAAACATTCTCTTTCCAAATACGGATAAAATCAAACCAGTGCGTTCTTGATTTACACCGATTCTAAACGCAGCCTTACCAGCTTCAGGGATATTCTAATGGACCTCGCAATAGAAAATTCCAAATCCAAATTAGGGCATAGGAGGAAATATAAGCACAAAACGCGCACAAGAACATCTCACTTTCCAAGAAACTAAGTTCTTAGGATCAATGGATTGATTTGCGAAAAAGAACACTAAAGAAACCATGTATTATACAGATAAAGGTCATATGATCAATCAAGAATCATTTTCAACCAAGTGACTACTGGAATCAAATCAAAAAGATACCGAGTCTAGGTCAGATACATCAATCTATCATACAATGTGACCTTTGCCCCGATCCGTCCTTTGCTTTTCCATTGATTCAAATCATCACACAGGCACTCGTCTGCTCCTATACCTATCAAAGAACTGCGAAAAGAAACAATCTTCAGCTTGAAAACTATATCCATGATAATCCATCAAAAATAACTAAATGGATGATACAATATACTAGCATACAAATAAACCTTCCACAGCTGTATCTCACAAGGCAAACAATGAAATATGATTACACAAAACATGGTCAATGATATGTTGTCCCAATAAATACAAGGCATCTTTGGCAAATCAGAGACACCGGATCTTCAAAGTCACATGCAATGGTACTAAAAATGCCTTCTGCTAGCAGTGCATGAGTTTAAGCAACCATTGGGTTTTGCATAAACAAAAAACTCATGTAAGAAAACTCGGCACACATCTTCCTATGGCACTGACAAAGGCAATGCTTTACACAGATACACAAGGTTAAACCCTCCACCACTTGGTGGACCATATGACCAATTTTCTCAAAAATTGTCCACTAATAAAGGTGCTAACTATACTAAAATCTAACAAGTTAGGACATAGGAGATGGAAAACATTACCACAATATAACTTTATTTGATATTTCGTCTGACGGAAAAAGTGTATTACAAAACCATGGAGGACCAATAACAATGTTAAATAGTATGGTAGGAACTTAGCAAAAAACTGTAGTATGGTAGCAGCACTTATTGGTATTTACTTGAGAGGCCATAACTTAAACTTACAAAGTTTAGGATAATAATCGACTCAATGCTCTTAAAGGCACTGATTAAACTATTTTTAAGAAACCAGAAGACAACTAATCATTCCACTTTTTTGCAAAGGAATTCAGATAAGTTATGAACAATGAATTGATTTCATGGGCATGTGATACAATTTCATTTGTGATAGTGCTGATATAGTCCCACTGCCCCTGCTTGTTAACATCTGAACTTTGTGGCTGCACAGGTATTGGATAGGCATACCAATATCTTAATCCATCCAAAGATCAATGGCTGAAAGGTCAATGCTCATTATTCAACTAACCTAGTTAGTTATAGGGCATAGAAAGTTAAACCAGATGTAAAGCTACGGGATACAAAACTAACAAATTTGCTTCTATTAAGTCTTCTGAGCTTAAAGTGTTTTAACTGAACACCAAACATATTTTCTGCTGTTAAGAAATCAGTATTCTGAGTTCCAATTATCCTTACCGATGTCACAAATGGTTGCTGAAACACCCAACCAATAATTGGAATCCTCTGCAGAAATACGGCCAATGTAGGCCAGAAGCCACTGCACAGAAATCTCAGTCATAAATCAAGAATATCTAGAAGTAGATTATTGAGAAAAAAGATGGAGGAAAAAATCCTACCTGAAAAGTACAATAAACCCATAGGCCTCCAAGATCATTCCCAATATAGGCCACCCAATGAGGACAAGAAAGAATCCAGAACCAAATGAGATTGTACCCTGTCCAACCACCAAAAGTGTACCCCCATGAGTGAGTGAGTGAATGTGTGTGTGTGTGTGTGTGAGAGAGAGAGAGAGGCATATAAAAATAAATAAATAACAACATAACATTAAACCTTGTAGTTCTGACGTTTCATGAAGAATTGCATGGTGGATTTCAAACCAATTGTTAGCATCACCCCTGACAAGAATAGGATCTGATTAAGTGCCAACACAAGTAAAACAATGGTTAAAAAGGCATCATATAACAATCAGATCAAAGAAGAAAGAGGGAAAAAGCAATAAGATAAAACTAAAATGTCTTACTTACATTCCCCATGGCAAGAAGTCCCTTGTCGAAGAAGAAAATAATTCCCAGAAAAGAGAAAAATATGCCAAATCCTGTCAATCCTAGCCCAATCTCTGTTTCATTTGAAATTTGAAATTTTTAGATGATGGGAATTTGTATTGAAATAAACATGGAGAACAATAAAATTTAAAAAAAAAACAAGTTAACAGCTAATATGTAATATCTACAACTACAAAAATAATACATGTGATCACAGTGGTTTCACACGTTGAGGAAAGGTAGGTGCAAGGCAATCCAGTTGTTGAAGGCTTGAAGCCCAAGGTATAAGCCCCAAGGTGTAGGGTGTAAGCTTCATGAGCATCCATTTTTAATTAATAAATATATATTTTATGATTTTTTAATTAATAAATATATAAACAAAAATAAATTATAGAAATTATAAGTAGATATAATTCCTAGAATTTTCTTGTGCTGCTTGTCCATATTCCTAAGGAAGTCTTCCCTATTAGCCCTTACAGATAATAAATTAATCAAATGTATGGGGAGAAAACAGATCAGCATGGTCACTAATTCACCATGCTCTTTTCCTTTTTTTTATGAGTAACTGAAACAACTTTTATTAAATGTGGAAAGGAATTAGTATATAAAAGAATATGTTCCTTATACCCCATGAGAACGAAGACTCAACTGCTCACCCTTTAGTTCAAACTTTATTTCCTTTTAACAGTCTATCCCCCATGGCTATTTCCCAGAAAAAAAGGAGAGAAAAGAAAAGATTCCTCCGTGCTCCTTGTTTGGCTAGTGTATCAGCTGCTAGCCTACTGGCTGATCTATGAACCCAATTGAAGGTTGTGTTTAGGCTATTAGTCAGTTGCTTGACTATCTCAATTAGGTGATGATATTGTCACTAATTTACCATTTCAATTTAAAATTTTTAATATCTTAATATATTAAACATTCATTATCAACAATTTAATGAGCAAGGTGGAAGAGAGGACTGCTATCCGAAGGAGGTACAGTAATTCCTATCCAGAGTGCTCTCTCAAATTTACCAATATATTACTTCTCTCTCATTCATCAGAAAACATAATACTTCTCTCCTTGGAGCACCTTCAGAGATTATCAACCAGCTTGAGAAACTCAAGCGTGAATTCCTTTGGGAAGGGGCTGAGGATGAAAACTAACTCCATCTAGTGTGTTGGAATCAAATTTGTCTTCGCAAACAAAGGGAGGAATTGGGTTAGAAGCCATGAATATCACACTTTTGGGCAAGTGGATATGGCAGTTTGGTACTGAAAGAGAAGTTCTGTGGAGGATAAAGCAGCCGATTTAGTAGCATTGGCTGCAATAAGGACTCGGTGTCATCATGTTAATAAAAAAAAGGTTTGGTGGTATATCAATGAAATGGCCCACTACAGAAACGAGACTTCTAAAGTTCAGGGACTTGAGAGHGGAACAAAAGGCGGGGAGACTCAACCATCTCCCAAAAAGAGATGCAGCAATGTTGAAGAGACAATTATTTAACTTGCAAACATATATGGGTGGGATCAAATATATGTAATCATTGCTGATCAGCAAGAAAAATATCACTCTTTTGGGCTAGTGGATATAGCAATTTGGTACTGAAAGAGAAGTTTTGTGGAGGAGGATAATCCAAAGTATGGGGAAGATGGTTTGAGCTGGACCACAAACCTGATTTCTCAGTCATATGGATCAAGTTGTGGGAAGGGTATTATGAAGTATGGAAAACTTCTCTCAATGGACTTCATTCAAGGTAGGAAATGGTGAAAGAATACAATTCTGGAAGGATATATGGTGTGGCTCCTCTCCATTGGCAGATTTTTTCCCACATGCTTGAATTAGAAAGAGAGAAGATGCTTTAGTGCAGCATGCTTTGAAGTTATCGGTGGTCAAGTGGTTTGGAAACCATGGTTGAGAAGGAGATATTCAAGATTGGGAAATAGAGGAACTGAGCTCTCTGTTGGCAAGAATTATTTCCATTTCTCCCACTCCTGGTGGATCTGATAGGATGGTGTGGAGAGGGAGTAAGGAGTAATGATGGGATTTCCTTTGTAAAGTTTTATTCTCTTCTTTTATCAGATCACTGTTAAGATGAAGTGCCTTGGAAGTTGATCTGGAAGTCAGGCATACCATCCAAAGTGATGTTCTTTGCATGGACTGCTATCTTGAATAAGATCCAAACTGTTAACAATCTAATGGTTAGAGATAAGCTGATGGTGAACCAGTGTTCTTTATGTGAGAATGATTGGGGATCAGTCAAACATCTGCTTTTTAACTGTCCATACTCATTCTGTGTGTGGGCTCACTTTGTCATGCTTTTTGGTAAGGTTTGGGTAGATTTTTGCCCTGTTTTCTGTGTGGCCTGAGGGTTGTTTCAACAAGAAAGACAAGCTTTTGTCGTTGTTCTCTCCCCTTGTAATTTGCTGAGTCTTGTGGAGACATAGAAACAAAAGAAGATTCAGGGATAAAGCATCTCAAGTGGAGGCTCTGATAGGCAAAGCAGAAAGGCTATTGACCAAATTATTGGCCATGACCTTGTCTGACTTTTTTGGTTGATCATTTTTTGTACATGCTCTGTATAGCTCATACCTGAAGTAATGAGACCATATAGTGTTTGTGAAAGCACAATGAATGAATAAATTACTTGTAAGTTTCCTCCTTCAACCCACAGAGGGCAGAGAGGGAGTTACTACTGCCCATGCCTCTCCTATTCAAGTTATCCACCATGAGACACATGCCCATAAAACCAAAAACTACCTTTCCCTGAAAAATCATTGCAACAAGCAAAATCCCCAAACTTGTTTGTGCTTGTGAGTTTATTGATAACCACTTATTACAACATTATGTACCCGTCATTTGTTCCATACCTAAGTTTTCCAGTTAAACTTGCACTGTCAACCTTTTAAGCTAATCATGATGGAAACTTCAGCATTGTAATTTTATAAGAATTGGAGAAATACCAGATTAGGACCATGCCTACAAAAGTGTTGATGAGTTGATCAATATGATGGCAGCATCATCTCTGAGTTCAAGATCAAGAGGAAAGACAGGAACCATAATATAACACAGAACACATTTTACAACTTATATCTATTGTTCTTTGTGTGTGTATGTGTATGTGTGTCTTTGTGCATCTATGCATGTGTAGAAAGCCAAACTGATAGTGAGAGAGATGCTGTTTCATAGAGCCATCATATTGAGTCTTTGTGCATCTTTTCATGTGTGTGTGTGTGTGTGTGTGTCTTTGTGCATCTTTTCATGCATGTGTGTGTGTGTGTGTGCGTCTTTGTGCATCTTTTCATGCGTGTGTGTGTGTGTGTGTGTGTGTGGGTCTTTGTGCATCATTTCATGTATCAAGAACCTCCAACACAAGAAATTAAATTTCAAAGTTTCATTCATACAACCAATTTGAGTATCTATGACCCCAGTATATGTAGAAAATAAGAGAAAATGATATTGATGAGACCTTAAAATAAAATCATGAGTTCCACAAAGAACAGATAATGAAATTAGACAACTAGCAATCATTCAATAAGCTAAGAGCATAAGTAATGGACTAAATTGTATATGTTTGCAAGGAATGATACAAATATGTCGTTTTATAGAAAGAAGGCGTACTTTTTCTGTCGTTCATCTCAAACGAAACCATCTTGATAACACTAGAACCTCCAAACGTGAATTCTCCCAAACTGCAGAAGAATCGAAATCGGACTCAAACCACAAAATATTGACTTAGAAAGACTGTAATTGCGACTATTTACCATGTAATATTATCTTCCAGTTTCAAGATCCATAAATTAATTATATGCCGATAAAGATCCTCGGTTAGTCCAATTCATCTAGTCTTTTTAGGGTTTCAACGTCAAATAATAAAAAAAAAAGAACAAACAATGGCAAGAAAATATACAACAATACCTTTAAATGTAAAGAAACAACACTTGATCCGGCAACAATAGATCAATCTACGACCACCTACAACACCAAGATCGATCTAGATCACCAATTCCCCACCTACAAATGTTTCAAAATCCTGAACTTAATAAAAGAAGAAAAAAGAAGATCTAAAGCACAGAGAAGAAGAAAATTAAGCTTCACTAGAAGAAGAAGCCCCAAATGATCGGAAACTCTATGAAAAATCATAGTCTCGCAGCATTTTCATCGCAATCCAGCCAGAGAGAGAGAGAGAGAGAGAGTACCGGTCAGGCAGCCACCGTGGCTGCGACGTGAAGAGCTTCAGAACAGAAGAGAGAAATCGGGAGCAGTAGAGCTATTAGTTTGAAACCCTCGCGACGACTCCAATTTTATTTGGGGATGAGATGAAGATGTACGAACCACGAGGGGGAACCGAGATGGCAAGAACAAGAGGGGTTAATTTTCAAGTTGGGATCTACTATTCTACTGTAAACAAATGCTATAAGCTAACGCCATATATACAACCTATCAGCGCCTGACAGCTGTATAATTGGGAGTTGAATAAATATTATAGGACAGCTGTCCAAATATTATAGGCTATATAGCGTAAGCGTACAGCATTTTTAAATAGATCTTGATCATTGTTAACGAAAGTGATGCGGTGGATTTACACCTCGGCGCATGCTTACAACCGAAAGACAGAGAGAGGGGGCAGATCTGTTTTTTCCGAGCAACTGCGGCAAACGTCGTATTGCTTGTTTATTGGACCCGGACAAAATTGAAAAAAGTTGCTTTTTTTATGCGTGGCCCAGGGCTGTAAATGGGTCGGTCTGGTCCGAGTTAGGTAAACCGGTTGCTGTTCAGACCTCGTATCTCATTATCGAGCTTGGAACTGGCAATTTTAATCCCAACCCATTTGACCCACCCATTCTAGTGGCAGGTCATTATGGGTCAAGTGACCCATTAACGTAAGGGAAAAAGGGTCAAAGGTTGAGATGGGTCGTATGAGGGTCGAGGGTTGAGAGGATCGTATGAGGGTGGCTAGTTAGCCACTTTTGGTTCAGAGGTTAAAGATTTTAGGGTTTGAATGTTCCTCTTCTCATGTTCTCAATTTTTCTGCAATTTTTTTCACATATGCTATTCTCATAAATTGGTGAACAAAACCAGAGGCAATTATTCTTCTTCTTTGCATCATCTATTCATCTTAATTCCTCTCCTTTTTAGCAAATTAGGTGAACATGATTGAATTTCCTCATTTGCACTAGGAAAGGAAAACTGCAACTGAATGAGGATTAGGAAATTTGTCGGTCCAAAAGAAACACATGTTACAATCAAACTGTAACTTGGAGATTTCTGAGATACACCTAGAAGCCAGTACTCTTTAGGTATGACCCATAACCATAGAGAGAATTCTCTGAATTCTTGAAACTATTATATTCTTTCAATTCAATACCTCAATTGGGTTTTATACACAATTAGAGAGGGGAAAAGCTGCTACAACTATTGTAACCAACTCTAACTGACTTTGCTACATTGTTGTTATAACAATCCCCCCTCCCCACCAATTTACCATTGTCCTCAAGGGTTGAAATCTAAGAACCTATTGTGAATGGAACTCTAGTTTTCACACGTAACATCCTCTAGAGTTGTGTGTGACCACTGAATCAATACATGTGTGACTGGAGCATTATGTTGTTCGATCATTCGGTGTTGTAGTATTGCTACTAGCGGAACTCTTAATTGATTGTTCGAGTCCGTCATTGATAGTGTGGGTTGGGGACTGATATTTAGCCCAACCTCCCATTTGAGCTAGGAAACATGAAAGATAGGATGCACCATAAAAGTAGGCGGCAGGTCCAACTTATAAGCAATTGTACCAATCTTTTGGAGAATCTGAAAAGTCCTCTTAGTGCAGCCCTTGTCTACTAATTGTTTCATTCTATTTTGTGCCAGGGATAGATTATCTTTGATGAGTTGTATCATTTGTTGTTTCTGTAGCAAAAAAATCCTCAGTTGTTGCTACTGTAGACTTCAATTATAGGCCAATAGACAATTGGGGTGGAACATAACCATAGAGGGCCTGAAAATGGCATCATTTTTAAGGCAATATGGTAGCTATTGTACCACCATTCAGCCAAGGACAACCATTTGCACCACAGTTTAGATCTTTGACCCATCATGCATCTGAGATATGTTTCCAAGCACCTATTGAGTCTCTTAGTTTGCCCATCTGTTTGAGGATGATAGGTTGAGCTGAAATGGATCTGAATCCCTAATAGTTTAAAGAGCTCCCTCCAAAATCCATTAACAAAGATTGTCTTTATCTGTGACGATGCTTTGGTGTAACCCATGGAGTTTGTGGATGTGATCTAAGAATAAGAGAGCAATGGACTCGGTAGAAAAGGGATGTGCCAAGAGAATGAAGTGGGCATACTTGGTAAATCTATCAATGACGACCATAATGGTGTCTTTACTTGCTGACTTAGGAAGTCCTTCGACAAAGTCCATGCAAATATGGCTCCATGACTAGTTGGGTATGGGTAGTGGTTGAAGCAACCCTAGATAAGGGACAATCTCTTCTTTGTTTCGCTGGCATACATCACACTCGGTCACAAACTTTTGAACATTTGTTTTTAGGCCAGGCTAATAAAAAAGAGACTTAATCCTATTGTAGTATGCCTGAATGCCTAAATGCCCCCTACAGCTAAAGTATATAGGCTACTAAGAATTTGTGTCTTTAGTGTGTTGTCAAAGCCCACGTAAATTCTGCCTTGGCACCGCAAAATGCCTTGGTGATACTAATAGTGGGGTTCAACATCTTTACTAATGCAAAGGGATGCAATGAGTTGCTTTGCTTTATCTTGTTCATAGCTTTTATTGATTTTTTCCATCCATAATGGTTGAATACAAGACACAACATGGTAGCAACCTTGAGCAATTAGCCTACAAGAGCATCAACAACTCTATTCTCCACTCCCTTCTTGTATTCAATTTTTTAGTTGGATCCCAACAACTTAGCAAGCCACTTTTGTTGTAGAGTAGTAGACAATTTATGTTCTAACAAGTATTTTATGCTTTGATGGTCAGTTCGTATAGTAAACTATTGTCCCAAAAGGTAAGACCTCCATCTTGTGATTGCAAAAGCTATTACCATGAGTTCTTTCTCATAGATAGAAAGGCCCAAATTCTTGGGGCTTAATGCCTTGCTCAGATATGCTGATGGCTTTCCATTTTGCATAAGGACAGTACCAATGCCCAAGTAGCATGCATTAGTCTCTACCACAAACCCCCTTTTGATATCAGGTAAGGCAAGAACAGGAGCTAGACCATAATTTTCTTCAAAGACTCAAAGGCTTTTATTAGCAGTCTCCATCCACTGAAAATTATCCTTATTGAGCAATTATGTTAAGGGCTTCCTAATGACTCCATAGTTTTGGATGAACTTTCTATAATAACCAGTTAAGCCTAAGAATCCTCTAAAAGCCTTCATATTAGTTGGTTTGGGCCAAGATACCATTCTTTCCTCCTTAGGTTTATGGCCACCCCCTCTCCTGATATAATATGGCCAAATATTCAATTTGTACTTGTGCAAAAGAGCATTTGGACCTTTTTGCATAAAACTAATTCTGTTGCAACACTGTAAGCACCACCTTTAGGTGTTCAATATGTGCGGGGAAGTCCAGGCTATAGTTCAAAATATCATTAAAAACCAGCATAAAATGTCTAAGGTAAGGCTTGAGTATCTATTCATAATAGACTGAAATGTTGATGAAGCACTGGTGAGGCCAAAGGGCATTACTTTGAAGTCATAATGCCCTTGAGGTGTTTTGAATGCAATCTTGTGCACATCCTCCTTCATTCTAATTTGGTGGTAGTTTGCCCTTAGATCTAATTTGGAGAATACTTCAGTGCCTTCCAACTCATCGAACAAGTCATCAATCAAGGGAATAGGATACTTATCTTTAACAGTTATGTCATTTAAGCCTCGATAATCAACAAAAAGTCTCCAATTGCCTTCTTTTTTTCTTTTTTTACTAAGATGACAGGTGAGGCAAAAGCACTAGTGCTTGGTTTGATAATGCTAGTTTTCAGCATTTCCTTCACCAATTTTTCTACATCTACCTTTTGTACATATGGATACCTATAAGGCTTATAGATAACAGGGGATGTATTTGGCTTAAGGTGTATTTGATGGTCTTGAGGCCTATGTGGTGGTAGTGTAGTTGGTTCTTTAAACACTACAAAAAATTCAAATAACAATCCCTCAAATTGGTAAGAGTGTGTTATCTATGGGTGCTGCCCTGTTGTGGTGTTCATCAAGAATAATTGTTTGAAAAGCCCATAAGCCTTCCTCTTAATCATCTTATGTAGTGAATGAACATTGATAGATAGCAACTCTGCCTCTTTCGTCAAGCCTTTCAATGTCACCTTCTTACTCTTCCGACTAATGGTCAGCTAGTTTTTATTGAAATAAAAAATGACTGGACCATGAGTTTTCATCCAACCAACTCTAAGGACCATATCGCATCATCCCAATCTAATGGTTATAACATCTGTTGAGAGTTCCATCCCTTTCGCCTTCCAAATAAATCCAGGGCATATAGGTCTACTAACCATCCTATTTGTTGTGCCACCTCTGAATCCAAGAAACATTGGGTGCTCCCACTATTTATGAGAATGGTAATTGACTTCCACTTGGCCATTCCTTGAATCTTGAGTCTATGTTGAGCTGTATTGCCTACTAATGCATGCATAAACAATTCCATGTCCCCTTCTGCAACAATTTCTTCCTCCATACTCGCTGACTCTCCAAGACATTCATCATCTTCTTCCTTAGGTGTTGCGACTATAATCATATGGAACTGCTTTTTCTTTCATCTATGGCCAAGCCGCCACCTTTCATCACAATAGAAACATAGACCTTTTCACTTCTAGCCTTCATTTCTAAGTGGTAGTGCAGTCTTTTGGTAGGAAGAGTTTCATTTGAAGACTTTAGTGGGTTGGCTTGGGATTGAGCAGTAGAGCTGTAGGTGGAATTAGGATTAAATGTAGAGGAGGGAAAATTTTTCTAGATTGTTGATTGGCATTAGTAAGGGATGTCCTAGAAGTTGCAAGTGTAGGTAAGCTCAAATGGGGCCAACAATTTGGTTGCCTGAGTGGTGAACTTGGGTTCTAAGACAGAGTCTTGTTCCTTTTATTAAGGGCATCTATGGTGGTTTCCTATAATCTTGCCAGATTGAAGGCTTGTGAGAGGGTCATGGGGTTAAACATCAAGACCATGCTCCTTATTTCCTCATTCAAACCACTCAAGAAACTATCAATGAAATATTGCTCAAAAAGCCCCTTGCTTTTGAGAATCATATAGGATTTTAGTTATTCAAATCGCTTATGATATTCAACCATTGTAGATAGTTGTTGGAGCTTATTTAAATTCCCACACAATATTATCATACCCCATTTCGAACCTCTCAGAAAGAGCTGAAATTAAATTTGGCCATGTGATATGAGTCTTACCTTCCTAATAGTCCGAATACCATAGTTCTACTCGTCCTTCTAGATATAATGAAGCATATGTTGACATTTCTTCTTCTGTCATTGGGTTCATTTGGACGAACCTTCACCATTTGTGAATCCAACCCCGTAGGTTCTCTCCATTAAACGTAGGGAACTCCATCTTGAGTTTCTTGGAACACCATCTTTCCGAATGGGACTTGGCTCGATTACTAACTTGATCTTCAATCGCTACTAGGGCACCTTCTGGGGTGGAGGCGGACTCTTCTCTTCCTTCTTTTTCTTTGTCCGTCGTTAAGCACCTCACCAATTCTACAATCTGCAACGTAAGACCATCCACCTTACAACCCAGCTCTGCAATCTATGACTCGTGTTGTACAAGTTTGTGATTTACCTTCCTCAAGGCTTCTTCACTAGTTCTTGATCATGTTGCATCCGCCATGGCCGAGGTTCTGGCTCTGATACCAATTTGTTATAGTCAAACTATAATTAGTTAGGAGATTTCTGAGATGCACCTAGAGCCAGTATGAGCTCTCTAGGTATGACCCAGAAACACGAAAGAGTTCTCTGAATTCTTGAAACTGTTATTGTCTTTCAATTCAATACCTCAATTGGGTTTTATACACAATTTGAGAGGGGAAAAGCTGTTACAACTCAACTACAAGCCTACAACTAACCTTTAATTATTGTAACTAACTCTCACTGATTTTGTTACATTATTGTTATGACAACACCATTTCGAGCTATGGACATCGAAACAGATTCAAAGGGGATCTACTTTTTTTTCTCTTCCAGATCCATGGTTTGTTGGAAGATTTCCACCTTTGCTCTAGGAAAGGGAAACTGCAATTGCATGAAGAATAGATTCATTGCATGAAAAACAAACAATTTCCGCCCTTGCAAGAGAAATAGATTCACCGTGCGAAACAAATGATTCCTGCCATGCCCCATTTCAACAAGTTGTACCCACTTCACCATGAGTCTACAATTTCTGTTTTTTGCATTTTTATATATTTTTGTATTTGTTATCTTTTCCCTTACGTTTTATTTGCATTTTTAGTGCTTATATATAATTTCTAATGTTTATAGTTTATTATGTTTTTCCAATTTCTACATATTCTTATATTTTTGTATTTCTTTATAATTTTTGTTTTCTACAATTTTTATAATTTTATTGCAATATAATTTCTATTGTTTTCTTATATAATTTTTGTTTTCTTCAAATTTCTATGAGTTTTTTTTTCATTTTCTATAAAATTATGCAAATTTTCTCATTTTTTCTAATTCTCTATAGAAAGAAACTGTATTTTTCTGCATTTTTTACCAAAAAAAAAAGAACACGGATTTCTACATTTTGTCAATTTCTTCAAATTCTGTATTTTTTCAATTTATTAATATTTGGATATATGTGTTAACCCAATCCGGATATGTCACGTGGCTTCCAAAATAAGGAACATTGGAACGGAAGTTTGTGTCTTTTAAACTCCAATATTTGGGTGTGCGGGTTGACCTAATTTGTATTCGCATTTATAGGTGAAGGTAAGTGTGTCAGCATGGGTGATGATGGATAAGGGTCAAAATGGATGGGTTAAGTGGGTCAATATGGGTGGGTTAGGGTCATGATGGGTTGGTGGGTTAACATGGGTGGAATTATAAAGTCCAAATATAGAGTCCACCCACCTACAAGTACAACCAATGGGCAAAGTCTGAATTCAGGTCTGGTATAGTGATGATTGGCCACATCATTCTAACCAGCGGTCATGCCATTAATGTCCTCGTGCATCTGGAACTTCAATCTCAATCATCGCTTATTGTTCAAACTAAGGGTTCGTGTTGATAAGGGCAACTTTTGGCCCTTAATATCAATAAAAATAATATTTCTAATATAATCTCTAAAATAGGACTACAAAAAGTAGGCTTTTAGCAGACGATCTGCACTGTCTGCCAAAGTGAACAAAACAACTACAATAAGGATATCACAATGGATGGACGGCGATCATGTCAACGTCGTGTAATCTAGTGTCATGGTAGCTTTGGCCGGTAGTTGTGTAGACTACCGGCCAAAACATCGTTAGGTTGGCGGTCAAAACCGCCACTTAAAGTAACAATTTCTGCCAACAAATGATTGAAATAAATGACACTTTTAATACTTTTAGTGATAGATTTGTTCACCAGAAAATTTTCAAATGAAAATTAAAACCATTGATACAATTTAAAAATCCACCGGGAAATGAAGATCCACTTTTGTGAGCAGGCCACTTCAATTCCAAGGAAATACCGTAGGGGACCTAGATCCTTCACCTCAAATTGAGTGGCTAAGAGATCCTTTAGCCTCTGAATTTCAACTTTCCAATCACTTGTGATCATTATGTCATCAACATACACTATCAAAGCTGCAATCTTTCCTTCCCCCTTTCACAAATAGTGCATGGTCAGCTTGACATTGTTTGTAGCCAATCTGCTACATAGCCAGATGAAACTTGTTGAACCATGGTCTTGGTGATTATTTTAAATCATTGTCAACACCTAATTTTTGCTCAATCCCTTCACCCTACCTCTTTGTACCCTCCTTTGATACAATCCATACAACAAATAGCAACCATGAGATCAATGTCAATGTCCGATCAAACACCATCCCTAGACTTGGAAAATTATAACTTAGTTACACATTAATTTCCATAACTAAACTCCAGAGATCTACCGTCCATCATGTCAGCCCCTTCCTAACGGCCCAGATCTATGACATTCAAAATCCAACTCATCGAAATCAAATCCAACACACCCATCACCTCAAGATCACTAGGAAGCAATCAACTAGTGAACCCCACCACAAATCTATGATGATTAACTACAAAAACATCAAAATCTCATTCTAATGGCCTTGAATGATTACCAACATCGAACATATCTTTCTCAAGATCAGAACCATCCACATGACTCCTCACCCTAATTCATACCTACCTACCAAATTGTAGCTCAAAATTCCCCTGTTTGACCCCCCATCAAGCTTAGATCCTATTTTAACAAATCTCATTAATTAGAGCTTACTATCCCTAATCCCAATTTCTTATGACCAATTAAACCTTAACATTGTATTTGGAGACCCAAAAAACCCCAAAACATCAAATTTCATGACCAAACCATTTGACCATCGAAAAGGTATCGTTGGTTGAAAAACCATAAGCTATGACCACAATCTGAACTAAATCAGTCAATCTACCCCTTTGATCAAAGACCCATCACCTCCATTAGTTTCAAGATGTTCGAAAGTGCTAACCTACCAAATTTCATCCCAAAATTCCCCTATTTGACCCTTTATTAAACAAAGATTATATTTTAGCAAATCTTGTTGATCTGAACTTGTCAAACATAGATAGATCTCCATCTTCCCAACCCTATTTGTCCGATCAGACCTCACCACTGTGTTCAAAGACCCAAAAAACCCCAGCACACCAAATTTCATGACCAAATTCATCTTTGATCGGTAAACTAGAAAGATATCATTTCGACGCACCAGATTAAATTACCATGTCATTTGTCCCAACCTGAAGCCTCAAAAGGGTGATAGCTGATGCCAGACCCATTCTGGACCCATTAGAACACTTGGACCAATAAAATAGAGCCTAATAGTCCAAAAAACCCCAAAAACCCAAGATATTCATACTCAAGGCCAAGAAAAGACAAAATAGCATTTTAAAGTTCATCAAATTTATATTTTCTGCCACTGACAGTCCCAAATACGAGATTGCCATGACAGGCACGCCCTAATCTCTCGTTGGACACACAAAACCCATGAAAACCACCCCTAAATCAAAGAAAATGTTTCACCAAATAGGAAAGCTTGATTGGACATCTATTTCTTTGAAGAATCCTTGCTTATTTGTATAAAAAACCTATGTTGAATCCTAGGCACTGTAGCTGAACGATTTCAGACTTGACCCCCCTCCCTTCCTCTATAAATACTAACCTAATTTAATCTCAATAAAAAAAAGGAGAAGAAGGAGAAGAGAAAAGGAAACCTAAGGGAGGCCCCTAAAGAGAGAGGGGTACAAAGAGAGAGGAGAGCTTTCTCCTAGCCCATATATTGCCTCCTGTTCACCTGAAATTCGGAGGTACTCTGAAGCTCAAATTCCAAACTTGCCTCAATTTCCAAGTGGAATTTGTTGCAATCAAAAGCACTCCGTAGCTCAAGAACCCATTTAAACTTCATTTTATCTCATCTTTAGCTACTGGAAAACCTTTGACAATGTACATACGAAATGTAAGTCTTTTTTAGTTTTTCTGGGTTACTCAAGGTTCTGAAATGTTGGAGAACCATCATTTTCAATTTTTTCTTGATTGAGAATATAGGTAGATAGGCGAGGGTCTTAGGGAAACCAATACCTAAGACCCGATAACATCATCTTGAAATCGGTCTTAGGAGAAGTTGAAAGCATGTTCCTCCAAATTTAAGAAATTCCTACAACCATTTCAAGTGGAATTTGTTGCAATCAAAAGCACTCATTAGCTCAAGAACCCATTTAAACTTCATTTTATCCCATCTTTAGCTACTAGAAAACCTTTGACAAGGTACATACGAAAGGTAAGTCTTTTTTAGTTTTTCTGGGTTACTCAAGGTTCTGAAATGTTGGAGAACCATCATTTTCAATTTTTTTCTTTTCTAGGTGTTGTTCAGACTTAGTTTCATTCTATTTGTTTTGTGTTGCTAAGTTTAAAAGTTGCTTGATCGCGATTCAAAATCACACCTCAAGAAGGTTGGGTATGATAGACATTCCCAGCGTAATCGCCCAAAGCCATTTCCATTCCAAAATCACATCTGAAGCTTTATCCAGAACCATACCTTTGTCAAAATTGCAACTCAAGTCCCATCGCAACCCAAAACTTCAAAATCACAACCTCTTACAACTTCATCACAACTTAGAAAACCAAAATCGCAGCCTCTTGCAACTCCATCGCAACCTAGATGCCTAAAATCGCACCTTCCTTCATGCTCGTTGCAATGCAGAAGCCTACATTCACACCATCCTTTATGCTCATCACAACCCAGAAGCCTAAAATTACACCTCCTTCATTCTCATCGCAACCCAAAACCCATTCATTGTACCTTCCTTCTTGTTCATCACAACCCAGAAGCCTAAAATTGCACATTCCTTCATGCTCATCGCAACCCAGAACCCGTTCATCACACATTCCTTCCTACTCATCGCACTCTAGAACCTTCTCATTGCACCTTAGAACCTACTCATCACACACTAAAACCTGCTCATCGCACCTTAATACCTTCTCATTACACTCTAGAACTTGCCCACCGCACCTTAGAACTTGCTCATCGCACTCTAGAACCTACTCATCGCACCTTAGAACCTGCTCATCGCACACCAGAATGTCAATAGCTCACCTCATAATACCTTCATCGCAACTGAAATCACCTTCTCTACTTTTCCCGCACTCTGTTATCGTACACCATATCCTCCCTTGCAGCGCACTGGATGTCTACTGCGACTAGGCTTTAGCATCACTGAAAAAATTTATAGTTCCCGTCTGGTAGGCCCTAAATTTTTTTCCTTTTTTGTTGTTTTGGGTTTTTTTCTCCCCCCCCCCCCCCCTCTTTTCCTTTGGTGATCTCAAAATTTGTAGTTTTTGCTTTCTTTATAATTGAGTGTAATTAGCCTTATTTTTGGGTAGGAGTAAATTGTATTTGTTTCTTGTTTTGCTCTTTCCTCTCCTTTGTTTTAGTTAAAAAGCATCAAGAGAACTTAGCTTCTATTAGATCCCCAAATATGACCACCTGGAGACTTGTAGGATTGCTTGTAAATTTGAATATGTGGTTGTATTCTCCCTTTGTTCTTTGTTGCTTTCCTATTCATTTTTCTTGCATGCTTGAACACTTTCACACACTCTCATGTAAATAAAATTGGAATCCCATTTTACCTATTAGGGTAAGGATAGTAGGTGTGTGCCTATAGACTTTAGTCCTCAAAGGCTCCACCAAAACTTTCAAACTAGCCACCAACTAGAGATGCCCATTTGTCCTTGGGTGGAGGTTTAAAGGCTAGCAACCTTGTTGGAACTTCAAAGTCTAGAACCCACCTAACAACTCTATGCATCGCACCTAAAATACCCATACATAGAACCCTCATATGAAAATAGGATAGAGGAACTGTAGTGTAATTAGGACTAAGACACCATGAGTGTTGCACTATGTGGTTGCCATCTTTAAAAGTAGGATAAAGAATGAAGCCCAGACTCTTTCAACCTATTAAAAAAGTAATAAAAAAGAAAATTTTATTTCCCATTAAAAGACACTAAAACATCGTAAAAGTCACTGAAGGCAACACTTATGTCTAAATTTCCAAACGATACCCAAGTCTAATCTAGATCCAAATGATACCTGGGTAAAACCTTTTGCCACCAGCCTGACCTTGTACATTTCTACTGTGCCATCAACCTTGTGCTTCAATTGTAAACACCCACTTGCACTCTACTGGTTCCTTACCCTTAGGAAGATCCACTAACTCCCATATACCATTTTTGTGTAAGGCATTTATCTTTTCTTTCATTACATCTGTTTATTGAGGTACTAAGAGAGCTTATACCACATTTTTAGGAATAGAAACACTATCAATGGAAGAAAGGAAAGCACGAAAAGAGGGTGAGATGTTCTCATAGGAAATAAAATGTGAAATAGGATGCTTGGTAGTACAAGACCTAACTCCCTTCCTTTTTGCAATAAGGATGTCTAGGTCATTACCAGATGAAGCATCAATAGCAAGAGGATTAGAAACATTAATAGGAATAGGAGTACCTAGTTGGATAAGATTTGTCCCCAGGGAATCTGATCATGTTGGTGGTACAGTTTCAAGTTGCTCCACAATTCTTGAACTTAGTTGGCCCTTGCGATGACAAGAAAAAACATGAAACAAAGGAGGGTCAAGCAAAGGGGGAAGAACCTCAACTCGTTTCTCCTCCACCTTATTCTCCTCCTAAGGATAAATAGAGAAAAAATGGTCACTCTAAAAAAAAGACACATCTAAAGATACATAGTATTTCCTAGAAACGGGGTCAAAACATCGATAACCCTTTTGAGAAAAAGTGTAACCCAAAAATACACAGGGAATGATACGAGGATTTAGTTTACCATGAGTAGGAGATAAGGCAGCACACAACACAAAACCTAACCAAAAACGTTTAGGAACATTCATGTGTATGAGTAACCCTCAAGCAACTTCAAGGAGGTGGCAGTTTTTTTTTTAGGCAACACCATTCTGTTGGGGGTTCTAGCACAAGAGCTACGGTGTATGGATCCACATTAAGTAAAAAACTCCGTGAGATCACTATGAAAGTATTCTTTGCTATTGTTTGATTGGAAAATTTGGATCTTCGTTTGAAACTGAATGAATATCAAGCGTTGAAGTAACAGAGCCCTAAACATCAGAATAAATAATATAGAAAGGAAAATCAAATCTATTATTCTTTGAAGTAAAATGATTTCTACAATGTTTGCTCAACTGACAAGTTTAACATGTGAAATTCGATACTGACACTGGAAATGGAGTCATCACCCATCAAATATGGAAATTGAGGTGACGAGACTTCCAATATTAACATCGGAAAGTGTGTTTTGTTTTGTTAGTGACTCCAAAGCCTAGACACCGGTCCAACCAGTCTAGATAAGACCTCGCTGGGAGAGGGAAGGGGTTAGGCACCCCTCTCCCAAGTCCAAAGGTGGGGCCCAAATGGGGTTTTAAAGAAAAAACAATTTTTTTTCTTTTTCATCATTATTATTTATTTATTTTATATTTTTTTACTACCTTATTTTTTATTATACCCCTTTTTTTATAATTACAAATCTTTGAAGGGATGAGAGATCCATCATATGGATGGCTGAACCCTACAGGAAGGTTGGGCGAAAAGTTCAAAAATTTCTCTCTCTCCCATGTGGGAATCGCATTCCCTATTTTAGAAAACTGCATTTTCAATGATCAACCTTGAAATCAAACCGGACCACATCTGAAACCAAAAGGGATGAGAGGGATATACCTGATACGGAGTAACAGTAACCCCCAACGAAGGTGTTCACGCCCAAGGAGAAGACCAAAGACTGTTTCCACCAAAGATGACACGGTGTGAGGTGAAGCAGAAATCAATAGGACAGCTTTTCAGCAAGAACCGAATTCTTCAGCAAGAATATGATAGAGGGCTAGTGAGCACGATTTCAGATTGCCTCTTCTAGCAAAAGGCAATATCAAGAACCGTTCTTGATCACTCCCACTAGTGAAGATCGAATTGGGTAAGGGCGGCAAGAGCAGGAAAGAAAAGTGCAGAAGACAAGAACAGTCGAACTGTAATGTCATCTTTCTGTGATCTGCGAACTCTGAACTCTTGTTCTGTTGTTGTGTCTGGAGGTTCGCCCTGCTCTTCTATTTATAGTCTTAAAGAGAGGATCTCCTAATCCCATTAGGAGTTTCCTAATCCAAATCTTTTATTTGGATCTGGACTCTCTTTAAGAGATAAGGATAATCCCTTATCTTATCTGCAGATAAAGATCATCCTTCCTAATCAAATTAGGAGATTCCTAATCCAAATCTTTATTTGGATATTGACTCTTTAAGTGGATAGGGATAATCCCTTATCCTATCTGCTAATCCAAATCCCAGAATTGCCCCTATTTAATTAAACTTTTTAAGCTAGTTCGAATTGGGCTTTAAGCCCAATAAGTCTACGTTCTCACTTATCCTCTTAATCTGTTGCCCAGTTGGCTCTTCCTATATGGCATGGGACCCAAACATTTATCTACACATCAGCCACATGGGTTCAGCCCAGCCTCTATTACGAGGCCTGGCTAAATACATTGTAGGAGATAGTAAACCCCTGAGTCCATCACCATGGGCTCTTAATGGGCCCAACATTTACACTAAATAGTCCTTGGGTCAAGCCACCTTATAAAAACCCAAGGACTGTGGGCAGATGCAAGATTAGCCCATCAAGTATTACCCTCAATGGTCTTACACTTAACCTCTCAGCCTGTAATGATCAAACATTGCCCGACAAGAGAGGACCTCTCCCACGGCTGCATGGTGCAATGCTGCATTCTCTACTCACATGGATCCCGGGAATTAAAACCTTTTGCAAACATTTTGAATTAGGTTTTCATCAGAGAGAGTGCATCCCCAATTATTCACTTTGTCCGACAAAGGGGCTGATCCTATCACTATAATCACCCACTCAGATGAATTCTCGAATTGTCCCAACATACCCAGGTTTTGACCCCCTCTAAGGATCTCACTGATTGGCATATCAAAGATAGCCCAATCCGACATCTAGTACAGTATCATAATCGAATCTAGGGGTCACGCGTAACATTCTAGTTTTGCCCATCTATCTCCAAGGTCCAGGGCAATACTGGAATTTTGGTCCGGTTCAGGATTTCAAGAAAACCCACACTACATGTACCTCAGGTCTCACCCTGGCAGCTGAGACAAGCCACCCCAACCAACTTGGCAGTACATTAGTGTCAGCCTTGGCAGGATAAATCTCCCCAAATCTATTCAACGACTGTGAAGATTCTAAACTAACACGAGTCTCATAAGTGTCCAGTTTAAGGGTACAGAAACACACCACAATGACATGAATCAATTATGTACTTTATTCATTTACAATAAATGTAAAAAAGGTACATCAATCTGATTGGGGCTAAAGGGCATAATTGTCTAACAATCTCTTTTTTCTTATTTGCTACCATTTAAATTTTTATATACATACATTATCTCCTTTTTTTTATTTGTCTTTTTTTTTGAAATCTTAGTGATGCTTAAGCTACTTCTCTCCTCTATTGTCATTCCCAAACAGCAAAGTCATGCCAGTCTAGCCTACAAATTAAACTCCTCACCGCAAAGATTCCCTTTTTTATGTTTTTCCTTTTCCTTTTTTTTGACAAATTACTGTCTATTGCTATTATCTACTCATCAATCCATTGTTCCAAACCCGCACTCTCTCTTTCTCTTTTTTTTTTATTTAGTCTACTACCCGAAAGAATTTGTTTCAACTCTTTTGATAGTTACCCTCCTTTTCTCTTTTCTTGTATTTTTTCAAATTTTGTTTTCATGGCCACTTAATTAGTTAATGCATTTCTATCCATATGGAGGTGGAACATGGTGAAAGCTCTAAGAGCTAAAACCCCAGGCTATCTTTATTTCAGATATGACTGAACTCAGGTGAAAAATCATACGATCTAAGCCTTATCACAAGTTCAAAGAATATGAACTATTGCTATGCCAATTTACTCTCGACAGACAAAATAGGTGAAGCAAGGAAAAGAAAAACAACAGAGAAGCGCACGCAAATGACAAGGATGGGATTCAATTACTTCTACTAATGATTATTCTGAAATAACATACAGGAATGAGTATAGCTTGATGCCCAAACACGAAAATGAAAGCAAAGTGCATATTAAAAGAAGGCAACAAAGATGATTCCAAGAGTAAAAACTAAATTCGCACCACTAATTTACAGAAGTTGGTTCAGTGACCACCTCATCACCAACTTTGTTTATCCCTTATTGTAAAAAACGACATCATTACCAACACTGGTTGATAATCCTAGGTAGCTCTCAATGAATATTAGTCGATACAATGAACAAACAAAGTTAAAAAGAAAACAAAAATTACTGAAGTTCTGGAAATAACAGAGTGATTTGTTAATCCTTACCGGCATTGGTTATTAATCATCAGCTCGAGAAGTACGCCGTTTGTCAATCATTAGTACCGACCACTATATTAGGAAAGCATAAAACAAAATAAGATAAAAAAGAACAAGAACGAAAATATGGGCAAATCTTCAGAGATTGGTTCGGTGATTATCTCATCATCGTCCTTGACCAATCCCCCAGGTTAGAGTATATAAATAAAAAATACATCAATCAACTGGAGATTACATAAATAATAAAGAATAACAGAGCAAAAACAATTTCAAACATCTCATGCAGAGGAGTATTCGGTTATATGACATGAAGAAGACAAAACAGAGTAATACCCCTTGTCACGCATTCACCATCAACCTGAGACCTTCAGAGACGGCTCAACCGAGTCTCACTATTGCCTTTAAGGGTTGATCTGTTATTGCATCTAAGAAGGGAAGTATATCAACCAAATACAGAAGCTAATGAAGAACAAGAAGAGTAAAATTACTTGTTGAAGCTGAACTGCAATTAGTTTAGTATTTTGGCCGATGATGCGAACGACGAGTGATAATGAATATCTGTGTGAAGTTCTCAGGAGGTAGTACCCAAAGATGATGGTGAATTTGACGGAATCTGGCTAATAACCTAGTAGCTTTCGCTGCTACATATCAATTCATTCACAGCCACAGAATAAGTAAAATAGGGGTTAATTAGCTTTTCTCCCCTGTTTGGAACTTCCCTCTTCCTCTCTTTCTTGCTCTTTCTTGGCTATTCTTGCCACACCCAAAATGAAGCATTTAGGTATCCTTTTAAAGAAGATCCAAGGGCAGCTTCGTAAATTCTTATAAAACTAGGGGGAGGCTGATAGCTTTGCTCATGTGGGTCAAAAGGGATCTAAAGGGTTAATCCAAGTTCGGTTCAATGATGGGTGATTTGGTTTAAAGAGGATTGCGACTGGTTTGAGCCTAAAGAGGGTTTTTGTGCTAATAGGCTAATAAAATTGGCAAAAACATAATCTTTCCTGATTGATGGGTAAATGGGGGGTGTTTTTGGTAAAAATTGCCAAGGTGAGGTTTTTAGAGGTCCTGAGTTGATTGGTAGGGTCAGATTGGTCTAACTAGGCTCGGATTGGGCAGATCTAGAAAGGGTTCACTTCGGTTAATCTAGGGTCTCAAAATGGAATCTTTGTGCGATGGAGGGGTAAGCAGAGGTGTTTTTGGATGAAATTTTATAGACGAGTGTTTGGGGGTATCTGGGATTTGATGGTGTGGTCTGATCAGTCTTAGAGGGTCAAGATCAGAGGAATTTGGGTCAATGAGATGTTTTAGAGTGGAATCTTGGTTTGATAGAGGGATAAATGAGGGAATCTTGGGTTAAAACTTCGTGGGTAGGTGTTTTGGTGTGTCTGGAGTCTAAAGGTGTGGTTTGATCGGTTTGGGTGTGTCTAGATCAAGGTAATCTTGGTTCTGAGTGTTTAGGCTACTGAGGGTGGTTGAAGTGGAATCTTCTTTTGATGAGAGGGTAAAAAAGGGAATCTTGAGTTGAAATTTTATGGGTAGGTGTTTTGGGAGATCCTGGGTTTGATGGTTATCTTAGATCTAGTGGTTGAGGTGTAAGTTGGGGTCGATTAGGGCCATCAAATTGGTATCAAACAAGTTTAACAGTGGATTTGAGGGCTATCGGGGTGAAACTTAGGTTTTCTAGGTTTTTAGGTGTTTCGGAGAGGTCGGAAGGGTCTGATTGGGTGTTTGGGGTGAATTGGAGGCTTAGGCAGTGGACCGAGCAAAAATCGGGTGTTGACAATTCTTCAGCATGTAAAGACCATCCACCATATGACCTCTACCAATCATCTTCCCCGAGGCCAAATCCTATATCATACAAGAGGAAGGAAAAAGGTTACTGAGCAGTTTAACGAATTTGTTATACTACTAATAGAGAACAATTAGCAAATCTCACCTTGTCCCGACCAGATAATAGGTGATAAGATTGAAAACAATTGAACTTACCCATCATATGATTTGAGGCTCCAAAACCTATTATCCAAGGAGAGTTTGAGGGATGTGATGACACATGGAAAGTTGTGGCAGAATTACCGTTACTTGAAGTAAGCGCAAAGGAAGTCGAGGGGGGAGAAGCATAATCCATCTAGCAAATTGCCCTCCCATACAACTCCAAATGGTCACTGAAAGAATTAATGATATCTTCCCTGGGATCCGTCACAAAAGAACTCATGGTAGTGTAGATGATTAAGGCTCCTGGGAGGCTAAGTTTGTTGCATTAAACTTCTTTTGGCCTTGTTGTCTTGACTTCTTATTTTTGTCTAATTTTTTACTCAACTCCTGAACCCACTTTGACTTCCCATGAAGTTCCCAACATGTATCCCGAGTATGTCTAGATTTCTGACAATGTGTGCATCATAGTTTATCCTTGTCATCAACTTTCTTTTGGAGGTCACTCTTCTTAAAGGAATTACCACCTCCCGTAATAACACTCCCTTTAGCTACTAATGTAATATGCTCCCCCTCAAAATTATTCATTACATTCCATCTACTGTCTTTTGACTATAGTAGAGCATACACTTCTTGCACTGATGGAAGATTTTTGCTCCCCAATATCTGAACCCTGATAGATTCATATGTGAAATTCAACCCTAAGAGGAAGGCAAACACCCGTTGTTAAGAAACTAGAGAATTGTATGCTCTAGCATCTGCATCATAATTCTACTCTATATTCCGATAATGATCTAGTTCTTTCCAAACACAGGTCAAGTCTGAATAGTAGACGGAGAGACTCCTCTCCCCCTGCTTACAAGTAGAGGAGGAAGCCTGCAACTGATATATTTTGGCATAATGGCATTGTCCCGAATATGTAGATTTAGCCTACTACCATATCTCATGAGCTATTTCTGCCCGCATGTAATTCTTTTTCACTTTTGGCATCATGGACAAAAACAACCATGACATCGCCATGTTGTTTTCCTAGTCCCACCTATCATGTTCCACACATCCAGACTGTGGTTCTTAACTCTGATATACCCCACTTTTCCCCTTGCAGCTATGTAGAGCTTGATTCCCCTTGACCATTCTAGGTAATTGAGACCATCAAAGGGAATCACAGCCATGGGAAAACTCACGTCAAATCCTCCACTCGTTCTATTCTAACTAGAGGTCACACCAGACACACCATAACCCTTAGAAGACATGGTACTTGATTTTAGTTTAGTCACAATTCATTCAAAGAACTAGTTCTCAGTTTAGTTCAGTTAAAAAATTTAAAACCTTAGTCCAGCCAAAATTCTAGGCACAAAAAAATATTGTTCTCACACAGCATAATCAAATATGATCACACAACATCACTTGTTCTCATATTACAACCCAACTAAACCAGCTCAGATGTATAAAACATATAAAAAATAAGGTTTGACCAGTCCCTCCAAACAATAATTCATCAATTTTTTACACAACCATTAAAGGAAAAGCTATTGTCACAATAGTTACAAAACAAGAGGGGAGAGGAAGAATCACACAGCAAGCCTCCTCACGTCAACTAGAAGTCCCTTTTCTTTGATTCGATCACCAATGGACAAAGAAAGCATCTAGAGAAAGAAAAGGACTAATTGCCTTGCTCCTAAAACTTGATCTATGGCTTTGATACCATGTTTTCTTGGTAAACACGTAGTAGGATCTCAAAATAGTAAGAGAAGAGGAGGGAGAAGAGAGAAAAGAGAAAAAAGGTTTTGGAGAGAAAAAACATCAGCTGGCGGTGCCAGCCTTTTTGATATTTATATTAGGGCAACCACTCAAATAATAAAACAATGTAAAATTACATATGTGCCCTTACAACACTAAACTAAAGTAAGACTAGCTTATTCAACATATGCTATGTGGGTTCACAAATGCTAGGAGAATTAGAGAAGCGAAAAGATGTTTTGACACAGTGCCAGAAAAGAATGTTATCTCATGGAATTCAATGATTGATGATTTGATTAGAAATGGTGATGTGGATGAAGGAAGGTTATCAAAGAGTTTAGTAAAAATGGGTTCAATTGATATATCAAGCTAGTAAGCGCATGTGTACCCATTACTCAACCACAATCTCAAGCAACTTAGTTTTTTTTTATAATAAATAATTTACCTATACAAAATACAACTACTACTCCAAATTTCTGAATCATACAATGCTGCAAATGCAACAATATATGGGGTTCAACTATAATACCAGAAAGGCATGATACCGTTGAAATTTGTAATAAATCAATTGGTATAAGTGGTAACTAATCAAGTGGAATTCATCAAAATTTACGGGGAGTTTTGATTGGTAAAAGCCTTCTTTCTGGCATCATATATCCACCTGCACTAACCAGAAACAGATGGCTCATCAATGTGGCCTACATGGTGCCTTTAATTTCAATAAGAGGATAAAAGCATCCCTAACACAGATGTTTGCACAAACCCCTGTTTCTTACCCCCCTAAAAACTGTTTACATTCTGTCCTACGATTTAAAGGTTTGTGATTGCTTATGGTATGAAATACTAGTATTTCTCTAAAGAAAGAATGCATACAGGATACAGCCACCAGAACCCTGGTTTACAACCACCATATTGCACTCTGCACTTCTAGCTGATTCCCATTTTTATTTGAACCAAATAATAGATCATTCAAATTCTGATTCTAGCAGATTTCGACACCAATTGCAATTTTGACATATTTTCATTCCAATTCTAATTGCCAATTAAGGGTGGATTGGACCCCGTCCAGTCCAAAATCAATGTGGATGGACCAACAAGACATATTGGATTGGACCAATCCGGTCTAAAATATTTATTAGATTGGACTGGACCTGGTTTGTACGTAATAAATTTATATTGGATTGGGTTGGACTAAGCTAAAATATAGTCCATTGACATAAGATAAGAATATAGGTGTCGATGGATATGGTTTGGGTTTAAACCAATATGAATTAAAACAAATTTGAATAGATTGGACGGTCCATACATTGAATTGGACTGGTGCAAARTCGTTCAAAATATTAATTGGATTGGATTGGACCTAGTCCATTTGTAATGGACTCACACTGGACTGGATCGGATTGGACCAAACCCAGTCCAATTGACACTCCTATTACCAAGCAAATGGACCCTGAATACATTGTCACTTCTAAGGCTGCATTTGGAAATATAAACGCTTATATAACTTTTCACTTAAAATAAGCAATCATAGCTACTATACAACTCAAGTTAGGTAACTTTGGATAGGTTTTAAGCAAGAAATATAGGGACAACTTGATCACAACTTAAACTTACATTCTCATGATTGTGAGCCCGAGATTTTACCATTGCACCAATATTAAACACAATTGTATGGTTTTATAGTTACATAGATTTAAAGGCATGAGGATTAAGATTCTACTAGCTAGAGATAGAAATGCAAGTTCTGCCGGTCAATGGATCTAATTATTTTACTAGTAATGGTGGGGTGCAATGTAAAAGGAGAAACTCTTTAACTGAGTACCAAGTTTCAAAGTATCTATATCTATATATATTGATGTGCATTGTATGACCTATATTGGTTTTTGAATCCACTAATACGCTAAAGGAGTGTTCCACAACATGGTTGGTTTTGTTTTTGAAAACAAAAACAAGTGCCATATCAACAAAATCAAGGTTCAAAATTTCGCAACATATCGATTGATATGTATTGTATCTTTAAGGGGTCGGCACGACAAATGATACAAAATCCTTTGTATTGTATCTTTTCGTTGTGCCGACCCCATCTCGGGGCGTATTGAGGGTGTATCGGTGTATCAGCAAATGCACTATGACTTCTGTAGCCGAAAAACAAATTTAAAACTTTTGAGAAAAAAAGGCTTCTAACTCTTTCTAAAAGTCTTATTTCTCTCCCAAACTCACCAAATCATCCCTACACATTCTTTGGTTGTAAGTTCTTAAAAAAAAACTCAAAAAGAACCTCCAAAACTCAAGATTTTTGAAGTTTTTTCAACTTTTTTCAAAAACTACAAAAATGGGTATTTTTTTTTCAACTTATTTGATAATATGTTGCAATATTCTTTATTTATTTTTTTGTTTTGATGCTTGGAAATGATTTAATATAGATTGATATATTCTCCTTGTGTTGATAATCCTATATTTTTTGGTGCTTTAAATAGATCTATGTAATTTTTTAAAGAAAATTCAGAAAATATAAAATACTAAAAAAAAGAAAATTTTATATTTTTTATGTAATCTACCCATAAAAACTAATTGTGTCATAGATATATGGGTGATATTCAATTTTTTTTATAATTTTTAGAATAAAAAATATTTATTATTTATTTTGTTATAAAACAAAGAATATTTATTTTTGTAACTTTTTTTTTAATTTTAGAATAAAAATATTTATTGTTTCTAATTTTTTAATTCATAGATCTATTGAAATTTATTGTAAAATATTTATTTTTTATTTTTTAATAATTAGAATACAAAATATTTATTTTTTCTAATTTTTTATGTGATATAACCATAATATTTACCATGCTGTAAATCTATGGATGATTTATCACATCCATGGAGTTATATTTTGTTATTTTTTTAATTTTTGTTATAAAAATAAAGTAATTATTTGAATAAGAAAAAATAATTATTTAAAAAATTACAGAAAATGTTTCCTTAAATCATTACTAAGCTTATATTTTGTACTTATTATAACCTTATTAGAGAATACCCATATGTTCCCGTATGTTGATTATGATGTGTTTTTTCATAAAAATCACTAAATGATATGATTTTTATGTTTATTTAATGCATTTAGGCATTATATTTAATGTTATTGATGTATTTTTATATTGGAGTATCTATAGTATTTCCATGCATATCTTAATTTTTCGTCTGCATCCATGCATATCCAAGGCATATCTCCATACGTCTCTTACATTTGTTTTTCTAATACACTTAGCGTTTTCAATAATTTAAATCTTGAGAAAAATTATATTGTTTTGATGACATGGTACTTGTTTTTTATTTTCAATAACAAAACCATGTTCTCGAACATCCCTAAATATTACACATTAATTAGGACATTTGGCAGTTTTAAAGGTTAACCTTCCTAGAGATGTCCTGGCTCAATTCTTGAAACATAAAAAAACCGAAGAATATCACCCATTTTGAATTGCATGACACACAATTCTTTGAGTGTTGCAAAAAAAAAAAAAAAAAAACTTTGGGTGCTACCCATATAAATACTTTGAACCTTGCTGAATACTTTGGGGGAAGAGTAAGAATTGGAGGGCAAATTTGTAATCTTGTGGACAATAAGCTAGAGAATGGAGATACTTACGACTAGACCTGTTCATGGGCTGGGCTGGGCCAGGCTTTCACTCTGTATTAATAGATTTTTCTAAGGCTTGAGCCTGAGCCTGACCCGACCATCGAGCCTACAACTTGGGGCCGAGCCTGAAATTTATAGCCCATGCTGTTACTACTGCTGAAGCAGCTGAATAGAGAGAGAGAAAAATTATAAAGAAAAAAATAAAAAAATGTATATATTAAATTTTAAATATATATTTCAATAATTTTATATAATATATAAAATGCGTATTATGTATTTTATAAAATATATAATGCTGAGTCGGGCCGGGCTGGGCCGGGCTTTTTTGACAAATCCCGAGCCTGGCCCGAAACACAATCAGGCTTACTGTGTTAGGCCCAAGGTCAGGCCTGTGGGCCTAATTACATGACCAAGCTTGATCGGGGTGCGGGCCGCGCCATCGGGCTACCCGACCCATGAACAGGTCTACTTATGGCTATACTAAAGGGACAAGTGAAAGATTTAATAATCAGAATTGGATTGGTCTATTCCCATAATTTGTTTGGTTCAGATAGGAATCAACAAATGTGAATTAGAATGAATGGGATTTATTCCCATGGAAAGAGGAAATGACCATTCCCTCAAATGGGGAAATGCCAATACACTAGGAATGGGAGTGGGGTTCTGATTATAACATTCCGCTCAGAGAGTAAGGTTGAGCTGAATGCTTTAGCTGTTCAGCGGTATATACTGGCATGGAACCTTATCATTGGTCCCACAGCCTACTGAACAGCTAAAGCGTTCAGCTAATCTGAATTCCCTTAATTAAGCAATCCCAGAGTAACTCACTTGTTATGAAACAAAACTGGAACAACATCGGACATGGTCTCACGGCAAGCTCAAGCCCAAGCCTAAGCGGCCCAAGCAGTTGATTGTTGGATGAGGGCCCACCATTTGGCTAATCTATTTCTCTTTTTAGAGTTCACATAGAACATCTCCCGCTAACAAGTACGAGAGATGATGAGACACTCTTGTTATGAAACAAAGCTGGAACAACATCGGACATGGTCTCACGGAAAGCCCAAGCCCAGGCGGCCCAAGCAGTTGGTCGTTGGATGAGGGCCCACCATTTGGGTAATCTATTATTTTTAACTCAAAATTCCGCCCCTAAATTTGGTGCGCTCAATGTCAATGAGCAACCCCAACCCGTATAAAATGCGCGGAAAGACAGCGCCGAGTCACCGACCGTTAAGAAAAACGGCCGTCAAGGAAAGAAGAGGAAAGAGGGGAAGAGAAGTGGACTGAAGTCCGAGACAGGAAAGAAAAAAAGTAGAACTCAACTCGTATGATTCTCTCTCTGTTTCTCTCTGGAGCAGTTCTTCTATCAGTACACCATCTGGTTCTATCAAGGTAGGTAGGTTAAAGTTATCCCGAAGAGGCGCTGGTTGAGGTCTCTCCCGTGTTCAATTACCACGACCATGGCTACCAAATCGTCAGCTGTATGTGATGATGACTACTCGTTACTTAAGGATCTTAAGATGGAAATCGACACAGATGAAGGCACATTCTCTCTCTGTTTTTGGATTTACCTATTAAATGCCACCAACCCTCCGTCTACAATCATCCGACAGGTCTGAATTTGGCCTCTCGTTTCCCTTTTTTGTCAAATTTTTCCATCACTACAAGCGTTAATGCTGAAGTCTTGTCATTTTGGAAGACTACCCATTTCAGTATATTCACCTATGAAGTTGATTATTAATGCTTTTATGGTATTATGTACATTGATGATGGTGGAGATATGGCAGAGTTTAATTCCTTCTCCGGGTGCTCAAATGCATTCCTATTAAGATTCTTTTCGTTTCTTCAATTGCTTTTTTTTGGTTGTTTTTCTTTGTTTTCTTTTTGGGTACTTATAGCTTTGTGCATATATTGGAGAATCAAATATTCTGGATTCAGATTTCAAAATGAATGCCGAGGTGCAAGGGCAAGTACCTGTTCGTATTCTTATGTCCCTGCCATTTTTCACTGGAGGAAGTAATTTTTTCCAGTTAAATAAAGCTGTTGTTTTACTTCTTATGGTTTGTTATATCCATTTTGATGCATTCCGTCATCCATTGCATCATCTGGGTATTGTTTTGTTTTCAACAAGCTCTAAGGTTGTTTTGGATTAGGGCGAAAAATGGAAAACATGGATGGAAAGGTATTCAGGGTTCCTCTTCTTTCTGTATTTTTTTATGCTGCTTGGTTCCTGAAATAGCACCAAGTGATATGCAGGAAGGATTTCTTTCTTTCTTTCTCTGTTTTTTTCTTTTTTTTTTGTTGCTGATATATTCTATGCTCATAACGGTAACAAACAGGTACTCCATTTATACTGAATTAATGTTTGTTTCTGAATGTGCAAATGCAGTCTGATATTGAAGGTGATGCTCCCTTTCTTGTTTTGAATGAGGAGAAGAAAATGACACTATTTCCGTTGTTGTCCCTACATGAAGAAGCTCCTCATCCTAGAAACTCCACTTCATTGTTCAAAATTCCCTGCATATCTTCGGAGGTTGAGTGCCCATTGGAAAAATGGGTTCATGTTGGATGTGAGGTTTGTTGTCATCCAAACAGAAGAATTAGTCTGCTTGAAGAGTTTGTTCCTCGCCTTAGCAATTTCTTTTTCTTCCTAGTGCTATGAGATGAATCAGTTGATCTGCTAACAGCAAGTCTTTCATTAAATGAATATGGGATACCACTTAATGTTGGTTTATTTAAGTTTATTGTTTTTTGTCATCTATATTAACTTACCCAATTTAGCCATATAATTGTGGCTTTATAGATTTTAGCAGCTTTTGACCAAATGACATTTAGTTTTAATGTTTGCATTTTCTATTCATTTATAGGTTACATAGAATAACATCTTTACTATATAATGCTGAAACTTTGTATAAGCAGCCTCATGACAATGCCGCCTTTTCTTTATGTTATATAGGTAGCTTAAATATAAAAGGGTAAAAATTTTAAGAATTTTTTTCATAATATATATATAAGGGTAAAAAGTAAGCTAGGTTTCTCCCTCCCTCCTTCCATCTTCCATCCCTTCCTCCCTCTCTCTCTAACGTGCATTTAGTGTTCTCTCTCTTCCCTCTCCCACAAATTAGTGATAGGTTACACTAGAAACAACAATAGATAGAAAAGAACAATTAAATTGCAAACATTAAACATGTGATCCCAGACTAACCCCTTGTACTTTCATTTTCTTATCTATTAATCCACCTCTCTTTTTTCATTGTCAATTATACATTTAAAATAACAAAATTTATTCAACCAAATTATTTAAACTAGTTGAATGAATCCAACAAAAATACAAAATAGAATATAAAAATATTTGATTATCTTTCATTTTGATCAAAAAGGTTTCTGCAAAGCATAAAATCAATTGTTCTATCTAAGCATATTGAAGGACAATGGTTAAAAAAGAAGGAAAACCAGCATTCAAGTCAAGAATCCCTCTATTAACATATTATATATGAGATTCTTTCTAATCATATTGAAGGACAATGGTTTCAAGAGAGGGTAAAAATGCTACTAAGTCTAAAGGGGAAAAGAGGGTCTTCAACCCTTTACTAAAGCATGTGCATTTGTGCTAGCATTATATATGTATTTACTGTTATTATGGTAGTTGTTTCTCCTTCCATATTTAAGTTATACTGTTTTTCATGTACATGGATCTTTACTGTTGTTTTTTTGGGACTCACGTGGTGTTTAATTTTAGTGTAACATTTATATACTTTTATGTAGTAACAAATGAAATATTCATTGGTTGTTGCATTGACATCAGGCATCTAAAGATCGTATGTGTCTTCATATAAATGGGGTGGTTGTGGGAGATAAACCACTGGCGTCTTCCTTGAAGAATGATTCTAGCCCAGATGATTTGAAGAAGGTAACTTTGGCTGGTAATGATGGAGGTGATGGGAGATTTCAGGCTTATGTCCATCATGCACGAGTCTTGCCTGTGACAGCCTCTGTTAAGGATCACTCTATGGAGGTGCATGACTGGAAATCTTGTTTTCTTTTCATAATTTCTTCCTCTCCTTGAAAGAGATGCATGATTCTATCTTAAGAAACATTTTCTTAATCTGATAACAGAACCCACCAGTGGAATTATCCATTGACAGTTCATGTGCCTCAGAGATTGAAGAAGGCAGTGATGGTGTTTGGAGTGTTGTTGGTGGCAAGGTTAGAGATCTCTACATATAAGAAGAAAACTACTCTTCTGTAATAGTATTTCTCATGTTTGAAGTGGGAGTATTGCTTACCTTTAGTTACTATTATTTTGAGTATGTCTGTAACTCCACATGTATGTGTCTTTTTAGGTGTATTATTATGATTTGCCTTGCGTTAACTATCTCAGCCTTCTGCAAGAACAATTTCATAATTGAAGTGTTTAGTTGTTAATGGAACATGCCCACAATCTGCAACTAAGTCATGGTTTAATGAACTTTATCTTCAACTTTTTGAAAACCTTATCTTACCACTGACTTTATTAACCTAGAAAGCTACAAGGGTAACTGTATCTTGATAAGATAATCCTGAATTGAATAGTTTCCCATGCTTTGTATACCATCAACTTGAAGAGAGGTGGAGTCTGTTTATTATCAGGGCATGTTTGTCATGACATATATTCTTACTTTTAGTTTAAAAGAGTGTAGAGAGATGGTCAAGAGCTACTCTATGGATGATAATGGTGCTATAGTGAAGTTGCCATTAGGGGTGAAGGACCGGATTACTTTGTCAGGAATAGAGGAAGAGAAATAAGCATCTGCAACTGAGGAGAGCAGAGAGGGGACCTCAGAAAATTAAAGCCATAAGACAAGCCTAGTTTCTCACAGATTGGGACTGACAATACTAAGGTCTGCTTGTCCAAGGCAAGTCTAAATAGGTTGGGGAAAGACATATATAGGGGAAGATGGCCCTACCAAAGGTCAGTCCAAATCTGATGAGGTTACCATCCCCAGTGTGAATCGAATAAAGCTAGAGAGAAGAAAGACTATGATTGAGTGATACCTTTCCATGGATTAGTGATAGTGGACCTACTTAGTGACCGAGAGCTGACCCTACCAATACCATTCCTACCATATTTGCTGCTAATAGTGGAGGTCCAGAGAAATTCGTTCAACATCTGCCAGTGCCATTTGCCAAGCAATGCAATATTCCTTTCAGCTATACTACCCAGACACAAACCTCCTTCCTTCTTGGATTTGCAAATAGTCTCCCAGTTCAAAAAATGATCTCTTTTTCCACCACCTCCTACCCCATCCGGAAGGAAATTACGTTGTAGCTTTTCAATGTGATTTCTCACCCTGGCAGGCACTTGAAGCACTGATAAAAAGGTAGCAGTCTTTGGATTTCAATGTGATTCAATAGTCTTCCAGGAGTCCATTCTTCTTCACACTTTTCAATTACTGGATCCCAAAAGGTAGCAGTCTTTGGATTTCCACCTAGTGGCAACCCAAGGTCTTTTATAGGCCAATTCTCAATGTTGCCTCTTGTAGCATCCCGTGGTTCATCAACTGCTGAGGGATATTAATTCCAATGATATTGCTGTTCTCAAGGTCTGCTTTCAGTCCAGTAACCGCTTTAAAGAACTTTGCGATTCTTTTCAAATTGAGAAAATACTCTGCATTTCCTTGAAGAAAGAAAAAATAAGATTATATTGTATCATCAACATAATGTAAGTAAGAGATGTGAATTTTGTCCCTTCCCACTTAAACCTTGGATAAAGTTCAAAGAAGCTGCCTTCCAAAGAAAACATCAAGGATGTCACCAACCAAAGA
>NW_010729163.1:2093507-2105954 GCF_000365185.1 Nelumbo nucifera
GCATCCCAGTAATTTCTTGTACCTTGTACTATATTCATCTATAAATAAAGAACTGGTCGACTGGCTAGTACAGTTTGACATTTTCAGCATCTCTTCTTCTTCTCCTCTTCTCTGCTACTTCGACTACAGTGGTTCAGCTTTCAACATATATGTACAGATGACCTGAGAGTTATTAAATTAAAAAACTCCATATTTGACGTGCAAAGTGGAAGACAAAATAAATGCTGGCAATTACCCTTCGGGGTGGGGGGGGGGTCATGCTATTGGAGCAGTGTGTGGAAACTCAGTGATCTGGTTGGGAATCACCTGGTCTGGATCAAGTGGCAGGAGGTGCAGCAGGATTGGATGTTTACCAGGTGTTGATTCTGTAAGGTCTTCCTTGAATTGCAAGATCATTAAAGTACTTCAATCAGGTGACTGCAGACAGATCAAGCAATCTGGATTGGCCATATTTTATAATTGAGCAACAAAATATAAAAATTGTGAGAAGAAGCTGAAGCAGTGTTGATTGAAGATAATGTGTCCATGGAGCAAAGTGAAGTGGATTCAGAGAGTGGGTTGAATGTGGGGGTAAAGTAAAGGTTTGAATTAACAAAGTACATTAGGTGCACAATCAAGGGGCGATTGCTTGCTGTAATGGTAAAATATCAGGCTGACAAATGTTAGCACATTGGTTCGAATCTGAGAGTGGCTACTTTGTGTGAAAAAGTGCCGAAGGTTAGGTCCATATCCAGTGCACCTTTCCCATGACCCTAGATAACTGGGACCAACATTGGCCTAATGGTTTTTTTATCAGGTGCAAAATCATTTCCCCTTGGATGAATTGGTGGTTAAACAATGCCCAAATGGTAAAATATCTTGGTTTATTTTTCTTTGGGGGAGGGGGAGAGGTCTGACAGGAATTTACCGTGACCACCTTTAATAAAAAGGAAATGAAGTTTTGTTGAGTAGGAGTAAAGGCTTGAGCTATAGAGAAAGATTATGATAATAGTGCTGTCTAAAGGAGATGACATGGCAGCTCAAGATCTTGATGTGGTTGCAGTCAGATGGAAGTAGGGGGTGTTTAGAAGAAGGGGCAGAAACAAAAAAGAGTTGTCTAAGGCTGTAATTGTTTCCTAAGCCCTTGTGAGGGGATCCACCAGAAGTACCAGAGGTAAAGAATGGGGTGGGGGTGGGAAGAAATTTTTTTCTGTATTATCTTTTGGGTGGTGATTGAGGATATTTGTTTTKCTTTCTTTAGAGGGGTTGGTTTGGCTTTATGATTCTATAAAGTAAATGTTGTTATTTATGTTAATTATACAAAAATGTTTTTACTTGTGTTACGGAGCTCTTGATTTTTGTTATATCTTTTTTTTTTGTTTTTAATTTCTATTTAGGCCATCAAATGGGGTCAAGTTGGGAGGGGTTTTAGAGAATGAAGGCGAGCTAGTGATTAACGATGGTGAAGAAGGAAGCCAGGTATAGAATTTGGTGACTTGCAAATTGGCTGGTTTTAATTTAGGGATAAAAGAATTTCCAGATTGCTTAAGTTTATCTGGAGCTGCAGGGGAGATTGACAGAGAGGGCAGAGAGATGGCTGTAATTCAAATCTTTAAGAAGAATATGGTTCTAGAGTTAGAGAGGATCAGTGCTAGATCTAAGGAGTTGAAGGAACTTGGGAAAATTCCTAATGCTGTAAGGCACTTTAGCAGGTAGAAGAAACATCAAACGGAGGTTCAAAATTTTGTCACGTGCATATTGTATTGGTGGATCACCAATATGCAAAATAATGGACCTATGGGGTTTTGACTTATTTCAGAAGGTAGACAGGCCTAAAACCTACCCCTGACCTATTTTTGAAAAAAAAAAAAATAAAAAAAGGGGTTGCACAAGGTTCAAAGTACTGATACACCCCTTCCACCGTATCGGGGTGTATTGATATTTGAACCTTACATCCAAATATTCAGGTTTCAAAAGTTTTTGTTAGGTTGGGGTTGGTCCTAACAAAAAGATGAATAAATCAAGGAACGGTATTAAGAGTAAAGAGGTTCCTGTTCAAGCAGCTGGAGACGTAGAATAGGCGAGTCTTGATTGGTGTGGTGTTAAGTAGGAGCATGGTGGTCTATGGTTGTAAGCTTTTGATAGTTTACTTGGGTTTGGTGTTTTTGCCATTTGGTTGGTTTGATGGTTCGTTGTAAACTTTTGTTAGTTCACTTTTTTCTTTGGTTTGGTGTCTTTCTATTGGAGATTTTTTGAATGTGATTTTGAGGGCTAGGAGTTGGGTTTCGGTTGGATGAAGGGATGTTATTTTTTCTCTTTTCCTTTCGGGTGATTTCTTGCCACCTTCCTTGTAATCTTCTTTTTATTTAATAAATTTTATTTTACTTCCAAAAATAGTATTTCTTTTAATACATTTTTATTCTATTATAAGAAAGCATGGATTTGGCACTCCACACTCCTCATTTAGCTGTTTTTTTTTTCCTTTCTTTTTTGATCAGTAACTGTTGGTAAGGTCTATGGCCGGTTGTAATGGAGGCTTGGGATCAAATCCCACTGTCATCAGGGTTGGGGGTTAAGGGTAAGGGGATGGGATACCCCCCATTGCGCATCCCCATATCTCTTGTTTGTTGAGAAATTTTCCCCAACTTTCTGTTTCTCTCTTATTTTCTATCAAACCAAACATAGCCTTAGATTTCTTCAGTACAATTGCTCTCTGTCAACCCTCTGCTTGGCCATAGAGTCAGCCAGTCCATTGGCTGATTTGTGGACCCAAATGAATCTTGTTTCCAGCTGTCTTGCAAGTGCATAATTTAAATAGGGTAGCATTTTGGCAAATAGACTTTTTTTATCAATACCATTGAATTTTATTAAGGATTGAGAAATTACATAGAAAAGGAGCTAAAAAATCTTAACTCCCTAATACACCAATGTACACCCAAACCGTAAAACAATTACAAAAGAGCCCAAAAAATAGAGTGTCTATTCACCCCTTTCCTAGCTAAACCATCTACCAATGAATTTGCACCTCTTTACCCATGTACAACGAACTTCAATGTCCTTAGTCAGCCACTTAAAATTCCTCTTTTCATTGCTGTAATTCCAGAGCTTAGAGTTGTCCTCTTTTAGCCAATTCACCACAATTTCAGAATCACCTTCTATGAGCAATTTTTTAATATGCATGTCCTTGGCCCTTTGTACCCCTTCAAGAGCTCCTAGTATCTCAGCCCTCAAGGAATCTCCCACCCCAATTGGACCAGAATACATAGCTAACAGATTCCCTTTTTCATCTCTTATCACTTCCCTATTCCGGAGGGCCCTGGATTGCCCATACTGCTGCCATCAAAATTCAGTTTGGTAAAGCCGTCAGGTGGAGGTGTCCAACAAGAACTTGAAGCTTTCTTAACTGAAGCTGAATCTGCAATCTCCTTCCAATTTCTTAGCATCTCATCAACTGAGAAATCTGTAAACAATTCCAAAGTTTTCAACCAACGTATCACCCTAATGTGAATAATCTCCAAAATTACTTCCAAGCTTTTCTCCTTATTTGAAAAAATCCATGAATTTCTCTCCTCCCAAACAGTCCAACAAACTGCAGCCCTAACACATCTCCACATGGTCTTGGCCCTTTTTGTTGGCCAATTAGGCATGGAAGTGAATAAGCTTTGCACATTCAAAGGGGGGGGGGGTCCACCTGCACCCAAACAAAGAAGTAAACCATTCCTAAATAACTTTAGCAAACTGATAGGAAATTAGTAAATGGTATCCAGACTCACCATCAAATTTATGGAGGACACACTAGTGAGGAGACAAACAACTATTGGGTCTTTTCCTTTGAAGTAGATCTCCTATATTAACTCTTTCTAGAAAGGCTTCTCAACAGAAACTCCCAACCTTTGGAGGTAGGTTGACACCACACCTCTTTAACAGGGAAGGACAGTCCAACATAAGAAGGATGTAATAGGGCCTTAAAGAAAGAGGCATAGGTGTAGAAACCCGAGGGAGTGAGTGTCTAAATTCTATTATCTGCCTTTGTTGGCTCTAGGAAGACCCCTTCAAGAATGGATAATAAGGCTGAAATACAACCTAACTCTGTGCCCCTAATATCTCTTCTCAAACCTAGGTTCTAGCCGAATCCATAAGGTGAGTTAGAAGGTATAAGGAAAGAGGAAACTAGTTCATTTTAAGGGTAGAGATAGCAAAAAGAGCTAGAAATTGGTTTTTCAAAGAGGAATCCCCAACCCAAACATGTTCCCAGAATTTAATGAGGTTGCCTAAGTGCAAGTCATACCTGATCTAGGGTGAGAACAAGGGCAAAATAGCTTGAATAGCTTTCCAGGGAGATGCTCTTGTAGTAGTCCTTGCTAGAATCCCAAAGTCCCATCCATTGTCTGCCACCCCATGAATACTTTCCACTATCTTAATCCAAAGTTTTTCTTTCTCCAATGAAAATCTCCACAACCATTTCTCTAGTAATGCTAAGTTCATATTCCTTATGTTCCCAATTCCCAGACCTCCCTCCTTCTTACTCCTACACACCACCTCCCACCTAACCCTATGGTCCTTCTCCTCCCCTGGCTCCCAGAGAAAATCTGTCATTAGTTTTTCCAACCTGCTAGCCACCTTAACCAGAATCTTAAAGACTGACAAAAAATAGATAGGAAGGTTAGCTAGTGTAGACCTAATTAGAGTGATTGTCTCTCCAAGAGACAAATAGTTTTTCTTCCAATTGGCAAGTCTCTTTTCAAACCTCTCCACAACCGGAGCCCAAAAATCACCTTTCTGAGGATTATCTCCCAATGGCAAACCAAGGTAGTTTAAGGGCCAATTAGATACTACACACCCCAAAATGTTTGCACACTCACATACTTCCCCTTCCCCTATATTGATTCCAACTATAAAACTTTTCTCAAAATTCACTTTACGGTTTGGCATTTGCTCATAAAGTTGTATAGTGAGCTTCAGGTTTCTGATCCTATTGAGATCCCCTCCTTCACAAAACAGAATTTTGTCATCTGCAAATGGCAAGTGTGTGAGTGGTATGTTCTCTCTTCCGACTCTCCATCCTCTTATTAAATCCCTAGAATCTGCTTTGGAGATTAGTCTCCCCAACACTTCTGCAACCAATGTAAACAAAAAAGGGGAGAGGGGATTTCCTTGTCTAATCTCTCTCAAAGCTAGAAATAGTCCACCATTGTCCCATTCATCAAGATGGAGTAATGGCAATTCCTAATGCAGCCCATCATCCACTTGCACCAATTGTGTCCAAACCCAAAATTGATAAGCACCTCCAATAGGAAAGACCAATCAACCAAGTCATAAGCCTTTTCCAAATTCAATTTGCAAACCACCCCTCTTTTCCTGGATCTCTTGAAGTCCTCCAGACTCTCATTTGCTACAAGTATCTGATCTGTTATCTGTCTCCCCTTCACAAAAGCTCCTTGGTTATTTGCTATGATTGCTGGGAGCACCTTCCTAATTCTAATGGACAGCACCTTAGTGATGATCTTATAAAGGCTATTAACTAAGTTGATCGGCTTGTAATCCCTCGGATGGCTTGCATTCACTTTTCTTGGGTACCAATGTAATGAATGTGGAATTTAGCCCAGGGTTAATCACTCCTCTAGTATGGAATTCATCAAATACCAGCCTTAGGTCCTCTTTTAGTATCTCCAACAATCCTGATAAAAAGCCATCGTAAAACCATCTGGGCCTAGTGCCTTTGATCTATCCATAGAAAATACCACCTCTTTTATTTCTTCCAAATCAAATTTCTTTTCCAGCCACTCCCTATCTTCTAGCATCAGTGTTGGCCATTCCAACCCCTCAAGCCACGCCCTATTATTTAGGGGCCTTCTAAATATAGACCTAAAGTGATCCGCAAATGCCCTTGCAATCTCTCTTTGATTGGAAATTGTTGCCCCTTCAATCTCCAAACTTGAAATAATGTTTCTTCTCCTTCTTCCACTTGTCATAGCATGAAAAAACTTGGTATTTCTATCCCCCTCTTTTAGCCATTTGCATCTTGACTTTTGCCTCCAACTTATTTCCTCCTGAAGAAGATAGTCCTCTAACTGTTTGCACAATTTCCATCTTTGTTCCTTATCCTCTTCTGTTAGGTAGCCCCTCCCATCTTTGCTATCCAGGTCTTCAATTTGTGCAATCATACTCTGTTTCCTTTCCTCCAGTCTCCCAAACTCTAAAAGGTTCCATTCCTTGATTCTAACTTTCAAATATTGGAGCTTTTTGTGAAACCACATCCCACTCCACTTCACTGTTGGGTTGCTCTCTAACCACCACTCTTTAACTTTCTTAATGAATCTTGGGTGTCCTAACCACATATTTTCAAATCTAAATGAACCAAGACCTGCATTTCTCACCTCCTCCTTCCAAATTACAATAGGCCAATGGTTGGAGGTCACCCTTGGAAGTGCTCTAGAGTTCAGATTCCCCCAATGTTCTTCCCAATCATTTGAAAATAAAAATCTGTCTAGCTTAGAGCAAATTGGATTGACTTGGAGATTGGACCAAGTAAAACACCTATGTGACAATGGGATCTCTTTAAGTTCATAAGCATCAACAAATTGATTAAATCTCCTCATAATTGTTGTTGACCTCTGCCTAGGACAGTTTGTTTCTTCCAAGAATCTGATTACATTGAAATCACCTCCTAAGCACAATAACCCATCCCACAATCCCCTTATGTCGGCCAGTTCTCCTCATAATTTCCTCCTCTCTCTGTAGTCATTCGGCCCATACACATTGGTTAACACCCATTCAAATCCATCCTCCATTTGCCTAAACTTTAAGGAAATTGAAAATTGTCCTATCAATTCCTCCATACCTACAAGTACCTCATTCTTCCACATTGTCACAACACCCCCCTGTAGACCCCCAGGAAGGTAAAGCCATCCAACTAATCCCCCTACCTCTCCACACACTCCTTGCCCACTTGATGTCAAATTCTGCTCTTTTATTTCCTGCAACAGTACCACATCTTGATCTTTTTTCTTGATGGCCTCTTTTATTACTGCTCTCTTCCTTGCACTACCCAGTCCCCTAACATTCCAGCTTATGATCCTCATTAATCTCTATTCTCCACCCCTTAAACCTATTACCGCCACATATTTCCTTTCCTCCTTTCCCCTCTAACACCAAAGCTTTTATCTCCTTCAACATCCTTCAACAGTCTTTCAGCCTCACTCATTTTTCTCCTTTTAGCCTTAACTTCTTCTCTCTTTTTTTGTAAGAACACTTTCAGATCATTTGGATATTTCAATTTACACCCCAACTTCTGCACAAACACTGCTACAGAGTCCTCACTAGTCAGCTTTCTTTTGTTTGTCTTTCTATTTCTCTCCTCCTGACCTATGTCCACCTCTACCTTCTTCCTCCTGAGTTCCTTCTACACTAGACTCCTCTGCCCCTTCCTTCTGTGAATTATCATGCTCTCAAGGAATTCCAGAATTCTGTTATTTCTTTTAGCTTCCTCTTCTCTTCCTACCTCTCTCCTGACCCTCCCTACCTCTGCTGCTTTCTCTTACCCCTTCCTCTCCTATACAGGCTGCAGCCTCTGGACTGGGAATGGTATCTGGCACACAGGACACAGAGAAAACATTAGTATCATAACTTGAAAGGACACGGTTACCTGGGTTTTGCTGGGAAAGGATAGGAATACTGGAACTGGAGGCAAAAACTATCAGGTCGTGAAATGGTGTGTGAGAGTCATCTAACTCCTTGGTTCGGTTCTGATGAGTTTGCCTTCCTGTCTCCTTTGTTATACAGTGATCTCTTCCCTCACCTTCCTGTTTGTCCCTGACTACTATATCTCTGTTTTGTTTCTGGGAAGTCACGGATATTTCCTTACACATCTCCTGTCTGGCATAAAGATTTGGTGATGGAGCTTCTGAGAGTGAGTCAGGGTTTTCGCCCCTGACATTAGGAATATGTTCCGTTCTGTTGATTTTCACATGGTGTAGAGGCTGTTCTTTGCAAATTACTTCTGCTTCTTCTGTAAACAGAGTGCCAAGATTTAGAGTTGCTGCCATTTCTTCCTCTGACATCTTGTCGAGCTCAACACTTCCTATGCTGGACTGGTCATCAGAGTCTTCTTCTACTTCTGCTTCTTCCAAATGACAGTTCTACCCAGCTCTCATCAACGCCCTCCTCCTCAATGCATTCTCTTGCGTACCTGGGATTTGGCCGTTCCTGTGCTGATTGCCCTCCCCAGGTATTTCAGAAACTAGGCGAGGAATCCACTATAAGGAACCTATGGCTTTCTCAGTTCACCTGGTCGAAACTGAAGCACTGCCGAAAGTCTTCTTTGAAGAAGAAGATAGATGATTTCTATCGTCTATAGTCCCCAACATCTTCTCCTGGTCCACGTGCTCACTTAAACAATCACATGGAATGGGTTTCGACCCCTTGGTTGGACCGTTCTGTCCTCCTATTGGTTCAGATAGACCGGCCTGCACCAAACCTTTGACTGGTCCACCCCTCTTTTTAACTGTCCGGGCCCCTAAATTTTCAGTTAATTCAAAATTATTCAATTTTTTTTTTTCTTTTAATGGCTTGCGTGTCTTTTGGTTTTCCACTACCAACTTTCCAGCTTCCCCTTTAGGTCTGTGCTGTTCTTCACCCCATCTTGCCAACACCTGTGTGCCACATGTAACCCAGCCCACCACGTCATCATCATCTTCTACCTTGGTTCTTTGCCCCCAAAGCTCCATCTCTACCTCTGAAACCCGCCAAACTCTATACGAAACTCCATCAGCAAGCACTTTGATTGTTCTTGGGAGCAATTCTGGTTCCACCCTTGTAATCCTAACCTCATTAGTGGAAAAGAGGCATATGTTAGATATCTCCTGGATTGGGTGGATAATTTTTTGATAAAAAGGTAAGGTATAATTGTATTAATTAACCAGTCCTCTGTACAATGAGAAGCTGTAAAAAACAAAAGGACCTCAAAAAAAGGAGGCTATCTGATCAAAAGTCCTACTGTTTCTTTCAGTCCACACTGCCCACAGAATTGCCAAAGGAATAGAGGACCAGCAAAAATTTCTGTTCTTTGTCATGCCAGATATGTGCCAAGCCTCCAAACCAGTGTTTTAAAAGAGCAAGGTGCAGAGGTCAATTTGTGCCTGAGGTGCAAGGCGCAAGGCGAGGCACACGCCTTTTTGAAGCAAGGTGCAAAAATACAAAAAAATGATAAAAATAAAAAAATGTCAGAAAATTCAAAAAAATAAAAAAATATTAAACATAATATTAATAAAAAATATAAACTTAAATTTTAAAATAAATGTTTTAAAAAACCTATTATCTAAAATTAAAATACATAAACATAAGATGTAAAGCATATTCAAATGAGAATTTAAAAATAAAATCAAACATATAAAACATTTTCAAGCATGTAAAACCTCTAATCTCTTTTTTCACTCAATTTCATTACTTTAAGTAGCTAATGTAATGTAAAACATATTACATTTCTGATTCTACGAGCTGCCTTTGTGCCACGCCCCTCGAGGCAAGCCCAAACAAGTCCATGTTAGGTGATGGGGGTCCGGGGGCGGAGCCCTCGGCCCAGCCGCTATGTTCAAAAAAAGCAAAAAAAGCGTCAAATTTTCGAAAGGCGGACGCCTGGGCTGAGGCGCAAGGCGCATTGGGTGCATGCTTAGGTGCACCAGGCGTGCCTTTTGAAAGGGCTGTGCCTAGGACCTAGGCGAGGCGCATACCCCTAAAATGCACCTCACTTGTGCGCCTATGCATGCCTTTTAAATCACTGCTCCAAACATGCTTTAACTGAGGTAGGCATGCTCCAGCTTACCTTTACGCTCTTTAGAAAATAGTTCCAAATCACTGTTACATACTTGCAGTGTAAAAAGCAGATGGTTAATTGCTTCCATCTCCACACTGCACTGACAGTATCTCATTGCACATAAAACCTTTCTTCAGCAGCATCTCTTTTGTGAGGCATTTCTCTAAAACTGCCACCCAAACAAAAAATTTGACTTTAGAGGGTGCCACTGTCCCCAAAATGGTCCGGCTAGGAAAAGGTACTTCATTTCCTCCTACTAAAAATCTGTAGGACTTAACTGAGAACACTCCTGATCTATTCCACTTCCACACCAGTGAATCCTGACTTTGCAAATTCAGAGTCTGATCTTGGAGCAAAGCTAGGAGATTTCCTGCCTGATGAATCTCCCAATCATTAAAGTCCCTTCTGAAAGAGGGGATCCAGCAAATGTTATCTCCCCTCTGCACAAAAGAGTCAGCTACCAGCACCTCTTTGTCAACTGCCAGATTAAACAGAATGGGGAACAGCTCTTTGAGAGAACTCCCCAGTCCAAGGATCTAGCCACAATCTGATCCTTCTGCCATCTCCAATTTTAAACCTGATGCAACGTCTAAATTGAGCGGTGGCTCTACATATTCCTTTCCACAGGCTACAACCATAAGTCAAAAGTGGACGACCACTGTCCCAACCATTATTGTCCAGCCCAAATTTCTCAGATATTACCTTCCTCCAAAGGTTGCATGGTTCAGTATCAAACCTCCAATGCCAACTGTCTAATAAGGCTAGGTTGAAGGACTTTAGATCTCTTATCCCCAAGCCCCCTTGTGAATGGGTTTTGCATATCTGACCCCAATTCACTAGATGATGCTAGTCTTTCCATCCTGCCCACAGAAGACCTACTTTGCAGCCCATCTTTTTTTTTTCTAAAAGCCCCACTACCTCCGAAGGGATTGGGAAAAAAGAAAAAATAGGTAGACAGGCTGGCTAGAACACTTATGATAAGAATTACCTTCCCACCTTTGGAAAGATACCTTGCTTTCCAAGTGGCCAGTTTTTGATCCATCCTCTCTAAGATTGGGTTCCAAATGGCTTTTGATGTGCACGTGACACCAAGTGGCAGCCCCAAATAACTGGTTGGTAGAAGACCTACTTTGCAGCCCAAAAGATCAGCCAAACTCTATATGTTAGAAACTTCACCCACAGCTATCATTTCACTTTTTGCTAAGTTCACCTTTAACCCAGAAACAATTTCAAACCAGAAAAGGAGATGCTTTAGATGAATCACTTGTTCCTCCAAAGCTTTGCAAAAAAAGTGTACTGACATTGTTAGAGACCTAGATGGAGATAGCAGGCCAGGGCAGGTTGAGGTCTATTAGAGCAATGCCCATCTTCCAAAGGGTATACTATAGAAGGCCATGTAAGAAGAAGTCGGCAACTGCAGTTATAGCTGCCTAATGGTTTAACAAACACTGTAACCATGAAAGCTGTTAGAAGTTAGTTAGACTGAATAACTGCCAATCTGAGTTGTTACATGATGTAAACCTATGTAAGTGAAGGTGACAATAATAAGAGGTACTTATGTTTGCCAGTTCTCTCTCTCTCTCTCTCTCTCTCTGGAGATTGCATCCTCTCAAAGTGGTGCCTCAGTTGGGCATTGTTTTTTGTCAGTAACTACATCATTTGGAAACCCTACTCATCATATTAATGACATTCTTATTCTTGAAATGGATAAAACTGTCCAATTTTAGTAGGTCAATTATATAATTTGAATAGTGAGAATTCTCTTGAGACTGAAAACTGTGAAATTTTGGGTGTAGTCAATAAAAAAAATGTTTACTTATTTATTCACTCGCTATCTTCTGATATACTTGTTTCATGCCATAACCACTACTTGATCAATGAGGCTAATGAGTTTAATCCCATGAGTTATTGGGCCGGTGTTGAGTTATTAGGCCCAGCTTTGTTTTATTTTTATTTACTTTATTCAGTTAGGAAGTTATTGGGCCTTAGGCCCATTAGTTTATGTTAAGTTAAGCTGTGTCTTTTCAGCTACTTACAAGTAGCCGACCTACTAAGGGTATTCTTGTATTTGTACATTCTTTTTTCTGAAGTACATAAATCAAAGGAAGGGGGCGGCCAGAATTAATTCTTTTTGGCTTCCTCTCATTCTCTTCTACTTCTTCTTCTCTTCCTTTCTAACTGAAACCTTTCAGCTCTTTCTTCTTTTCTTCACAATGTTTATATTCAAAAACAGCTATCAGCTTTTCTACCGAGTCAAAGAAGGAGACTTTACAGGTGGACATGAGGAAAGTGGGGAAGTTGGAGGAAAGGATGAGGGTGTTGAGAGTGAGCTTGGTTGGAAGATTTGTGGGTTTGGATTTGGAAGTTTACGAGGTTGAAGCTTGGGTGAACCCCAAATGGGGAAAGGACATGATATTGGGGGTCAGAAAATTGAACGGAGGTATGCTCCTTGTTTCGAATGCAGCTACAGTAACCCGAACCAGGAGAGAAGGAAGAAGAAGATGAAGAAGAAAAGAGAAAGAGAGAACAGGAGGGTTTAGTCAAAACTGATTCGTWCACTGTTCATTCGACCCCCTAATGGTTATTAAGTTCTAATAACCTTTACAAAGACTAAGCTGCCCTTACTTAAGTGTGGGCAGAGTATCTCTAATAAAACT
>NW_010729163.1:2134213-2144322 GCF_000365185.1 Nelumbo nucifera
AAGGAGGGACAGATCGAATGAATCTGCCGCCGCCACTCTCTCAATATTTATAGTTTATATTCACTAAATGTAGGAAAGGACAGAATTGCCCTTAATGCTTACATGGCAAATAAAACAAATAAATAACTGAGATAACAAGCTGTCTAAGATAACTACCAACTAACACTGACAAACTAATCAAAGGTTATATGTGCTGTCATACGAACACAGTGGGGCCCATAGCCGTGGGGCCCACATCAGTGTTATCTACACTAAAGATGTAAACTGTTGTTTTGTCACTGGTTTATGTTTTTTCGTTTCACAGTGCAGTTTTCGTGCACCATATATTTTGCGTAGAAAAATAGCAAGGTTATTGTGTTGTAATGAATAAGAGCAGTTATTATCGTTATTCATTTGTTTTTGATGAATAATAGGCGCCATCTTTATTTATCTATTTAACTTAATGAGATTCTACAAATAGAGGCAAGGCATAATCTCTGTCTGTGCATCACAATAGTAGTTCTCTTGTGTTTGGATTGGTTGCTTATAAAGGTGCCATTGCATAGCTACTTCTTGCACATGGGCTACTATGCTTCAATTTTTTTTTTTTTTTTATGTAAACAACTACTACTGTTTGTTTTTACTTCTTTTGATTCTTCTATTATTTTCTTTTTGCTTCTATCAGAACCTGTTAAATGACTTCTTTGCCTTTTTCTGTTTCAGCTTTCATCCAAATGTGATAGTAGGTTATTCCGAATTCGTTTCGATTCACCTAAGACTGGGGACTTCCCATTTCTTCAAGCATACTCCTGTCCAATACGCTGCATATCAAGGAATCGTAATACTCGAACATCTTCAATGCCATTGAAGAAGTCAATTTCTGTAGGCCATCCGCTTGATGGGCCTCAGTCATCTGGAGTGGATGATGGATCCATAGAAACGCAACAAAATAATGGAGAAGGGCTCTTCTCAGTATTTTCTATGCGTGAACCAAAGTCCAGTCCACCCCCAAAACGCATTAAAGTTGGATCTGAAAAGTCATCTGCAAGAATCCAGGCTTGCCCCATTTCAGATTGTCCTGATATTGGCTACAAAGCTCATTCATTTTCTACTAACCAGGTATTTGATGAGCCATTCTCTTTATAGAATAGTGTTTCTTTTCTTTTTCCTTCTACTTCCTGCAACAATCAAAGACATACCCCATTTGATTCTGGGATGTTCAATTTCAAAACACTCTATTAGGTGAACATAACCTTTTGCTCAAAATGCCATAGTGATAGGCTGATAGCTACTTATTTTCACACCATTAGGAAGTTGACAGTTGACACTATGCATAATGGTTCCTCTGGATTATCTTCCAACTTCCAGCTGTGCCAGCAGCTGCTTCCAGGAATGTTGGCCTCATTTCGGGAAGCTGTCTATATGTTTGTTTTGTTTTTTCCAGCTCTAGTGGATCAAAGGAAAGTTCAGTTATTAACATTTTAGCAAACTGGCCAAGAGAAAGGTTGAACCAGTTTTCAAAAGTATCAGCTCAAAATTCTTTGATTCCTTATCTTATTGGCCTTTCTGAGATGTCTTTCCTGGAGGGACAATTGAAATCCATTTCATCAATAATTCCCTCAATGGCCCAACACCAAAGAGATGAAATTTAATTTTCCCACTCCATGTAAAGGAGGGGACTGTATCTTCACATGATTGTCTTCTAGTGGAGGATCTATAGACCACAAATTATGCTTTTATAACATAACCCATAGGAAATTCTTCAAACTCTTCCCTTGTAAACAGTCCAAAAAAGAAATCTTGTGCACCTCCACATGTTTTTTTCCTCTTTATGTTGAAGGAGAAAAGAATGCCATAGGAAAAAGCATTGAGATAGCAATTGGGTTAGCTAAACAAGGGGTTTATAGGGACTCTTTGTTTTGGGCTATATTGTAACTGTCTTTTTGTTTTGTTATTCTGTATGGTGAGATAAGAGTGTTTATCTCCCTTATACTCTTGTACCTGTGTTTTTTTGTCTCTTTTTTAATAAAATCTGCGAGTTATTTATAAAAAAAAATCAAATAGAGACAATAAGTATTGCATAAAAGGCACATATGGGGTGATAGGCAACAAGATAGACTTCTACTTTAGTACTCATCATTGGTCATAAACTCACAATCTTTATATGAAAAACCTCCAAAGTAATAAAAAAAAAAATACAAAATACCACCCAGGAGAAAGCATCCCATGAGGATCAACAAGCTAATACCCTTTTATCCTATCTAATCAATTATGAAATGAACCAGACAGACAATCCAAAAGATTAGTAGCATCTTGTACTTCATGATGTTGTAGACCGTTAGAAAACTCAAACTTGCAAGAAAACACCGAATAGGACCAAGAATTGCAAAAATCAATAAGAAAAGCAGGAAACAAGACACTTGAGTGGAGCCTCCCCAGAAAAGGTTCTTCCAGAATGCTTTTAAGGAAAGGAAGTTAGAGCCTGCCCTCTTCCTAAGGAAATCTCTACAACCATTTCCCTAATAATTCAGTGTTTTGTAATTCAAATGCCTAGTTCTTAACTCACCTGTCTTCATGTTAAGACAAACCGTTCTCTAATTAATCAAGCGATCCTTTTCTGTTCACCCAACTCCAAAAGAAAGTCTTAATGATCTTTTCAACTTTCTTTACCTTCTTCATTGGGGCCCAAAACCAAGAAAAAATTATACATCTAAAATTAAAAATAAAAAAGTATACATCTAAAATCGGAAAAAGTATGCTCAATCAAATAATCAAATTTACTCTCCCAACCAAAGAGATACTATTCCTTTAATAGAGTAAAAGCTTATTGTATCCAAAATTACATTGTACTTGGTTTACCATTTAATGGGAAACCAAAGCTCATTGGTAGAGAAGAAATTTCATGGCTCAAAATTTTAGCAAAATCTCCTGTTCCCAATCTTCCGTATTAATTCCTACCATATAACATTTATCGAATTAACTTTAAGGCTATGAACCTAAAAAAAAAAAGAATAGTTACCTTCATCTTTGAATACCAATTGCTTCATCCTCTTTGCAAGAAATGATACTATTATCTGCAAATTGGAGATCAAAAACAATTACCATCACCTCCACCCACCTTAAAACCTATTAAGTACTAACAAGTCACCTGATAATATCTACTTACTAATCTGTTTACATCATCGGTCAATAAAAGTGAATAAAAAAGAGAAAAGGGATCACCCTGCCTAAGATCTCTTTTAATCAGGAAAATCATGAACTGAGCCATTAATCAAGATTGGGGAATGAGCATATAATTTAAACACTCTTAAATCCATCTCCATGCCCAAGTTGGATCATAACCTAGTCCAAGAAAAAGAAATCAGCATATCAGATTATTTTTCAAAATCTAATTTATAGATCAATCCTTTCTTCCCATCCTCTTTGAGCTTTCCAGTTTTTCATTTGCAATGAGGGTTTGAAATCAGTTTGTCTTTCCCTTAACAAAACTCCTTTGATAAGAGGAAATGAATGAATCTAGCAGTGCCCTTATCCTTAAAGAAAGCATTTTTGGTAGCACTTCTTAAACACTGCCCACAAGACTAATAAGATGATAATCTCTTGATATTGAGCTATAGAGATGGTATTTGCGTGCTTATTGAATTTTCTCTCGCATGGATTTCCTTCTACACCTCCATCAAGCCTCTTTATTGAATTTTCCTCTCATAGGCTCAAGCTCTTCTTCATTCTCTTATCATTGAAAGTGGTTTTACAGAACACAGATAAACATGATAGTAATAATATCTGAGCATGCCATATTTTGGCCTGCTCTTCCTATTTGATTTGTGTTCTCTGATCTCTATTTTTATGTTTATGCATTTTCTATTGTATCTCACTAGTTGACCCTTAGACAGGGTGACAATGCCTTTGGGATGACGCTTGAGGAGAAACATGAAAATCTTGAAGGAACAGATGACACCCCCTCTGATTCTGAAAGTGTTCAAGCAAGAAATTCAGCTTTCAGGAGGGTTGTGAATACCAGAAATCAAATTTCAGACATGACCATTTTCAAATATTGCTTAGGAGGAATGAGTGAGCGAGCTCTACTTCTCAAGGAGGTTGCATCCACTGCTACAGACCAAGAACTAGCAGACTTTGCACAGCAGGTTTCCCTATACACAGGATGTTCCCACCACCAGTAAGCTGAAAGAATATATAGTAACCTTGGTAGTTTTAATATGTTAGCTACTTATATCCACTTAAATAATTCTTGCATATATTAGCTGAATGTAGGAATGGCAGAGTACATTACCCACAAGCAGAGGGAGTTTACATGTATCAGTAGAGTTGCAATTCAAATTGCTTGGGTTGGACTGCAGGCCCAACCCAGGTCCAACCTAGGGCACTGATGGTTGGATCTGCCACATCATCCCTCCGTGTGGCATAAATAAGCTAGATTATGTAGTGAAGCTCCTTACTTGACTCGATCAGGAAACCCTCCCTCCTTTCTTCTCTCTCTCTCTCTCTCTGAGAAATGGATTGTGTGGATTGCATCTTACAATCATCTAACTTGGGTTTCATAAATGGTCTCTGGAACGAGTTAGTATTTCTTCATTCATTCCCATCCAACGATTTAGTACATAGCCTCTTGTTCCTGTACCATGCGTGCTCATATCCTAGCAGTTTATAATTAATGCATTCTGCCCAAGTTTTCAACTTAGATATCTTGTCTTTTTTAATATGTTCTCTTATGTTTCTTTAGGTACCAAATATCAATATCAAAGCGATTGGTACAGGAGGGAACCAATGCATGGAATTTGATCTCACAAAACAAACATCAAGTTCTTTGGGAGAATGCAGTCTTTGAAATTGAGGAGCAATTCATGAAAATCTCTGGCTGCAGTTCTAGGGGTCTAATGGAAGAGGTAACTCAATTTCTTGATTTTTGTCAGTTGAAGTGATTACTTTTTCCTTGATAAGGCTTAAGAACACCTGGAATTAGCTGCCTGTTTATGGTAAGACATCACTAGTTGAAATGACTTGGTGACCTCAAGTCTTTGACAAGTCTTGAATGTTTCTGTATTAGTTAATATATGAAAATGGCTGTTCATATGGAAACTTGGTAAGATGAGTTCACTAAATCAGTTGAAGGTAGACTAAGATAGCTTGGACATGTTCATGGAATAATACCTACTGCACCAGAGCCATAGGGATCTAAAAGATCTACCTACAACAAGGCAAAAAACGAAATTGATTGAGACAGAAAGACAAATTTAGAAATGTTTAAATAGAATTCATGTAGAACACTCAAGTCAGGATAAGTTGAACTGGAAGCCATGGAAGTTCATAGCTTTCAGGGTTCAACCACCACATTAACCTCTCAGAATTCCCAGTCTGGATATCCTGGTGGTTCCTGGGTTTAGGATCAATTATCTGGTCCTCAAAATATTGGCTGGGTAAACTTTTATTGAGTTAAGCAGTAATGCAAAGGGAGCTCCATTTGGCTCAGTAAGATTGTTACATGAACACCCTGATTTAGGACGGATCCTACATTTAACTTGGTGTCCATACGTGTTGGATGAATTTACACTTATGCTCACCATGTTGAAGCACCTTTCCGGACATGCATCTGATTCTGATTCCCATGTTAAAGTGCACTCAATACTGTTTAGTAAGCATGAAAAATTATTTGACTTGGTCAAGACAAAGTTGATTTTGTTTTGTTATCCAACAACTTATATAATGCATAGAAAGCTTTCTCAGTTTAATCTATCTTATTTCACAGGACTTTGAAGTTCTGCGAAGAATTTCTGGATGCAGGGACTACATGACCCAAGAGAACTTCGATAAGATGTGGAACTGGTTATACCCAGTAGCCTTCTTATTATCAAGAGATTGGATGAACGAAATGTGGGCTAGTACGTCACCCAGGTGGATAGAAGGATTGATCACAAAGGAAGAAGCAGAGTCTTCACTCAGAAGTCCAAGACTCCAAGAGCCAGGGACCTTCATACTAAGGTTTCCTACTTCACGGAGTTGGCCCCACCCAGATGCTGGTAGCTTGGTTGTTACTTATGTTGGTGCTGATTACTCCATTCATCATAGGCTGTTGTCCATTGATTATAGGTGTGTCTTTAATTAAACCATTGCAGTTTAGTTTTGTTTGATAACAAAGTATTCATCCATTAGAAAAAGCAGATGGGATGAAATATTGTTATCTCCTGTTTCACTCTCACTGATAAGTAGGGCGTCATCTGAATCCGCCATTTGATAGTTGTCAACCAGAAAAGCTCTTAGACTACAGAGTTTCCTCATCTGGATGATCTTTAACATATATTAGTCAATCAGGAAATATGGAAATAGGTCTATATGAGTTCACATCAAATGGTTAAAATTATTTGTTTTTGGTTTTAAAGACCTTTGTGGGTTCTATTTATCAAATGTTGGAATGTTGGGTTTCAATCTGTTTGTCTGTCTGTACAAGATTGTGGAGGTGATGGTTCTTTTTCTTTTGGTAGGAAAGTAGGTCAGTGTTCAGTTGTTAACAGGGTCAAGACAGAACTCTTAAGGCTGATTACAGGTCTGGAGCAAGAATCCTTTAAAACCTGCCAACTAACTAGATGGTAGCTTCAATTTTTTTTCCACTTATTTGGTGGTCTGTCTTGAAGAAACATGGAGAATATGTTTCCAATGCAAAATGTCTATATCAGAGTTGCGGCAATTTTCAGTTGCCCTTTGTCTCAAATTTCAATTGGTTGTATTGATTAATGGACCTAGATTAGTGAGAGAGTTCACATGCAGTGCTGGTATAATTGGTAATTAGGCAAATAGTCAACATTTCAGTTATCTCTGAAACATTCTCTATATTGATGAATCCATGAATTGGCTGCCTACTGTTTGGATTATCTGGATTTAGACCATGATTTATATGAAGGAAGCCTACTGCTATTCTATTTCTTTGACCAAATGAGGGCTTCTCATAATGAACCTGAACGAGTGTTGTATTTTTTGAACTATTTTCAGTCCAATAGGTGGCCTAGCATTTGGTGCCCATGCCTTCCATTTGTAGGGGAATTGAATACTTATTTAGAAATGTCTATATACATATTTTTGCATGCACAGTCTCTACCTGATATTCTCTTTATCCTAAATCATTTGTCACAGGGAGATGAGCAAAGGAACACTGCAGGACTTGATACTGGACGAACCCCGACTCTCACGATTGGGAAGGCAAGAGATATCTCAACTTCTTTTCTTTTTTTTTTTTTACTTTGTGGATTGAAACACTTGGACCCAGAATGGCAATTTGACTCATCTCCAAGTGAGGGAACCGGAACAGGAACAATGTAACTATATATATATATAGACGTAGCTATTATTTGGCTCATCTATGATGCATAAATTGTCTTGTACCAATATGTCTTTTCTGATGATTTGAAACTAATGATAATGCAGGGTAACAAGGGAAGTTAGCAAGTTTGCTTGAGACGAAGTCTGAATATCATTCCTCACTTGGCAAAGATGATTGAACATTGTACTTAGCCTTAGCCTTCCTTTTCCCGTTTGTGTATAATGTTTTTTTAATTGTATTTACCATCTTTCCTTGAACACATATTTGTCATGCACAAACAGAAAATAGCAGTTAAATAGAAATGAAACATTCTTTTCCTCTTTATTCAGATTCAGACCACGTAGGGAGCATGGGGCCCGCCCAAGTGACCGTATTATCAAAAACTCATAACCAGTGTTTGCAAAAGTATCTGACAGAACAATTGATTCAACAAGGATGCACACATCTAAAGGTGTTCAATTGTCTATACTTCTCAGTGGGTTGGAATCCGATTACCAGCACATTTCCCCTTTCTTGGCATATAGGAATAAAGTGATTATAAGTCAAAATAAAAATTTCTTCTAGCCTAAGATAATCTCTCTGCAACTGCAGCTATGAAATAATTTGAACTTGTCGGATGAGGGGTATAGCAAAAGAAATTGAAAATTTCTTGTGTTACCATAAGCATAGAATCAGTATTAGCCAAAGAAATTGAAATTTTGAAATATTAACTGATTCCAAAGGGTAGCCCACAACTAGTCTGTTATGGACTCGTGCGTAGGATTTCGTCACGGGTCGGTCCATAGGGAGAAAGCTTTGCTTTTCCTTGCGCCTTCCTTTGCGTAGACCCTATTGCAGAAACTGAATGGGTGATTTGTCCAAGAGACCACCCGAATTCTCCTAATGGGTGATTTGTCCAAGAGACCACCCGAACTCTCCTTACTCTTTTCTTGATTGAAAAACTGAATGCCTTTATTTCAATTCGTGGTTCTTTGAATAGGAGATTACAGAAGGAAATTCCTAATTAAACTCAAACTCCAACTTGAACTCAAACTCTTAATTACCTACTCCTAATGGTAACACAACTCTTACTTAAGATAAGATAAAGATAAGGATAAGGGATGAGGAATGGTGTAGCTGGCGGCGAGTTGGCGGGTAGAGCTGATGTGGTAAGATAAGTGTGGGCCCACCCTGATGAGTTGTCATGTGGGCCCCACCCTACTGCTGTTGTTGGCGGTGCGCGCATTTCGCAGTGTTGTTGTCGTGAGGTGCGTGCTGCTGCCTAGTGTTGTTGTCGTGTGGTGCGTGTTGCGCGCTGCCGGGCGGTGCATGCTGCGCGCTACCAGGCGGTGTGTGCGGTGCGCTGCCGGGCTGCTGTGCCACGCTGCCGGGAGGTGTGTCCATAACATCACACCCCTCCTGGTCTACAAGCTTGTCCTCAAGCTCGAATTGGGTGTCGAAAACACCCTCAAGGGAATCCTGGATGGCTTTGCCCTCCTGGATCGGGTTCCCATGGAGGGGGTTCATCCTCATCTTCCTCTTGTTTCACAATGAGGCATAAAAGTCTCTTGCACTTGTGCCCTGCTAAGTAGAGTTCGTCGCAATTAAAACACTGCCCCCTCGCCCTGCATTCTGCCATCTCAGCCTTGGACAAGTGCTTAATGGGGGTGTAACGACGTTGCTCCCTGCACTGGATGTCGATCTGGGATTGGTGCTTGTCTGTGGCTTCCGTTCTTGGCTGGCTGCTGAGTATGGAGCCACTCCGACTGGTTTCGGGGATGCCCATGCTGATGGAGGCCGCCCCATACTGACGGTCTCGTGGCTGAGTTGTAGTTTGCGTTCAAAGGCGCGTGCTAGGTTCATGGCTGTCACCAGGTTGGGAGGGTGTTGCATCTCCACGTCCACCCTTAGGGGTTCTGCTAGCCCTGCGGTGAACATGTCGACTTGTTGATCTGCGCGAACCAAGGTTGCTCTGGCGAGAAGGGTTTGGAACTGGCGTTGGTATTCTGCCACGGTTCCAGTTTGCTTGAGGTTGATTAACTCGCCCAACGGGTTGCTTGTCAACGGTGGTCCGAACCTGAGGAGACAATATGATTTAAACTGCCCCCAACTGAGACCGAGTTCTTCTTGCTCTAGTCTGTAGAACCAGAGCTGTGCCTCTTCTGATAGGTGGAAGGCGGCTAGACTGACTTTATCCTTGTCATCAGTACGCTGGTTATGGAAGAACTGTTCGCAGCGATACAGCCATCCTAACGGGTCTCCGGTGCCGCTGTAAGATGGAAATTCCAGCCGGCTATACTTGGGAATAACAGCGGCTGTTGGGGCAGCGGTCTATTGTTCGCTGGACGTCTCCGCCCCGTCTGGATGGCGATTGTTGGTGGTGGCGGTTCCCTCAAAGCTTCTTTCTTTGTTGTAGAGGAACGCTTCCAGCAGGCGTCGCAGCTCCCGGACATCATCCTTGACCTCACGAACCTCCAGGCTGGTTTCAGCGAGCCTATGCTCTAGCTCGTGGACCTTGGAAGACAGCGGCTTCTGTTCCCCCATGACGGTAGGCTCTGATACCAGAATGTTATGGGCCCCTGCGCGTAGGATCTCATCACGGGTCGGTCCACGGGGAGAAAGCCCTGCTTTCCCTTGTGCCTTCCTTTGCGTGCAAACCCTATTGCGGAAACTGAATGGGTGATTTGTCCAAGAGACCACCCGAACTCTCCTAATGGGTGATTTGTCCAAGAGACCACCCAAACTCTCCTCACTCTTTTCTTGACTGAAAACTGAATGCCTTTATTTCAATTCGTGGCTCCTTAAATAGGAGATTACATAA
>NW_010729163.1:2144737-2174590 GCF_000365185.1 Nelumbo nucifera
TGCTACATGCTGCCGGGCGGTGCGTGCTGCACGCTGCCAGGCTGTCGGGAGGTGCGCGCTGTTGGGCGGCCCGCTGTGCGTGCTGCTGCTTATGACTGTGCCGCAGTGCGCTGCCGGGCGGTGTGTCCATAACATAGTCAGCTATGGTTTCTATTCTTTTCACCATTGGCATGAATTGGCATGGAAAATGAATTCCCTTTGATCATTTGATGCCAGTCCAATAGTCCAGAGGCTAAAATAAAAAAAATAAAAAAAATAAAAAGAAAAAAATATTCCTACTTGATCCCTGGGATTACTACAGGTGTGAAGTTTCTTAAGGGTATGTTTGTTTTGAAGTAAAAGGGAAGGGAAAGGTAGGGAAACCCATACAAGGTTTGTAAAGGTTTTCTTACTTTTTTCTTTAAACCAAACACAGCCTAAATGTATAGAGAGAGTCCGCGTTCTGTGAACCCGTGGGTGCACGGGAAGCATGAACCGTCCAATAGGAGGTGTGCACGTCACCAATTTCATACTCATGTTAACGTTAACGGGATTCAAACGTTAGCTACTTGAATCCGGTTGAACCAGACACAAAAGGACAAATAGAAATGAAAACCCATTATTTGGGATTTGGGATTTCATTTGAACTCTTTCCCATTTTCCTTCTCCTCCGAGCCCTAACCCAAAAGAAGCATCCCGCTCTCCCACCGGCATTCATAAACGTGGAATCAACCGACAGCAAGCCTTCTCGTCTTCTGCTTCCTATTCTTCTTCGAATCTTCTTCTTCTTCCTCTATTTCGAATCCTCACTTGTTCTTCTCTTGTAAACAGATCGAAGGTCCATTGTTCCAAAGCCGACGGTCATCAATCCTCGGAACGAAGGTCCCCCATTGGGGCAGCATGATATGGGATGATAATTTTGCTCTGAAATTTCTTGTTTTTCCTGTTCAGAGGCCTAATGCCCTTACCGTATCTCTAGCGTGGAGGTGGTCTCTCCCTCTATTGCTTTTCTTTCTCTCTTTAATGAAGTTGTTCTCACAAAACAACTAACTAAATAAATAAACAAACAAAAGCATTCCCATTCAATTTTCATCATCTATATCATATTTATCTGAAAACATATGTGGGTCTCTCATTGGTGTTTTGTTGTTAATGGAATTTGTATAGGGTTTTTGGGATGATGCCATGATGGTTGATTAAATTTTCCTACCTATTTCTATTTCATCCGGATAATGGAATTTGGTTCTAAAAAAAATAAAAGAGAGTTGGCTGTTAACCCATTGGGTTGCATGACCGATACACATTAAGAACACCATGAGGCAAATAAAAATGTGGACATGAAGATATACATATAAATTGGAAAAGAATAAAATGGAAAACTTTATTCCTCTCATTTCTAAATCTCTTTAACCATTTTCCTTGGTTTGTATCATTTAGGCCATCATCTATGGTAAACAAAGTCATTCTTTCTCATCATTAGGCCCATCCTGATGCAGGATTAGTGCTTGGTAGGGCCTACAATGCTGGGTCTAATATAAAATTTGAGTGAAGTTTGAAGATAAAATGATTCAATTTTGGTTTAGGTCTAGCATTTAGATTAAGAGTGAAAATAGATTTGGGTTTGGATTAATGATTATTTATGTCTATAATCTCTACTATTCTCACTCTTATATCCATGTTTTCTTCTCAGTACCTTCATAGATGTTCTGACAAAAGAAAGGGATTTGGTGGTTCACATCCATCGCCCTCAATTTGAAAGTATTTCATTTAAAGTTATTCATTGTGTCTGTTTTGCCATTTTGGCAAAATGAAACAAGAGGGACGCTTCATTGGGATTGCATGACACTCTGAAACACAGAGGCCCTGTTTGTTTTTCGGTAAGTTACTTACCTGGGTAAATGTATTTACCCGGATAAGTGTTTTCCAGGAAAGATATACCCGAGTAAGTGCATTTACCCATGTTTTTTTATTTCCCATGTAAATAAGGTATTGACCATTTTATCCATAAAAATCTATTATTAAAAGGGTTATTTTTGTCCAATTCAAGTTTTGGCAATTTCTCTCAGGTGGGAAAGTTATTTATCCACATAGGAGATGGGTAAGTAATACCCAGAAAAACAAACTTTTCCTGGTCCCCACATAAATCTGAAAAAAGAACATGGGATTCTTGGTCAGTGAGAATCAAAATCCCATTGACCAACTTTCCCCCCTCTCAAAATCCAGAAAAAGAACGCCCCTAGAATTGCAAATTCAGTAGGTTGTGATACTTGAAAATGCAATGATTGTGATCAGGCAGATGTAGGATCAAAACAAACCAATGACTTGCTAGTTACAAACTGACTATTGAATTATCTTGTAGTGTATCATGATTTTTCTCATTGAATAATCTGGGTCTTATCTAATTGCTAATTTGCTCTCTAATTTTGTTTAGATTTTATGAATTTGCTCTTAATATGGATCTGGAAACTGTCCAGACTCCAGAGGACCCGGGGAAAGAGGAAGATGGCTTTGCATTTCATTATATTTTTGGCTTCGTTCAGCCATACTACGTAGAAGATGATAGGCTTCGTGCAGTGTGTTTATTGTAATCATATAGTCTTCTCTTTTGATGAGAGTTTGTAATTTTAATTTTCTTTACAAGGCAATCTTGCCCAACCTGGTTTTTTGTTGTATCTCAATAATAATACATTTAGCTATGCATTATTATGGTGTATAAGACTTCATTGGGATCATTGGGCATGAATATCACATTTGTTAGAGATTGGTGGATCAGAATATAAAGGAATCAGATCAAAAAATGTAATCAGGACCTGGAAACCAGTCATGGCTTAGGGGGGAAGTTCTTTTATCTACAAATCCACTTACACTCCCCATAATGTGCAAAAGGTGTGGATTCCGAAGAAATGCATGACCTACGCCCTTCTAATGTTGAAGTATCTCTTTTGGGGGCTGAAAGTTTTTAAAGAACATGTGAAGTGAAACAATGATTCCAATACTTTTAGACGATTATCCATGTCAGCCATCAATTTGGCAAGCTCATCAATTCGGGTTTCTAGATCTTTTTGGTTGTGCATGGATGAAGTGTCATCATTCTTGATGCGGCACGATCCGGGCACTCCTACCTAGCTACTGACTGGTTCCTTGTTGACAACGGACGACACTTGAGAAGATGGAAAAGAAGGATTCCTGGGGATTTACCCGGTGGGAATACTTCGAAGCTTAAATCAGAACGTTGGGGAAGGAGAAAGAAGAGTGCGAAAGCTAAGAGTGTAGGTCGCGCTTTATCACTATGCTCGAGAGATTAGCTCGCGAGCAAGTAAAGACTCAGGTTGAGAATATGAGAGTGCAGAAGTATTCAAAAGTCTGAGAGTAATCCCTTCTCCTTTGCCTTAGGGGCTTTTATAGGGGAGTTACTATCAAATCGGGTGTAATCGCCACTGGGCCTCTGCCGTAGCCATTACCTGCCAGGGCTGCGCAGGTGATCGTTGCAATGTACCTCTTGGTCGGATGAGTGACACGTCTTAAAGGGGTAGGCACGCTTTCGCCTGCTGAGAGACGTGGGTGCAGACTGTCGAAAGGACAGGGAGTGCGTCGTCAGTCAAGAGACGTAGCGCAGACTGATCGGTACGGTTTGTCAGGTAGAAGCTTCCTGAGAAACGTCCGCACCGCTCATTCGCGAGCTACTTTGTAGCGAACTTAGGAATACTTCGGGGTTACCCTTACTAAGGTTGTTCTTTGGGGTGACTTATCCGCTTGGGGGCTGGAGCGAGCTGGTTTCCCTAGCACGCGAGCTGAAGTAGTCTTGGAGTATCCCCTTCTAGGTAGCTCGGGGGACCCGAAGCTCGTGTTGTAGTGAGCTCCTCCTACAGTGAACTATGATATAGTGAGCTGCTTTATGGGCTCGTTACTTAGCCATGATCAGGCTATGACGCTGAGCTGTTGCCCGTGCTGAGACATGTCCACGTGTCATCACTTCATAGGTCAGGTCAAATCATCCTTCATCAATTGCCCCCCACTCCTCGAGCTAAAAGTGTTGCCTTAGCACGAGGAGTTCATGAAGTATTATGGACTGATTTGACCGAAATTCAAACTTGATTGACTGCTCACATTAAATGCGTTTGCGGGAATCGGGAGATTTTCTGACCTTTCGTATTCTGAAAACGTGCAGAGGTGGCTCTTAACTCCGGATGTCGTGCAGCCATCGTTACCTCAATCATGGGAGACGTGCAGCCAATCGCTTTTCGATTTCAGAAGGCGTGCGGTCAACACACCTGCGAACTGTTAGATCTGCCTTAATCCAGGCCATTGATTCGGATGCGCGGAGACTATAAATAGGATGGCCCTCTGGATCTCACTTTCTCTCACGCCATCTTGCTATTTTCAGATTCTGAGATCGTGCATCTGTCAAGTCTACTCGAGTTCCTCAGTTTACTTCGTCCCGTCTTTTCCGGTGAGTCTCGATTACTGTTAATCATGTCTGGATACCCGTACCATACTCACCACTAGGGCGGTGGCTAGGATGATGATGCTCCCTCGAGTCCAGGGGAGCTTGGGAACATGTCCCGGGGGCTCGGCAGACCTCCGGTGACGGAGCCTCCACTTCCCCGGGAAGGGAACCTAATACTTTCAGCCCTTCCTCTATGACAGCGGGGAGACTTAGGTCTCTAATCAACTATTTTCACCTCCCTGCGGACCTTGTCTACTACCTTCCCATCGATAACTTCCCGTGGGAGCACGACCCCAACGAGATAGTCATCTACTAGGAGCAGTTCGAGGCTGGCCTGCATCTCCCCCTGCACCCCTTGATAGTGGAGGTGCTAAACCATTTTATTTTAACATCACTATCGATCAGCTCCATCCCAACGCCATTCGAAACATGGTTGGGACTATATCCTTGTGTTGTGAATACTGTCTTCCTTTAGACCTTGACATCTTTTCTGTCATTCTCTGTATAAAGAATGCCACCCCTGGGGCTCCACCGGAGAGGCGTCTTTACTACCTCTCCCCCCGCCGTGGCTACAAGCTCTTACACGAGCTACCGAATAAAATTCCCACCTGGAAGCGGGATTATTTTTTGGTCTACAACCCCAAGGGGTGGCCCTTCCCTACTTCTTGGAGGGGCGTCATCCAGGACTCTGGGGTCGAGCTAGACTCTGAAACTCAAAAAACGATGTTGTCCTGGGCATTAGTAGGCTTCCTCTGTTCGGACTACTTGACCGAGGAGAAGCTCGTGCAGGCCGGCCTAAGCCTGGGTAGGTTGACTCTTTAGGTCGCATAGTACCTTGTCACAATATTGTGTATATACATATACTTTGTTCTTACCGAACTAATACCTTATGGTTTCTTCTTGGCAGCCATCATGTCTGGTGTTGACTCGCGTCGTTTTCTTTCGAGCAACTAGAGGCGCAAAGTGAAGAGGTCGCGCCCCGACCAGACTCCCCCCTCTGGGGGTACCGAGTTCGGGTTTGCTGAGCCAGGCTTCACCTCTCCGCCGCCCGAAGTTCTGCCACCCCCATCCGAAGGAGGAGCCGGCGGGGCCAGCCTCGAGGAGGGCGAGCTCCCGCAGCAAGGGGTAGTCCCCACGGGTCCTTCTCGGTCGTTTCCCTATCCGTGGCTCCCAGTGGGGAACTGGGAGGGCATAAACGACTTCGTTGTGGCTCGACGGAGGAGCTAGAGAGTGATCTGCAACAAAGAGGTTGCTAAGTGGGGGGCAATGGAGCCTGGGGATCTTGCCGCGCTTGCCGCCTCTCACTTTATGGTGGTAAGTGGTTCTTCTCCTCTCCATTGTCTTTCCTCCCTTTTTGTTGTCCTTTGACTCTAGTCTCTTGTTGGCAGGTAAACACTGCCATATACGCTATGTCCCTCCAAATGCATGTCCACTCCTGCGACGCTCATAACCAGAAGGTCAACATTCAAAAGCTCCAGGGCGAGCTCGACCGGACTCGGGGCAAGCTCCTTCACACTCGCAAGGAGAGCGAGTCCCAGGAGCTGCTCGTCCGAGACTAGGAGGCGCAGATTGTCTGGCTTTCTGAAGAGAGTGCGCGCTACAGGGAGGAGTCGTCAAGGGTGGCAGCGGAGAGGGAGCTCCTTCGCCAATAGGTTCGAGACTTGGAGTCCACTCTTCTGGACCGAACTCGGAACTTCGACAACATGGTGGAGGCCGAGCAAGAGAAAGCAGTCTGGGACTTCAAAGACTCCCAGGAATATCATGTCCAGGTAGAGTATGGCTCAAGTTCGTACCGCTCCGGGTTCAAGCTTTGCCGATGGTTGGTCCAGAAGAAATTCTTTGGGCTCAACCTCGACGGCATCACTATGAAGGGCCTGTCTCCCGAGACGGTGGACCAAGCGGAGGAAGAGGAGCCTGACTCTCCAGAGGATGAGGACGAGGAGGCGGATCTCCGAGGCTTTGGCGGCATTTGATCATCTGCTTTGACTTTTGGTGGCTCCCGGGTGCCATAAACCCGGTCTTGAAAAGATCTTTTGTTGGGCGGTTGTGCCCTTTTATTTTCTATCGGACTTTTTTTTTAGACAGTAATGAAATTTCCCTTTTCTTCCAAGTAAGGTGTGCTCTTTTTATTTTTGCTAAAGCGATCTCATCACTTCGAGCTGTTAGGGCTATATGCCTAAAATAAAACCTTTCGGCAATTATGCTTAAGGCATCTCTATAGTATACCGCGGAGTGGTCACAATTTATGCCCGAACTACACGTTTGTTGCCTATACTTTGGTTTAACCAATGTGCCGAGACAAGCCATGCTCCATGGGGTTTAAACCCGAGCTGACTACGCCTCTGATATTCCATACTTTGCCTTCGTTACTGAAGCGGCTAAGTCTTTCCTGATGCCGAGGTCTTTGTTAGCTTGGTATTTTAGCCCTTAGGCTGAGGGGGTGACATAGTCTGCCCCTGAAGCTTGCCCATGCCGTGGAGGCGATTGGGTCTTGTTGCGCCGAGGTCATGTTAGCTCGGCATTTTGGCCCTTAGGCTCCGGGAGTGACTCATGGTCTACTCAGTAGTTCACCCATGCCATAGAGGCGATTGGGTCTCATCGCGCCGAGGCCGTGCTAGCTCAGCATTTTGGCCCTTAGGCTCTAGGAGTGACTCATGGTCTATAGGGTAGTTCGCCCATGCCATAGAGGCGACTGGGTCTCATCGCGCCGAGGTCGTGTTAGCTCGGCATTTTGGCCCTTAGGCTCTGGGAGTGACTCATGGTCTACTCAGTAGTTATAGGTATATCGCCTTAAGTTGACAATATTCCATGCCCGAGGTACTTGTTTCCCTTCGAGGGTCTCGAGCTCATATGTTCCTTCCCCGAGAACTCGTTTCACTCGATAAGGTCCTTCCCAATTCGGTCCGAGCTTGCCAACGCCGGGCTCAGGTACCATAACTTTTCGAAGGACTAGGTCGCCAACGCAGAGGTTCCGCTTCTTGATCCTAGCATTATAGTACCGGGCTACTCTTTGTTGGTAAGTTGCAGTCCTGATATATGCGAGGCCCCTTACTTCGTCGAGTAGGTCGAGGTTGGTACGTAGCTCGTCTTCATTTGCCTTAACGTCGTAGGCTTCTAGTCGTAACGAAGGAATCTCGATTTCAACTGGGATGACTGCTTCGATGCCATAGGTGAGGTTGAAGGGAGTTTCTCCTATGGCGGTCTTCTCTGTGGTTCGGTAGGCCCATAAAATGCTGGGTAGCTCATCTGCCCACAGTCCTTTAGCTCGATCTAGGCACGCTTTCAGTCCGCGAAGAATAGCTCTGTTTGTAACCTCTGCTTGACCGTTCGCTTGAGGGTGTGCGACCGAAGTGAAGTTCTGTCGTATCCCCATGTCTTGGCACCAGTTCTGGAATTTTATGTCTTCGAACTGCTTGATGTTGTTAGAGATTAGCACCCGAGGTAAACCAAAGCGGCACACGATGTTCTTCCAAAAGAAGTTCTGGACATTTCGGGCTGTAATTGTTACAAGAGGTTCAGCTTCTACCCACTTGGTGAAATAATCCACTACTACCACTAGGAACTTCCTTTGGCCTGTCGCTGGTGGGAACGGCCCAAGTATGCCAATACCCCATTGTGCAAAAGGCCACGGGCTGGTGAGGTATTTGAGGTCGGCAATGGGCTGATGGTTGATGTTGGCGTGCTTCTGGCACTTGTCGCATTTCCTGACGAGTTCGGTGGCATTTGCTTTCAATGTTGGCCAGTAGTACCCTTGTCGTAGTGCTTTTTGGGCGAGGGCCCTACCCCCCAAGTGTCCGCCGCACAGGTCTTCATGAGTGTCGCGGAGTACAATCTCGGCTTTGGAAGGTCGCAGGCAGCGTAGGTAGGGGAGCATGTAGGATCTTCGGTACAGCAGTTTGTCTATTATGACGTATTTGGCTGCCTGACGCTCTACCCTTCTGGTGGCATTGCGGTTCGCAGGGAGGGTCCCGTGTACCAGGAAGCTCGCGAGCGGGTCGATCCAGCTCGGCTCTGCTTGAACGACGGGAGTGACCTCCTCTACCCCCCCAAGAATGCTAGGCCGAGGCAGGTCCTCTATGTACACAGTCCTCATGGTGTTATCACTGGTGCTGGCCAACTGGGACAGGGCGTCGGCCTCAACATTCTCCGACCTTGGGATTTGCCTGATGAAGTATGACTGGAAATTGAGCAGGGCCTCCTACACTTTGGCTAAGTAAGCAATCATGGTCAATTCGCGAGCTTCATATTCTTCTGTGACCTGATTGACCACGAGTTGGGAGTCGTTGTAGATGATAATGTGCTTGGCTTTCATTTCTTTGGCTAGAGCTAGCCCGGCTATCAACGCTTCATACTCTACTTCATTGTTGGATGCCGCGAACTCGAAGCGTAGTGCATACTCCAACTTTGTGCCACTTGGGCCATGCAGGACTATTCCGGTCGCTGCCCTGCTAGTTCGAGGAGCCATCTACGTGAAGGATCCAGGGCTCCTCATCCCAATTCGCGCTCGGCCTAACTAGGAGAGATGCCATACTGGCTACAACCTCACGATGCTCAGACTCGACCGGCCTGGGAGCTTCGGGCTCACCCAAGCTGGGGGCCTCGTGCTCAACCGGCCTGGGGACTTCGGAGCCGAAAGTTCATTCTGCAGCAAAATCTGCTAAGGCTTGGGCTTTGATAGTAGTTCACGGCTTATATTGGAGATCATACTCGCTGAGCTCAACAGACGACTTCGTCAGTCAACCGGAGATCTCGGGCTTGAGTAAGACTTGCCTTAGAGGTTTGTTAGTGAGGACGACAACAGTATGAGCTTGGAAGTATGGGCGGAGCTTTCGGGCTGCGGTAATTAGTGCGTAGGCCAATTTTTCTCTCTCTGGATATCTTGTCTCTGCTCCCTGCAACACTTTACTAACATAGTAGATAGGCCGTTGGACCCGATCTACTTCCTTTATTAGTACCAAGCTAACCACTTTGTCACTGGCCGAGAGGTACAGCTCTAAAACGTCGCCCTCTTTGGGCCAGGTGAAAACCAAAATGCTGGCGAGGTACCTTTTGAGACCGTCGAACGCGAGCTGACAATCTTGGGTCCATTCGAACCCTGCCTTAAAGAAAGGTAAGCAGCGGTCTGCCGATTTGAACATGAAGCAGCTATCCTGCCATTCAACCTCTAAACCTCCTTCACTTTCCGAGGTGGTCTCATATCTAAGATGGCCTTTATCTTGTCTGGGTTGGCCTCGATGATGTGCCGGTTCACAATATATCCTAAGAATTTACCTGAAGCGATTCCAAAGACACACTTGTTCGGGTTCAACTTCATACTGAATTTACGTAGAATTTCAAAAACTAAGTTCAAGTCTTGTATTAAATCACAAGAAAGTTGGGTTTTGACGACCATGTCGTCTACATAACATTCCACTTTTTGGGCAAGCTCGGTTCAGGTCGGTGTAGTCGACGCACATGCGCCATTTACCGTTAGCCTTTTTCATCAGAACGGGGTTGGCCACTCAGATCGGGTAATGGACTTCGCTGATAAAATCGGTTGCAAGGAGATTCCCGACCTCCTCGTCGACTGCCCTCCACCGCTCTAGGGCTAGGTTGCGTTTCTTTTGCTTAACAGGCCTTACTACAGGATCAGTATTAAGCTTATGAGTTATAATGTCGGGGTCTATACTGGGCATTTTTGTCGCGGACCAAGCAAAAACATCTAAATTCTTAAGTAAAAAGCATACCAGTTCGGACCGTAGGGGCTCCTCGACGGAAGCGCCAATATGAAGTGTTCGGGTAGGGTCCTCTGCCGAGGTTAGAATGGAGACACTCTCCTCCGTGGGCGCAGCTCGTTCCTCGCTCTACTCCGCAGGTCGCTCCAGCTCGAGGCCGTCGGCCACCTTAGCTTTTCCCTTGAGGGCGGCGACATAGCACTTGCGGGACTCAAGCTGGTCACCCCTCGCTACCCCGATACCAAAGTCCGTGGGGAACTTCATGGCCAAGTGGTAGGTGGACACCACAGCCCGTAAGGCATGGGTAATCGGCCGACCTACTATGACGTTGTATGGGGAGGGGGTCGCAACCACCAAGAAGTCGTGGTTGAGCCTTACAATGCTAGGCCAGGTGCCGACTTCCACAAGTACTGTTACTCTTCCTAGGGGATGAAATTCCTCTCTGCTGAAGCCAACCAAGGGAGTGCTTGTGGGCTTTAGGTCGCTCTCCTGTAGCTGGAGTTTGTCGAAGGCCGCTTTGCAGAGGATGTCCGCCGAACTGCCTGAGTCAACGAGGACTCGCTTGACTTCGAAGTCATTGACCCTCATCTTTATGACGAGCGCATCGTCATGAGGGTAGTGGACCCTACGCGCGTCGTCCTCTGTGAAGAAGATGGGGTCTTCTGTCCTTGGCCGTTTTGGAGGGTTCTGCTTTTCATTGTTGGATTCACGAGCTCACGCGCAAGCTGTTGCTAAAGTGCAACCCGCCACAATCAATCCTCCGACTATGACGTGGATGATCCCTCGAACTGGTCTCTCTTCGGGGGGCTGCTTCTGCGGTTGCTCTGCTTGTCGGCTGGATTCGGGGGCGTCTCTGCCTTGCTCCCCCTGTCGACCTGCTTTATTATTATTATTACTATTATTATTTTGTACAAAATTTCGTAAATATCTGCGACGGATGAGCTATTCTATTTCATCGCGGAGGTTTTTACAACTCTTGGTACTATGACCGTGGTCTTTATGAAAACTACAATACAAATTTTTTTTTCCGAGTGTTAGGGTTGGCCTTCAGCCGAGGTGGCCACTTCACATACGGAGCATCCTTGATCGCCATGAGGATCTCAGCTCATTTTGTATTGAGGGGCGTGCAGTCCTTGTCTGCTGCTGGGGCTCGAGAAGGCTGGACTGGCCTCGCCCTTGAGCTATGTCCTTCTTCTTCCTGTTGCCGCCCTGAGGCGGAGGTTCTGGTTCTCTCTTTCTTTTTTTCTGGGGCCTGTTCGCCCTTCTAGTTGATCTCCTCCTCAATCCCAATAAACCTACCCACGAGCTTAAGGAACTCGGTTACGGTTTTGGGTTGGTTTACAACTATGTGCCACTTAAACTCTTTATGGGTGATACCTTACTTGGCTGCTGTGAGACGTACTGCGGGATCCAGGTCGGGTATCTGCAAGCAAGCGTCATTGAAGGTCGGGGCGACCTTCCTTTTGAACTATGCCAAGGAGGCTTTCCTGAGTTCGCGGGCATCTCTTGCTGGTGACGAAGTGGGAGGTGAAGACCTGCACGAACTACGCCCAACTTCTTATTGATCCTGGTGCGAGGTTCCGGTACCAGGTGCGGGCCACTCCTTTGAAGGTAGTGGAAAAGGCCACGCACATGCAGGACTCGCTGGCCCGTGCCAGGTGCATCTGGGACTGGAAGGCGTCCACATGGTCATTTGGATCGAAAGACCCATCATACTTGTCTAGAGGAGGGAGCTTGAAATCCTTTGGCATGGGGACAACAAGGAGTTCTGGAGATAACGGGGAAGAAACCGAGAGGAGGGGGTGGCTTTCACTTCAGCCAAGCACACCTCCTCCTTTCCTTTGAGCTCGGGAGAGGCCCTAGAAGCAGTTCGGCAAGCTCACCAGCGCCTTCGCTACTGCTTTGCTGGTTTAGCGTTGGTGCTCGAGGCCTCGGTGTTGCTGAGCTTGATGGGCTCGGACTGCTGGTGACGACTCTGGACCGAAGGGCCCTGTCTATAGCCYGCTGCTAGGACCTCGAACGGATTGTTTGCTAACGGGAGCTCGAATTGCGAAGGTTGGGTGAGAGGCCCCTGACCCGCCCACAGGCTGCGAGGCGGGTGCCGAGATGGCAACCGGCCTCTCTTTCTTGCCACGGGAAGAGGCGCGACTCTTGGCTGGATCTTGGACCTGGGAGGCTTCTTCCCGACGAGGCCGCTCACTCTGGCGGGTTGGTTTGACCTGCTTCGCGGGTGGGTGCCGAGGTGGAAGCGACATCTGGGCCTGAGGCAGAGAGGGAAACTGCTGTTGGTACTGGTACTGGGAAACCTGGTGCAACACCTGTTGTTGGTAGAGTTGAAACTATTGGAACTATTGCATTTGAGCCTGCATGGCCCGCATGCATTGCACTAAGTCCTCCAGTTGGTTCGGGTTGGCCACTGGGGGCACAACCGAGGGTTCAATAAAGGTTGCTCCTACAGTAGAAGGGAGCGGAGCAATGGCGGGTGCCACTGTAAGAGGCACATTAAGACTGGGGACTCCGTCCATAGTGAGGGGGACGGTAAACTGTCTGATGCAGACAGTAGGAAGCTGGGGCTGCTCCCCACTAGCGTTATGGTTGTTGCCACGTCCGGCATTGCTGGAAGAAGCCATGAAGAATGCTAAGTTTTTGGAAGAAAAGTGTTGTAAAGCTTGGAGGGAGGCTTTTAGAAGCGTTTCCCACAGACGGCGCCAAATGATGCGGCACGATCTGGGCACTCCTAGTTGGCTGCTGACTGGCTCCTTGTTGACAACAGACGACACCTAAGAAGATGGAAAAGAAGGATTCCCGGGGATTTACCCGATGGGAATACTCCAAAGCTTAAGTCAGAACGTTGGGGAAGGAGAAAGAAGAGTGCGAAAGCTAAGAGTGTAGGTCGCGTTTTATCACTATGCTCGAGAGATTAGCTCGCGAGCAAGTAAAGACTCAGGTTGAGAATATGAGAGTGCGGAAGTATTCAAAAGTCTGAGAGTAATCCCTTCTCCTTTGCCTCAGGGGATTTTATAGGGGAGTTACTATCAAATCGGGTGTAACCGCCACTGGGCCCCTACCGCAGTCGTTACCTGCCAGGGCTGCACAGGTGATCGTTGCAATGTACCTCTTGCTCGGATGAGTGACACGTCTTAAAGGGGCAGGCACGCTTCCGCCTGCTAAGAGACGTGGGTGGAGACTGTCGAAAGGACAGGGACTGCGTCGTCAGTCAAGAGACGTGGCACAGACTGATCGGTACGGTTTGTCAGGTAGAAGTTTCTTGAGAAACATCTGTGCCGCTCATTCGCGAGCTACTTTGTAGCGAACTTAGGAATACTTCGGGGTTACCCTTACTAAGGTTGTTCTCTGGGGTGACTTATCCGCTTGGGGGCTGGAGCGAGCTGATTTCCCTAGCACGCGAGCTCTTCCTACAGCGAACTATGATATAGCGAGCTACTTTATGGGCTCGTTACTTAGCCGTGATCAGGCTATGACGCTGAGCCGTTGCCTGTGCCGAATCAGGTCCACGTGTCATCACTTCATAAGTCTGATCAAATCATCCTCCATCAATCCTCAAGGCCTTCTGGATCTGTGCACGCAAAATAATCATACCACTTCCCATTTGGTTTGTTTGCTTACATGGATGAAATATATTAGTCAACAAATATCCATAGAAGATGCTCTAATAGCAAAAATTTATAATTATCTTCTTGCAGATTTGATTATTTCCCATGCTTTGAGATAAAATTCAGTGTTATTTGATAAAGATCTTTGCTATTTTTTCAATTTATATACATGTTTTGTACATTAAACTATAGAATTAACATATAACTTTATTTTTTTTTTCTTTGCAAGATTCCATCTCAAACTTATCACTTAGGGGCTCATTGTCAGTGTTATTTGATAAAGATCTTGCTATTTTTTCAATTTATATACATGTTTTGTACATTAAACTATAGAATTAACTAATAACTTGATTTTTTTTTCTTTGCAAGGTTCCATCTCAAACTCATCACTTAGGGGCCCATTGTCACCTAGAATTGCCTATTCTCCACAACCACGAACAACATTAATTATATATAGCACCTTGTGTTGACCTTTATAGAATCTGATCAATTGGCAAATACAGATGATAGCAGTATAGCAAACATATGAAAATTCATATACAAACACTTTAAACTAAGCCAATTAGGTTGTAGAGTGTATCTTATCTAATTCAAGTTGGTCAATTTGTGGATCCATTGGAATGAAATGTTCCCTCTATTTACCATGAATTTTGCATCCCTGGTAAAGTGTGCTGCAGAATTGAATGACTCATATCCATCCCTCATTCAAGAAATCACAAAAGCTTAGAATTTTATAGAATATGGTCATATTAAATATATTTATTTCAATAGTAAGTTCTACACTACAATATTGACTGCACTATTTTTCTTTTTTATTTTGGCGAGTCAAGAGAAGATTTATAATCTACCATAGACCATAATTTGATAAATAAAGAGAACTACGTTATATGGATAACGTAGAAAATTTGGAAAACTGATTGAATCATGCTTTGGTATTGTAGTTGTATATGACTATTTGTACAGCGGAACAGAACAAACAACCGCATAGTTGCCTTTGCAAATGGCTCCCTGGATAAGAGTGAGTCTTTGAGATGGAATTAAAAAAAAAAAAAAAAGATAAACTGCAAACTGCAAATGTCTCCCTGTTCTCTTGCTTAATGAATCTCTATTTGTTTGTCAAGTGTCACAGCAGAGGATAGAGTAGTCTTATTCAACTATTTAAAACCACACTCCACATGAGCAATAATAGAGTAAATTAAAAGAAACGCCAGACGAGGAGGAAGAGGAAGAGCTCACTGTTGGTCACCGGTTGATTCTTTGCCGCTAGACGTCGGTTGGTGTTGGTCGCCGGTGATCTAGTAACAAGGTAGGGCTTAGATGAAGATGATACATTGGGGAAAGTGCTTGTTCCAATGGTGGACCTTCATTCTGATGACTGATAACCGCCGGCTTCGGAACAATTAATGGACCTTTGACAAGAGAAGAACAAGTGAGGATTCGAAGAAGAATAGGAGGCAGAAGACAAGAAGGCTTTCTGCCGATCAAATGAAATCCCAAATCCCAAATAATTGGTTTTCATTTCTATTTGTCCTTTTGTGTAAAGTCAACCGGATTCAATTAAGTAGCTAACGCTTGAACCCCGTTAACGTTAGCATGAGTATGAAGTTGGTGACGTGACGTGCACACCTCCTATTTGAGGGTTCACGCTTTTCATGCACCCACGGGTGCACAAAACGCGGACTCAGCGAGAGAGAGGGAGTGGCGGAGTGCTTTGATGCAGGCAAACCCCCGCTCCTGGAACAGTCGCCAAACTCATGCATGGCTATTAAAAGTCAGCATGTTCTAGTGAGGTCTCAAGAATTTAAGAACTGAAGATCAGCGATGAACTTCTTTCTTTTCGTCACTTTGATTCTTTTCTTGGACGGATATTTGCTTCTGCTTAGAATCTTTGATTTTTCTTGATTTATCAATCTTCCTCTCTGCCCTCGTTTGTTTGGCCCTTCAAGTAGCCGGAAAGGATTCTCCGGCAAGTGTTTGAAGTAGCCGAACTCGGCAAGCCACTACATCTACATATTACCCGCCAAATTAAAGTTGAGTATTTTATTTGGAGCCACAATGAATGCAGACGTCTAGAACACTTCTTTGCCTGTTTTGCCGGTGCCTCTGACACCTCAGGTTACAGTTGAGTTTATAATTTTATTTAAGAGCTGTTAGAACGTCCTGCATCCAGGCCAACTCTAACAGCTCCATCTGTAAGCTTAACCGGCGGCGTGTTCCTGGAAGAAGAAATCGTGAAGGGATTTCCGGTGATAAGGAAGCGGGGGGGCAGGCTTTCTCTGTCAACCCCATGGCTGGTATGATGGAAGCATCTACGTCGACCATCGAGCCAATCCACTGAGGGTCGACAGTAGCGTTCGTATTCTCTCCAGTGGATGGAGGAGAATGACGAGTTTGTTCTCTGACGTGAGAATGACGGATTTCCATCGGTCCGAGGAGGAAAGTTGGAGGTCTAAGGTCTAGCTAGCTAGAACTGGGGTGTTGGGTTTCATGGCTAGCGTTCTCACTTGCCACCTCCTCGGCTCCTCTCGTCTTCATGGTTGATCGCATTCAAATATTGCTTATCGGATTAAGAACGAGAAAAGAAAAACAGTGATTTTGTAATTATAGAACTCGATCAGAACCAACATCACTCAAAACCAGAAACCAACACTGAGAAAACAGAACAAGACTAATGACAACAGCAAAAGAACTTAGAACCCGAACATTCCTCCCTAGAACGTAGCTCTACGTGTCTTCTGGCCTAACCCATAACCTCCACACCGGTCAGAACCAGGCCAGATGGAGACTGCACCGGCGACACCACTTGTGGAGTTGGAGGAGGAGCGATTGCGTCGCAGTAGTCTCGGAGTATGTCGCCCTCCTCGGCAGTAAAACCGAGTGAAGTAAGCATGGAAGGCCAGCACTGTCGAGTGATGATGCGGATGGATCGACAGCAATCAAGGCCGAGATAAGCTTCACCGTTCAAGAAGAAGAGGATTATTTCGTTGCTGCATGATCGCAGCTCAAGGAGTGCAGTCAAACAATCCACTATGCCGCCTTCTCCAACCTCGAGTCGTGCAGCGAGGTTGTACCCGGGCTGAAACGGCAGTTGTCTCGCTCCCGCCGTGGAAATTCCAATGACCATGAGCCATGAAACCGCTAAAACCACTGCCATCTTGTTGAGAGCCATGATTTCCGCTAAATCAAACCAGAGAGAAAGAAATCAGAGATGGGTTTCTGCTAAAGCTTGTTTCAACCCGTCGAAGGCCATGACTTTATATAGGCACTGGAAGGGAGGGAAAGAGGCGTAGTAATTTATTTTGCTAATGGTGGGAATTTATTTTCCAAACTTCCCGGCCGTTCACTGAGGACGTGGGTTTCGGGCCTTCCGGCATCCCTGGATAATTGATATTGATTAGGCGTTGGATTTCTAACGTCGCCGGTGAGAATCCAATCAATAGTCAGTAATAATATAACTAGTTAAACATTAAACGATTTCATTATTAGTTCTTTGTTTCTCCCTTCGCATTCGTACTCAGCAGAAGTCAGAAGTCGAAAGACCTTTTTGTTTCTCCCTTCACGTCGGCGATTCCTCAGGACGCCGATTAATTTTTTGTTTGGTAGCCGATCTTCTTGATTCTTGAAAAATCGTTGAAAAAACGACCCCTGAAATCAGGCCCAAAGGAGGGATCACAATTTTCGGTGATTCCTCGATTTCTGGCCGATTCTTTTCTTTTTTGGAAAATGCAGATTAGTACCTATTTTTGAGGGTTAGTTTCATTTTGGCCCCTAAATTTTAAAACGTGCTAATTAAGCATCTACATTTCCTTCACTAACTATCAGTTATACGTATCACATGTACGACTTAAAACTTTTGAAACAATCTGTAATACCTTATAGTGTTCAGAAAGCCTTGATCATTTTATTCAGGTTATGGATCAAAAGCTTCACACGCTCAATGAGAGCATCAAATGTTTTCGCATACAATAACATAAACACCTCCCGTTAAGAAATCAATGGCAAAGCTGGAAAATCCCTTCTCTTTGGGGGCTTGGACAAAGATAGGTGAAGTAGAGGGCGGAACTGTGGACAGACCACAGCTGATGCTGCATGGCAGCACAAATAGGTACTACAATCCTGCACTGCTATAATTTCCATATGTAAAACATCTAGGAAGGACCATAAAAGGCATTGCTTCGAGTAGACACACCTCGAGAGAGTTGGTTTATGTGGAAGTGGTAGATAAAGAAAATTAAATGACATTTTAAGGAAAATTCTATTTTTTTATATGCCACTTAATGTTAGTTGATGATTTTGGACTATACTAGCAGTTTTTGGAAGTTTGAGTACTACAGTTAGATACTAAACTCAGACTACCCCAAAAGTAAAGGGTACTAATTTGAAATTTTCCTTAAATTAAAATACCTAGAATACAAACAGGAGTGGGTAGGGGTGAGAAAAAAAAATTACCATTCAAAAAAACCAACCGAAACTGAACCTATCGGTCRGTGTTTTTGAAAAACCGAAGGTACCAGTTCGTTTTCGGTTAACCAATACAGAAAATCGGTGGTTAACTGAACCGACCGGTATACATATATTTCTATATATTTTATATATTTTGTATATATTATAAATTAATAAATATGCATTATATATAAATATATATATATATATATATATTTATAATATATGATAGATTATTTATTATTTAAAATATAATATTTTATATATATTTATAATTTTTTATTATATATTTTTATAATATATATTGTAAAAATTAAAAAATAGAAAAACGACAAACCAAACCTACGGTTAACCGAACCGGTCAACTGGTTAACTGATAGGTTTCGGTTTGGTTTCGGTTACCGGTTTTCCAAAAACCGGTACTACTGGTTCGGTTACAAAATATGCCCCATGGTTTGGTTAACCAAACCATGAGCACCCTAGGAGTGGGGGATTTCTCGAGTCGGGAAGTTGGTCACCTGAAACTGATCGACCATTAGTGAAAACTAACCAACTTGAGTTGTATCGGTTTGAGTCAATTTTCGGTTTGGTCGACAGTTTAAAAGATTTAAACTTTAAAAAGTTATACTGGTATTATTAAAAGTAAATTAAAAAATTAAATTTATAATATAAAATATTTTAGACTAAGAAATATGGGAACTTTTCCACTCTCCTATATTAAAAATATTATATTTAAAATATAAAATGTTAATATATATGGTTTGATCGGTTTGGTTTTGGTCAGTTTACAAATGTCCAAACCAAGACTGGCCCAACCTAAATTTAACCCTTCCAATCCCGATGAAACAAAGGAATATATATTTATAATTAATTATTATATATTGGCATTAGGATAATTTTGTTATAAAAATGTAATAAGGTCAGTTGGTCATTCAGGGATAGTTTGATCATGTAAAATATTAAATGATTATGTGGACAATTTCCATTAGTGATCATTAACAATTATTTAACAAAAAATTTAACGAAAGGTGAGTTTTGGGTATTAAAACTCACTGACAAGGGGCCCTCTAGATGTTTTGAAAAGTCATTGTGAGTTTAAGAGAAATGTGAAAAAAGCCATGGTGAGTTTTAGATAATATCCTATTTTTAAAGAACCTAGCTTGGGACCAAGTCTAGCCTAATATTATTATAAATAGTATAAATTATTATCAATAAATATTAAGTAATAACTTATATTTTGTGTGTGATTTTTTTTTGTTTACTTAGGTGTATAATTGTATTTTGGGAAGGAGTGATTTTATCTGTGGGATCTTTTCAAAAAATAAAAAAGATAAGAACAAGTAGAAAAATGGAATTAAAAGATAAAACTAAGATATTAATAGTATATACTAGGCTTTGGGCTTGGGCTTTGAACTTTATATTAGGGCTAGGCTCGAGGCTTAGACATTTTCTATTAATAATGTGATAAATTCCAACCATTAAACAAGTCTACTTATAACTTCATAAACTTTTAAAAAGTTTAGATATACTTTTATATTTATTCTTGGTTTGTGTCTATACTCTATAGAGGAAGTAATACTTAAAATTTATAAATCAAATTCCAATTTAAATTAATGATCCTTGACTTTTTAAAATCTATATTACTATACAAGTACAAATAGCCTCTAAAATTTCTAGAAATTTTCTTGACTAAAATACCTTCTTTTTTGAAATATGGTCCCTCTTTATTGTGAGGGTAGAAAATGCAATTTGAATTCTACTATTCGATGCATTCAATTCCCTCTCATTAAATCCCACATTTAAGGTATTAACTCCCATCATCCTCATTAGAATATATATTTAAGGCATTTTTGTTTTTCTCATACTAAATTCCACTAATTAAATCCATACATAATAAATTAATAATTCCAATAACATAAAAGCGTATCTCTTAAAGTCTATATGGAAAAACAATGTTTCCATCTAGGTGGTGGTAAGAAGTTAAATCATTTCGAGTCAAATGGGCCAACCCATTTTTCCACAATTAAATAATAAAAATTCAAAAATAGATAAAATGCAAAAAAAATATAGAAATTAAAGAAAATTTTGGGAACATTCTTAACATTATATATTTGGCATATTAAACAATAAATAAGAAATATGTTTATTGATGATGGAAATTGGAAATGGAATATAAAATTTAAAACTAATTGGAAATAAAACTATTTTCCTTTTCTCTTTCATTGAATCTCATATCTAAGGTATATTCTCTCATTAAATCCTATATTTAAGATATATTTTTTTCATCAGTAAATTCTACTAATTAAAACCAATATAAAAATTGATATTTTGAAAAGTAATTTCAAAATAAAACCATTTCCTTCCCTCCTCATGGTGGATAAACAATTTAACCATTTTGGGGTCAAATGGATTAATCAATAGTGCCATAATTAAATAATAAAAAATTAAAATAAATAAAGTATAAAATACAGAAAAATAAAAAGAATTGACTATATCTTTAATATTGTATACTCATTATACTAAACAAAAATGAGTATGAAATGTAAGAAGTGTTTTTATTAATGATGAAAATGGCATGTTAAATCCAAAATCAACTTAGAAATGAAACGATGTCATTGTCAAATAATAAAATTTTTAAATTAGAAATACAAAGAATCACAAAAAATAAAAAAAAAATAGAGAAATTTTTGGGCAGATATCTAATGTTATATATTTATAAAAAATAAAATATTGGATACATCTCTAATATTATACATTCATTATATTGAACAAAAATAAGTATTATACATAATAATTAATTTTACCAATGATGGAAATGTTATACAAAATTTGAAGCCAACCTAGAAATAAAGCTATTTTCAATGGTGGGTTAGTGGATTAATTGGGTCAAATGGATTAACTAATGATGTGATAATTAAGTAATAAATCTTTAGAAATAAAAATTTATAAATAATCAAAAGAATATAAAAATTATAAAAAGTTTGGACTCATCTCTAATATTATATATTAATTAATTATGTCAAACAAAAATTAAGTGTGATAAGTAAAAATTATTTATATGATGTAGATGAAATTTATAATTTAAAATTGAAGTGAAAGCAAAGCTATCTTCCTATCTAGATGGTGGGTCAATGATCTAATTTTCCAAATAAACTTATAATGTCATAATTGAATAATAAATATTTTAAAAAAGATAGAACACAAAAATGAAAAAGTACATAATTTTGTGGAAAACATTTCTAATATTAAAAATTATTTTTATTTATGAGGTAAATGGAATACAAAATTTCATAATAATAATAATAATAATAATAATTGTTATTATAATTTAAAATTTCCATATGCAATGTATGTGTACATTTACTAGTGTGTAATATAAAAAATGCAATAGATCGCATGGGATTGAACCTACCTATAAGATCATCTGATCAGCAGTTTCAGAAACCATACGTTATTTTAGGAAAGGCTCAAAATTTCGATACGATTTGGGCGTATCGTATCATATCTTTGGGGTCCTAATACACCTGTTTACAGGTGTTTTGGGACCTCTCTATTTTTTAATACCAATATGCCTCCACTGATACAGGGGCGTATCAATACTTTGAACTTGATTTTGGGTCGGATTTGACTCGATGGAAGAATTGGAGGATCGGGTTAGGGTGAAAATAAACATATCCAACGGCGTTTTGGTCACAAGAAGAAGAACATGTGTATTCCCTTCTTTTTTCAAGTTTCAACCTCGTTGTGATGCATGCCATCGATGGTGAGACTTCACACAATCCACACACCCAGAGGCACCGCTCCGTAATTGACTTTCGTCTATAATGGTTTATAAGTTTGTACTTCATACATAGCAAGCAAGCAAGACTCAAGAGATCGAGATTGTGATACATCAAGAACAAAAAGCAATTAAGATAATGAGAAGCGTCGGATTAAAATCCCAGTGTTGGAGGGCTAATGGGATGGCCATGGAACCATGGATGATATCATATTCATACGATACAAGCCAGTTTAACTAACTGTGGGGCCCAGTTGTACAGTTGGCAAGGTTCAGTGACAAGATTTCGCAACAAACTTCAATTCTAAGTCTAACGGCTTGGCTTGCTCATCTTTCCATATTTAAACACCCGACGCCAACTCCTCCCGCTATTGCAAGCTCCAGTTACTCAATCTCGTCCAGACGCCCAGTTCTTTTCTCCATGATGACGACCATGGCGGAGGTTCGATTAGCGCAACTCAATATATCAGGTCTCTCTCTCTCTCTCTGACCGAATATTACTTACTATCGATTTTTCAGAAAGTCTATAACCCTAATACAGTTTTCTAATCCTTCGATCATCAAAGAAGGGGTAGCAACAACCCTTCGGGGTTTCCTCTGAATTTCATATAAAGGTGTGAATATCTTTTTTTTTGGGTTTTTGTCCAGTACTCTTAAATTCCAGAAGAATGGACTGGATTGGACTGAATTGGTAGAGATAAAAGATGAAGTCACAGACCTGCCTATTTGTTCTGACAACCAAACCAGAAAAGATGAGCAAGCTTTTAATTTGTTTCCATCAGTACCAAACAGTGTGTCTCCTGTTTGTTCAAAAGCCACAGACCCACAAATTCCAAATATAGCAAAACTGGTTCCTTGATTGTTTCGACAAGGCTTGTTACTAGTTACTACTCACTTATTCATATATGCTAATAGGTTTGATAAATATTTGTTATTACTCACTCACTTTGAAATTTGAAAGTGAAAAAAAAAAGCAAAGGAACATTTTATATTTTTTAATCTATTCTGGAAGGAATGATTATAGACACAGTATGTTAAATTGCTTTTCCCAGACAATTCTTAGAACAAGTCCCGACCTTCCACCAATTGAAGAGCAAAAGGTTTCTTGGTTTTATCCATTCCCTATAAATAATGTAAGCAATTGGGTTACTGCTTTATTTCAATTTTATTAATTTGTATTTTTGAAAATTCTCCTATTATAACTTAGGGAGAGAATAGTACAAACCGAGCCTAAAAACCCGAAAATCTCAGAAAGCCCGAAAAAACAGACGGAAGTCACACAACTGACCACTTCCCAACCAAAACCAAAACACCCAGAAAGCCACAAAGCAAAAACAACCTCAAAAAACTCCTCGAAGCCCCGAAGACTAGGCTGCAGGTCAAGCTGGCGCCTTACCCCTACCCCCTCTTCCTCTACCTCTAACCGACTTCTTTTCTCTCTCATCTGCTTTGATAGAAGCATTCACAAAATAGTCCTCCAAACCTGAACATCTCGTCAGCTTCGGTCAATGAAGCGTCGTCTGCCAAGAAGGTTCAATGACACACAACCATGCTTCAGTATGTTGTGTTCTTTCTCCCCTCTGTGAACCATTTTGGAACTTGTGTAGTTTATATTGCTAAAATCTTCTTTTATAGGTTGCAGTTGTTTCAATGTCATATGGGTGAAAACTTGGTTTATACTGTAAAAGGTGTAGAACAAAGCTGAAATACTTCACATAAAAATTTTTTATCTATTTTATAATGAAACTAACAAAAATGGATACATGGGGAAGAAGGGATCCAATGGTCTAGGTCAAGTGCAGGTTCGCGAAAGCCAAATACCAAGTACCCAAGTAAGAAATGGTCAACCAGATCGTAATTTGAAACCATTAGAGTCATTCACTATTTGGTTAGACATAACATCTGTTATCCTTAAGAAATTTGCATTGATCTTATTAAAGGAACACCTCTTTATACATAAACTAATTTCTTCTTGTTCTGTACGGTTTCTACTACAGAGAACCAAGAACTGGGACTGCCTAAAGATGGAATTTCTATCAATCAACCACCCCTCAAACCAAAGAACTGGCGTTGGTGGCTCTTAGTGGCACTAAACACTGCCTTTCTTCTGATCGGCCAATCTGTTGCCGTTCTTCTGGGAAGGTTCTACTATGACCAAGGTGGAAATAGTACATGGATGGCCACACTTGTCCAAACTGCAGCATTTCCAATCCTCCTCCTCCCAGTGTTTCTCTTTTCATCCTCCCAAAATCCTTCCACAACTTCTACCAACTCTGCACAGCCTTCTATTGTTACTGTTGTTGTGGTCTATTTGTTCCTTGGCATACTTATAGTTGGTGACAACATGTTGTACTCAGTTGGGCTCTTGTACCTTTCTGCCTCAACTTATTCCCTCATCTGTGCAAGCCAATTAGCTTTCAATGCAGTCTTCTCCTTCTTCATCAATTCCCAAAAATTCACTGCTTTAATATTTAATTCTGTAGTTCTCCTCACCTTATCTGCCTCCCTCATTGCATTTGGCTCTGATTCTTCAGAACCTGAAGGAGTCTCTAAAGGAAAATATGTGCTCGGTTTTCTATGCACACTTGGTGCATCTGCCTCTTACTCCCTAATACTTTCCCTCATGCAGCTTTCCTTCAAGAAGGTTCTGAAAAAGGAAACTTTTTCTATAGTCTTGCAAATGCAAATATTTACATCCCTAGTTGCAACTTTTGCTTGCATTGTGGGCCTTTTTGCCAGTGGTGAATGGAAAGGCTTGAAGGAAGAAATGGACCAATTTGGCAAGGGGAAAGTATCTTATGTGATGACTTTGGTTTGGACAGCTGTCTCTTGGCAGATTTGCTCTGTTGGGGTTGTGGGTTTGATTTTTGTGGTGTCTTCTCTCTTTTCCAATGTAATTAGTACCTTGGCTTTGCCTCTTGTTCCCGTTGCTGCTGTGATAGTTTTCCATGACAAGATGGATGGGGTGAAGGTGGTGGCCATGTTGTTGGCAATCTGGGGATTTGCTTCTTATTTGTATCAGCATTATATTGATGATTCTAAGCTGAAGCCAAAACAAACTAACATCAATGAGATAACTGACGAGTCTATGTCTTGAGAGAGATCTGAAAGAGAGAGAAAGAGAGATGCTTCAGTGTTTTTTTTTCTTTTTTTTATTACAGTGAGAAATTAGAGGAAGATGCACAAAGTAGGGCCTCCCATGGAGGAACTGTTCAGTGATTCTATTTAAAAAGATCATGTTTATCTATTTAAACACATATAGCTAACACTCTTTGCAGTGACTTACTGAGGAGAAATGAAAAAATAAAGATTGTGTTAGGACATGGGTAGTTTTCCTGGCTGTGTTTGGTTGCAGTGCAGATAAATTTGTATTGATGAAATACTATGGTAGTGAAATTTCTGATTTATTTTTGTTTCAAAATGTACCTTATTTTCTTTGATTGTAGTWCAAATAAAGTAAAATAAGATCTGAAGCATAATGAAGTAAAACCCAAAGTAAAATTAAACCAAAATTTGCATTACTTTCATTTGCACTCCCATACATTGTACCAGTGCAAATAAAATTGTATTGCAATCAAACACAGCCTTAGCTCAGTTTGCAAAGAGTGCAAATGCCTGTTCAGTGCATATTTGCACTCTGGTTCAGTTTTGCTAGTGTTTGGTAAGAATGCATTTATGTTTTCAAAATGACAGCAAATACAGATTTCAAGACATGTTTGCACCCAAAGTTGATCATTGTTAAAAAGGTATATTTCGTTCTCGGGATTTGTGTTTGTCATAGATAAAAATCATTTTGCAATAAAGAAATTTTTATCATTTCATAATTAAACCCATTTCTGACTTTGTTATTGGGTTACTAACCATTATAATGTATATTTGGACACCTGTGGGTTCAATAATTTTTCTTCGTTTTCAAAAACTGAAAGAAAAAAAATTTTGTCAACCCTAGATTACAAGATATAGGGGTCAAGTGACCATTCCACTCTTCGTATTCGGGTTATTAATCCTTATTGATGTATATTTTGACACTAATGGTCAACTGATTAACTTTAACCTAATTTGGCCACATATGGTTCAATAACGTTTTTTTGGTTTTCAAAAACTGAGATGTAGGGGTTAAGTTTAGGAGAGTGCATGTAGCTTTCACTCTGCCTAGAATACAATAATCCACCCAACTAATGTTTGAACTTAACGTAAAGTTTATGGCCTTGTATATTTTAGTCCTTCATAGGTTAAATTGTTTGAAGCTAGGCGAAGCATACTTAAGTTCAGGTTAAGCACACCCACAAAATGAACCTAACCTATGAGCCATATTTCCCAGTATCCTAAGGCTTTATCCAAACACTTCAACTACTCATTTACATGAATACTCAGATTAGCTAACGGCTTAGCTAATTCATTTCCTGTAAGTAAGGTAGGAACCAACAATTTAAATGGGTGGCATCATGCTCATTAACAAGCCTGTAAATTCGGCATATATTTATAGAAGTATAGAAACTAAAACTTAAAATGGGATCTAATTCTTCTATCATTAAATCACATGCTCCAATTCACAACTTTGTGTCATCTAGTAGAACTAATTTTTAGATTATTAGTGGAGACCTCTAGGAAGCCTTTATATTTTCCTCCCAAAAGTTAAAAGGGGAAAGGGGAAAAAGGCCTCAATTGGGACAAGAAAATTGGTTAAGTGAAGGGAGGAAATGGTAGCTGTTTTTATTTTGAAATAGTAGAAGGTAAGTAATGCAAAGAGAGGTAGCTTGACATGGGCTTCCTTCCAAACGAAGATGAATCACAACACAAATTCAAAACAAAAGTAAGTTCCAACAAGATAATGATAACTCTATGAACTTGTAATCCCATGTTGTTGGGGTAGATGAGAATTGATATGAGAGTCGTGCTTTACATGGGCTCTATCATATTAGTAACCCAAGCAATGTCTTTCTTCAAAGAGGCAATGAAATTGAGTCTTTGTTTGGTTGCAATTAAAATGAAGGAAAATGAACCATTTCTAAAAAAATCATAATTTTATAGTTTTTCATGTAAAATAGCAGCAGTATCAATCAACAAGCGCGGAATCAAAACGCATACACACAGAAAAAGCATGGTCCATCCCTAATTCTCAAGAAAAAGGTCGGTCATCTCTGTTCAAATTCATTTCCTAAGTGAAACACTAGGAAATCATTTTTTCCTTTATTTATTTGCAATCAAATATTGCATCTTGAGAGATATTTGGGATTTTTATAAAACCCATGACCATATTAATTTATCCCAACCCAACTTAAGACCAAATAGATTCAGATTTTCCACTCTAATAACCAGAATTTGGAGTCTTCTTCTATAGATCAATAAATAGAGATAAAATAACAAATTTATTTATTAGGATTGCTCTAAGCATGCATAATAGCAACAACTATATTCATGGTATAGGAGTCTAGGAGACCAGAAGCAACAACAGTAGATGGCTACTATAATTCTAAAAGAGAAATTAAAAAATAAATAAATAAGGTAAAATGAAACCTTTGCTCCAACTTGAAATGAAAGATGAAAAACAACCCCCTAAAACATATATAACACATATATGTTATTGCCAATATTAAATCATGAATAATTTAATACTAGAAAAGAGAAAAAAAGAAAAGAAAATTTGAAAAGAAATTCATTAACAACTTCTCTTACTTGAACTGTCTTTATAATGTTGGGCAGTCGATACATGGCAAACAGCCCCTAACACATATACATTCTTTTCCACAAACCAAATGAAGTTTCGATGAATTCCCCCTTGATTTATCCAGATAGTAGGAAAAGGGGGGAATTTCTACTTCTTTGGTATATGTAATTAAACTCAAAATTTTATTTGAAAAAAAAAGGATCAAAATTAAAAATCCATGAACATATGTCCAGGAAGAAATGACATGATGACGATGGCCTCCTTCCCTTGGAATCTCCTTCTCCATGTTTTCTTAGCTGCATGTTATTGGTGGCGGAAGGTAGCACTCGCTCCCTTTGTCCAACACAAAAGAGATAAAGAAAGTTAAATGGCTGCACTAACATGAAGGCTAAGGAGAAGGGAGATAAAAATCTAAGAGAATAGAAAATAAGTTCACAAAAACATATAAAAACAGATAAAAAGAGGAGAAATAGAATGATTTTTATGGAGAAAACTTTGTTCTCTAGCCTCGGTTCCATGAAAACTACAATAAACTTTGAAGTTCATGTTCAAAAGAGCAAAGTGAAAGAAAAAGTATTAGAAAGTTAGAAACATTGGTTGTATTTATAGGGACATTTTTTGAATAATAAATGTATATAGCTACAGTAGTCCATACTGTACATGGACAACTTGAAGTAGTGCCCCTTTTTGCTATTATTTTTTGTTTTTACTTTATTTAAATTATTATATTTTATTTTTTTTATAATAATTTATTAATTTTTAAAGAATACAAGTCAGATTAGATCAGATCCAAAGATCCAACTTACTAATAGGATCCAAATTCAAATTGAGTCCTACAGATCCGATTGGATCTTTGAATCAGATCGGATTTGAATATACCTTGATTCGAATCCGATCCTATCCATTTGCATCCCTAATATTAACCCCCAAAAGTTGCCCTTATAGGCAAGAAAAATGTAATTTAAGTGAATGATAAATTGATTAAAATTAACTTTGAAATTAAGCTTTTTTATTTTATTATTTTTTCTTAATTTATATTATTTTTAAATGAAACTTACATAGTTTTGTAATTTTATTATTTTTAGTAAATATAGATTTATTGATGTTACTAATTGATTTATTATTATTATTATTATTACATAAATTTATATAAATCTTTATTATACTTAAATTGATTTTATTTTTTATTAATTATCAATTTATAATTTTATTTCTATTGGACTGGATTCAGATATACCCCAATTTCAAATCGAATCTAATCCGTTTGCATCGAGGGATATGATGCATAAACTCATGTCCTCACTATGCTTCATTACAAAAAATAGAGAAAAAAAGGATCTAATTGGCCCACACATAGGGAATCAAATAAAAAAAATTATATAAAACCTACATTTCGATATAGCAATTAAAAACAAAACAACTCACCATTCAGTCCCTCATCTTCCCATCCCCATCTCTAACCAAGCAAAACAATGCTCATAAAAAAGGGAAAAATAAACATAAAAGCAACCTAAAAAACCTCTGCTAAACATACCAAATAGCACATATCGTTGTGCTGATCCATATATTTAGCAAAGTTTACCAAATGGCTTCAAATCTCCATCTTCACATGTCAAAACTTGACTGAATGGCTTTAAAACCAACCAGCAAAAGAGTTAGTGAAAAAGAAAGTCATCAAACCTTGGACTGATACATGTAGAAGCTAAGTAATTGAAGGTGTCAAGATATCCCATTCAATTTGTTTGGATAGCAAAGGATATGATCTCAAGAGATGAAATTCCAATCAAGTCTTTGCAATTGTTCCAAACCTAGTTCAAGCTTTGAAACTCAAAGATTGGGATATTCAATTCTTTGTTGTTTATTCAGTCTCAAACGGATGTAACTCTGAACAAAGAAGTGAGAAACTGGAATGACTGACAGACTGAGGCATTTGGGTAAGAACCTGAACATTTGGAAGAGAACCTATTGAAGCAAAAACAAAATGAAATGAAAGATGAATGTGGTGAGAAGATTTTGATTGCAAAACTTGCTTATCTCACTGTTAGACAGTTTTGTATGCCATTAGCTTCAATCAAGAATGATGTACTTTATGAATTTATTGTAAATGAATAAAAATACATATTTGATTCATGTTCCCTTGGTATGTTTCTGTGTAATACCCTTAAACTGGACACTTAATGAGACTCGTGTTAGTTTAGAATGTGCACAGC
>NW_010729163.1:2190357-2228764 GCF_000365185.1 Nelumbo nucifera
TGCTCTTCAACCATTCTACCTTTTATTGGCCTACAAAAATAGGGAGAATTATGTGGAGATGTGCTCGTGYTGCCTTGATTTGGACTCTTTGGGAATAAAGGAATGTTAGAATTTTTCAAGAAAATGAAAGGAGCAGTCAAGAATTGAAAGACTATGTGTTAAATAGTCTTTCCGGAATGGGGGGTGCTTTGAGAAATGAGAAGTGAGAGATTTTGTTGCTCTACTTAGGTCCCTTGGGAATTGGGGACTCCATCAAGGTAGAACTTTTAGCTGTTGTACAAGGGGTGCAATTTGCAAACCAGCTGGGGGTACAACACCTAACAATCGAGGGGGATTCCAAAGTGGTGGTGGGTTGGTTGAAAAATCCTGAAGAGGCTATGTGGTGTTACAAGAATGAAATGAAGAAATTTAGTTGGTTGACAAGGAATATGTCGGTCACTGTACAGTGAGTGGGGAGATCAGCAAATACTTTGTCAGATGTGTTAGCTAAGCAAGGGGTAAATAGGGAAGAATTGTTTTGGGCTCAGTTGTGATTCTTGCTTTTCTTTCCTASTTTACTTGTAAGATTCAAGGAGGGGCTGCAGCTCGCGCCTCTCCCTGGGATGTTGTATGAACTCACTCTAAATCTGCTTCTGAATTAATAAATTTATTATCATTCATCAAAAAAAAATTCACAACTCTAAATTAGCTTCTGAATTAATAAATTTATTATCATTCATCAAAAAATATATATATCAAATTGGTAGTATTCTAAAAAGAGTTTGAAAATAAAGTTATTTGATGGCATGAAACATTTTTTATATTCTCTTAAGTTTTTTCTCCCCATCCTCTTTGAGGTATAAAAGATCACAAGCTCAAAGAGAAAATAAGTATTAGCATGCTTAAAGTGAAAAGTATTATCCTTTAGTGTTAGGCATCCTCTAACACCAAAGGAAATAGCTCAAAATCTAAATTTATCTCAGTTGGATAACATTCAAAATGGTAAATTCTATTTGTGCATATAACAAGTTATAAATTGTCATGGTGTGATTGGCTGTTGTTTAAGAACGGTATAAAAAGCATGCTTAAGGTCTAATTAAACTAAATATTAATTCATAAATAGATTCAGCATGTCTATAGTCTAGAGTGATAAAAATTTTGCTGCCTAGACTGTGGTTATATGTTATAGTGACCAACTTGAAGTTTTTAATAGTAAATATCTAAATGTAAGTTTCCACAACATAATTGAAAAAAAATGACATCAATATTAAAAAATCATTAAATTTATATTCCTAAATAATAAATGTTAATTTTAAGATGCACTAAAAGTTTCCAATCTCAAAAATATTGATATGTATCATGCCACAAAATATGTTGTAGATTTTATGTCTTGGTTCCTCATTTTCTCTTGTCAATGACTATTAAAACCATAAAAGTTCAAACCTACATCAAGCATATCAATCAGGAGATCTTGTACTTTATCTCTTTGTATAACTTTGGAAAGCAAAATCCATGAATTAGACCCTCGTAAGTGAAGCAGTCAAGATCACATTCATAGTTTTTCTCAAATACCATGACTGTGAACACTACCAAAGTAGCATTAGAAATTGAAAAACCCCATTCTTGAATAACATCACCATGCAGCTTTTGTTGCCATGGTGCCAGGGTAACATACAAACCAGTCCTAGGAACACATGCAACTGACTTAACTGGTTGAAATTTGAGGCTTTGCAACAGAGAGATAGATCTAGAACTATCTTCAACCCCAGGGGATAGAGGCTCATCAAACCTAGAATCATCAACCACATCAGCTACTAATAAGCATAATCTTCCAATGACACTTGAATAATGATTAAATAGACAACTTTATGATTGGGAATAAATGGTTGAATGGGTGAAAAACTTTGATGACCACTTCACAGTTTCAACATCATCTAATGAAATAATTTGTGCAAAACCACCAAGAATTTTTTTTAAATTTATAGCTACATCGATGGAAGCCTTGCAACAATGTTCATCGACAACAATAAGTTCTTTGTAATAAAAATATGAAGGTCAAAAAGGATCATGTCAACTTATAAGCTATGTTACCCAAGAAAAGGTAATGATAAAGCTGGTCCTTGCATCATATTTTAAAGTTACATTAAATTAGAAACACCCAACACAATACAACACTTTTATACAGTATCCACATCCACATATCAACTATACCCACAATAAGCAAGGACAAGTGAATCCACAATTAATACTCTGGTACCTACATAGCAAGCAAGAAAGATTCTTAAACACCATAAAAACTTAAAGAAGAATACCTCATTCAATTTATCACCAGGTGCAGAATTAGTTAATACTTTATTAAAGCCAACTTCACTGATAAATGTAACACATTTTCCATTCTATCTTGGATATGTCCCATTGAGAAATTTACCGCTGTACTCGTTCCAAATAGAAGAATAAGACTAGAAGACAAGTAGTCAAACATTGAAATACACTGGGACAAGATACAAAAATGAACAATAGATGCATGCCCAGGAATAGTGCCCCATATACAATTCCATTTCTGTTGGTCCATTCCTTGCAAAAGCATCGGCAAGGATGTTGGCAAATTAGTGTAGTCATCATAGATTTAAACAGTAAATATATTGACCTAATATAAAACATAACTGATTTAAAAATTAAATTACTTCTTATAGCACCCCAAAAAAAACTCCTAGTCACATTATTAGTAGCAATTAAAAGAAAAAATTGTCAGTCTGGTTACACAATCTATGCTTGTAACTCATCATCAATGAATTTAACTGGTTTAAGAATTTAAATACTTCTTATAGAACCCCAAAAAACTCTTAGTTACATTATTAGTAACAATAAAAAGAAAGAGTTGAAATTCCTATTAAACAATCTATGCTTGTAACTTATCATCATTCATCAATGAATTGTGAACATATCCATAGTGATGCTAAGAATAAAACCGTACAAAAGAATTTAGGCCAATTTCCTGCCCTTGTCACCTTCAACCACCCAACACAATACTTCACTTCACTGTAAATGGATGAGAAGAAAGGAAAACAGCACTTAAGAACAATCGTACACAACAGGAGTGCATGATGTTGACTTGTGCACAACAGAGGGGGACAAAGAAAAAAAATAGTGTTTCCTCACTAAATAGAGACACAAAACAAATATGTAAGAAGCCTAAAGGCCCTCTTTGGCATCATTTCTATGTATTTTTGTTTATAAGAAGATTTCCAAAAAGGGATATTTCTTTATTTTTCTTGTTCTTAAGAAATTGTGAACGTGTTTGGCAAACTGTTCTTGAGAAAAACAGGAATATTACATAGCAGTATTGTTTTTCATGAATTAATAAGGAGAGCAGAGTAGATTCATTAGAAGTGTTTGTCTACAAACTACTCATGATTAGATTCTATGATCATCTTCCAAAATGATAAAACAACAACAATATAAGAAATAAAGCAGGCCATATCTATTATGTTAAAATAGGACGTATAAGAATATTATTACATGGATGAGCCAAACTCAATAAGGACAAATACAACTCGTTGAACATGGCATCCAAATTGATCACCTTCCAAAATGATAAAACAACTAATCGTTGAACATGGCATTCAAAATAAGGACAAATACAACTAATCATTGGACTGCCTTTTGAAATTGATCAAAGGAAAAAAAATACAGATTGTTCAATCAGTCATTGAGTCATTGAACAAGGCTTACTGGTGATCTTGCCGGACAACCTCTTTGCAACTGGGTGCCACCGGACTGGTTCTTTCCAGTGCCGATTACCAAAACAAGTGACAAGGAAGATGCATGTGGTCAAATGCAAATCCTCAACAAATCGGAGAGAGTCGAATGAAATAGGGTTTTTCAAGACAACCTATATTTTACAGCTAACAGAGGCAATATTGGAAATAAAAATTGGGCTATTGGAGTGAAACTGAAAAATAACGAGGGCAATATTGGAAATGGAAAATCAGGCTATTGGACCATTCTATCTGCTTCCCAGGTGGTCAATAGAAATTTTAAGTATATATGAGCAGAAATATTTGAATCAAATAAAATGGAATCAGATAATATCGGACTGGATAGGGGTGATCCATTTTTAATCTAATTATAAACAGATCTAATTCGGATCACCCTTAACCAAATTGAAATTGGAAAAAACAATCATATGCAGCACTTCCTTGAAACCCCCAATTAATAATGGACATGCCATTCCTTTGTCAAAATTCAAAACATCACGTATCTACCTTTAGATTTCCATAGCTGGCGTGTCCTTATTTAACAGGGGGTGGAAGTGCTCTTACCCATAAAAAGATGTATATCTCAATCCCTGAGTGTTTTATACAGCAAACCAGTGCCAACGAATCAACGATTAATTATTAACATGGTATTTGACATACAATAGCACTAGCAGTTCAATCAAAGAAAACAATGAAGGTTTATTCCAAATTGCAAACTTAACACTATGGCCTTGTTCTTTTGTTGAGAACATATTTATCCAGGAAGTGTTGTCCAATTAAATGCATTTATCTATGTAAGTGTTTTCACTTTGTAACACTTTTACACTTAGGTTCTGCATACTAGCAGAGTAGCAGGTAAGGATTAAAACATTGATACATATCCGTACCAATGCACCCAGATCTGCATGGATACACCAATACATCAATACTTTAAAATATTTCCCAATGCATAGCCCCTTGGCTATAATGGTGGCTACTTAAAGTGCTCATTCATGTAGCAGAAACACAATCAATCATAGAGTACAAATCGATGATCTGACCTAGTGAACATGAAGGTCAAATCTCAATTTGGTGGATGATCATACGATCCCATCCATCTTCTACAGGAGGCATCAATCAAAAATAACCCACCCTGCTCACTGCAATATGCTCTGCAACTAAAAATAATAATATTTTTGTGGTTAGTTACAGAACCATATTTAAGCTACACCTTGTGGTACAGCTTCAAAGTCTAATGAAATGGGTGTTATGAATAGACTCCTCTTACAGTACCTATTATTAGTGACACACAATTTGAATGTAACTCTCACTGTTGAGAGCTGTATTTCATACTCTGATGTATAACCAGTCAAAATGAGTACAAGAAAAATTGTATTATTGAAGTAGATGCCTCAACAGTTTTGGATGATGATGTGGAGAGACCAACTAAATCCTCAACATCACCAAGTAGCAAATAATTCCATAAATGGCATTGAGCTTGGACTGAATAAAAAGGAAATAAGGAAAACCCTTAGTAAGCATATCATCAACTGGATTCTCAAGGAGATGAACCAAGCATTCAATGACTCAATCATTCCTTTCAGTCCTTTGCCATCATGTCAGTGACTTTGTGAAATTCTATCTCAGCATGCTTTGACCAAAAATGGAAGATCAGATTTCCATCAAGTGGGACCATCATTATCACACAAAGGATAGGAAGCCGACACAAAGAAAATCCCAGCCCATAAACCAAAGCCTAAATCAAGTGAGTTCAGCTGTTGCATCAGCCAAGGAACAACAATTATCCTCTTTACATGACCAAACAACAGTCTGCTGCTGCTTTGTGGTCCAATCCAGTAAGATAGCAAAACTATTAGTAGATTTCCCTGTCATCAAGAGTCAAGACAGCCATGACCCATCCCAATCAGTGACTCAGTGTAAGAAAATGGCTTAAAAGAAAAAAAAAAACACTAAATTAACAAAAAAGAATACAATGTGAAAAGAGATTTGTGATGGTAGAATATGCCCTTGACAAAAGCCCAATGTTTATTGATAGGGCAACATTTAAATTGGCAACACTTATTTACAGAAAAAAGTGATGCCAGCAGCAAAGGGAATAATCATAGTAGCTAAGTATGAGCAATAAATATGGTAGAAAGATCATATATAATCTGGTTTAATGACAAATTTGGTCACTACTCACCACATATATATCGTGAACTAAAGTGTAACCTCATCCGTCTTCGAGCCAAGAAAACCACTAGAAACCAGATAAGACCTTATCACAACCTAAGCAAACACCCATGATGAAGATACTAAGGGTGCAAAAAGCCAAAAACTAGGGGATTGCTCATATAAACTTCCTCCAATGAAACATATAAAAGGTGATATTGGCATCCGGTTAGAACAAAGAACAGTCATAAGAAACAGAGCTAGATGGAATTAACCAGATGGCTGTTGGCTTAATGACTGACTGAAGGTATCACAGTAATCCACACCATCCTACAAACTTGGGAGGAGAAGGGAGATTTCTTTACCATATTCCATCAGAAACAACCCACAGGGAAGGGGTACAAACTGGACCTTCCAAAGGATATAATTTGTTGGAAACATTGCCAACCCATGGCAAATGAGAAAGAGGACTAATGGTTGTCAGTTGAGAACCATTATTGTTTTGGATTCCAATGAAAATAAGAACCAAGTAAGCTCTGATATCATAGAAAAGTTGCATTCTTTGTATTAGATAATTTCAGTTACTTTATTATTGGGATTCATCAAATAAAAAGGATTTAAATTGTCTAATCTACATCTGTTGAGTTGGATGTAACACAAATAATAGAACGGCTATGGTAAGAAGTACTACTGATGAGTAAGATTCTCTAATAAATTCATGAATTTGTTTGAGAGACATTGGCGGTGCCCACTGATATGAAGTTCTGTGCTAGACTAGCCACATTATTGTTTTCCTTTAAGATATTCTTAACTTGTTGATTTTTCTCTAGCATTTATTTTATGTAATATGAGTGGCTTTTTAAATTGAAGATTAGTACCACTGCTAAAATTTATTGAATCACACTCAAATTTAAAAAAGTTTTCCTCTCAAGGGGTAGTGGACAAGCTTTCTGCTTTACTTTAAAAAAATTAAAAAAGAAAGATTTTTAGTCCGCACTAACCAAACTTGTGTTTCTATGCCAGCTATATAACCGATGATATCTATTTACTGTTTTAAGCAGGTAATACCTATTTACGCTGCATCAATCATGTAATTCTTTTAAATGCATAAAAAATGTAATGGAACCCTCAATAATCAAATTTAACTGGAAGCCACTCCATCACCTAAGAAAAAACAAGTAAAGATTCTAAAAATGGTTTGTGTTAACAAAAGCACATATACACCCTAAAACCCGTTAATTGTCCACCTTTGAAGCATGAAAATCAGCTAAAAACTTTATTCCTACTACTCCTGAATTAACAATAAATTCTCCTTTGTGATGAACAGTTAACAGTAAAAAAAATAAGGGTAGTCCAGGACAAGCTTTTTGGTTGATTTTTATGCTTTGGAAAGTGTATAAATAAATTAGTTTGGTGTATTTATTGCTTCTAAATTGGTGTCATGCATACTCTTGTTAACATGACTCTAGAAAATGATGATGATGATGATGATGATATATACTCAGTAAAAGTAATAAATTGGAAAGACCACAACGCAAGGCTGAAGACATGTGCAAACTCATTGAACTTTGATAATAGTCATTGCATGGTTAGACAAGCCAGCAGATCCCTACAGTCAAAAGATAACCATAATTTATATGATATTAACCTACCCCCCGGTCAAGACTGCAATACAAATCTCCCCTGTTAGCCACTTCTCTGGCCAAAGAGTCTAGTAAAGAATGTGGACCTTTGCAGATACCTACAGTCAAAAGATAACCCTTAATTTACAGGATACCAATCTAACACCCCCTCACTGCCCTCAGTAAGACCCCAATAATAAATCTTGCATGTTAGCCAATTCTCTAGACAGAGAATCTGCAAAAGAAGTTGTGGACCTTKGCAGCCATTTGAATTAGGAATTCAATCTGGTTGGCAAAAATCACATCTCCCTAGTAGAAGGGATGCACTGCCATGGACTAGGTAGTAAGGAATCTCCTTTAGCTTTTAGATTTATGTAGCCCAGAGAATCTGTCAATCTCCCTCGAAATATATAATTACTAAACCTTGAGGATCATAAACCATACCACAACATTGCAAACTCCAAAGAGCCTGTTTTATGTATCAATAGCACAAGCTTTTAACCATAGTTTTGTACAATGATTCTCTGCTGTTGAAGCACTGATGAGAACAGAAATATATTGAATGGCATTGTTAGAAGTATGGTTAGACAAAGATCTACATGTCAAAACAAAATCCATTGGAACCAGTCAAAACTAAATGAGTGAGAATGCATTTCATTATATTGATAACACAAACATATACAGGCCCTGGTCAGTAAGGCATGATTCTTCTATCAAAGTCCCCTTTCTTTTACTTCTCCTCCATCTTTTATAGGTCCAGACCAAACTTTTTTTTTTTTGAAGGCTACCAAACAAATATATTGCTACAAGTAAATACAGGAACCATACATTACTGCAAGTGAATAGAGGAACCAAAGGTTCCAACATCCATAAACTTTCTGGGCACCATAAAGGCATGAATACTAATAACAATTTATGGATCTGATAGGCGTAGACTTCTAGATTTGAGAAAGCGGATAAACTCAGCTTAAATTCCAAGAACACTCGTTTCACCTAATATACATGTAAAATACTTGAATTGCTAAACAACTAGGAAAATATTGTTGGGCTAGAAAGAATTAATTTACCAAGTTCTCAAAGCATAAATTGCAACTTGCAAGAAAGCATTGCAAGATAAAGGTAAACCTGAATATATGCAGGTAGAAACCCAACCAAAGAAAATTTTGAAAGAATAGAAGAGCTCCCTAAAAATTCAAGAGTGATGCAATACTTTCATTGCAGAAACTATGTGCCTCATTCTTTTGTTGACCAGTGCAGATCCATCTACAAAAAATTGCTGATCGTTTCAAGCACAAAATACAAATCTGACTTCCTACGTATGAGCAGCCTGATATCCTTCTTCACTGTCCTCTTCTCTTGTCCTGCCACTTGAGCTCTCATTCGAGGCCAACAATGCCTCGTCAGATCTCTGAATATTGTTGTCACCACTTTCAGCCACAGGAAGTGGCTCTACCATGATAGCGTTCCTTTTGTAGTTCCATACAAGCATCGATATGTAATCCTGCGGTGAAATAAGACCCTGATCTCTAAGGCAACCCCTTAGCTCCTCCAGAGTCACTGGTTCCTCAAGTCTTATATACTCGAGCAAAACTTTCTCATGCTCAGGCCTCCAACCACTTGGAAAAGGGGTGTAGTCGGTCTCAGGCACAAGAGACATACGAGTGTACTGAAGGCCATCAATGGAGTCCACGAGACCCATCCTTAGCAGATTATGGTATTCTGGGGACTGACCCTTTTTCTCCTTCAATGGGCGGCTGAGATTTCGTGATGCAATCTTGTACACCTTTGCTCGCGAGCGCAATTTATATTTTGCAGCATATAGCTTTGCCAATGACCCCCTTATGATGTAAGAACAGAAGTTCACAACCTTCCTACGGTTGTCTGCATATCTATACCATTCCACCATTGTTGAAAGGAGCTTGTTCATCTGTGCATTTGTGTGAGCTTGTGTGGCATGAAACATTCTGAAACAAGGTTGTGGGTCAGGATCCCTATCCCCCTTGAGATATCCCAACTTTCTAAATTGTTTAATGCATTGCTTCAAGCTTGCTGTTACTGAGAGAAGGGTCCCCACACCCTTCTCACTGATTATCTTTCCACCGGTGGCAGTGTATCGAAGTGTTGGATACACAACACGCCTGCACAAAACATGGTCAAGAAACATAATACCCTTAGTTATGTGTTCAATAGGTAGGCTCTCATTGTCAAGCTTCAAGAGATACTTCTGGTCACAAAACTCAATCAATTGCTTCCTCAAAGTCGCTGCATCTGCCCTTGGGCCTCGCACCCCAATCAAAATGTGTCCCCCATAACGGATGTAATCCACCTTCCTGGTCTTATCAGGCCCACTTGTAGGGACAAACTCAGGCCAGGATGTATTACCTTGTTCCACTTCCCCATCTTGACTATTCCATATCACATCATTCTTTGATGGACGATAGAACTCCTTGATTTTACCCTCCATCCAATGGTCTAATTCATCCAAACAGACATTTGCCAAAAGGGGACTAAGAATTCCACAGTGTCCCCAAGAGGGCAACTTCTCTGCCTCCTCTGGAGCAAAACCAAAGAAGGTCTCTAACCAGTAAGGATCAGGCTTTGGCTCATCTTCTGCTAACACCTTCTTCTTCTGGTACTTTCTCTTCTTCTTCTTCTTCTTTTCACCTTCATCAACTTGACTTGTTATCACTGGTGTAACAAGCGCTGACTTAATTAAATCAATCACCTTCTTGTCTCTAACATCTCTCATAAGAGCACTAATTACCATCCCCACTTTTAAACCATCCAATAGTGTGCTCAAGTCTCCTTTGATGTACCAGAGATAACCTGCAAAACTTCGCCTGATAACACGTAAAACAGTGTGGGCATTCCTGCCTGGCCTGAATGCAAATGACTTTTGTGAGAATCGAGCCTCATAAATGGGCTCCAATATCATCAACAGAACTTCTTGCACAATTTTATCTTGAAAAGGGGTTGGCTGAGTGGTAGTTAGAATGGCCCTGATTTTCCGCTTTGATAGAGATTCAAGATCAGTTTTATCCTTTGGAGATCGAATGAAGAAATCCAACCTGGCTCCCCATTTAAACCTGGCATCTAGAACGGCATTCCTAAGTGCTAACAGGTCTTCCAATGCGGATTTCTGTATTGCACTTCGGGGCATGTAGGAACCCATATCATCAGCACAGACTTTCTGGTAAGCCAAAACCCACAATTCAAACCGCCGAAGGTAGGACGTGAGATTGGTTACAGTCTTACCAGGTTCCCGGAAACTCTCTATCCACATCTCTGAGCTGACTGCAACCCCATCCTCTTTCATTAAGGTGGACGGGTCATCTGGGTCGGCCAGTTGCCGCTGCATAGCCACAACCGATAGAAATCTAAAACACGCAACGCCATTAGTACTAGGGTTTAGGGGATTCGTGGGTCTCGACAAGGAGGTTCTGCTGGTTATGAAACCAGTGGATTTAATGAAGAACCTTCGACCGAACACAGCCAGGCCTTGATGCATCGGGTGGGGAAGGGTTTACGAGTTCATGCCATTATTCAGTAAGACTGGAGTGAACTGTTCAAATAAAAAACGATACCCTAAAGAGATTGTTTTAATAAAACAAAGCAGAAAACAACTGAGATTACTGGAATTGAGTTCTTTTTTAGGGTGAAGCAGACTCCTTACCATCCAAATAGAGACTCTGCAATCTATACGTTTCGACTCTTCAGCCGACTTCCAGCGCGATACTGTTACAGAACTGAGGCAGTGAGGCTCTTTGCTTGTTTTCGTTCCGGTGACTATAGCAAGAAAGAAGGGTGACATGTTCCCGTGTCGCCCTCGATTTTCTTTCTTCTTCTAGGGTAAACTAGAGTTGGAAACGGGTCGGATCGGATCGGATACAAGTTCATCCAAATTTGATTCATTTGTCTTCGGATTCGAAACCAATCTTATCAATCGGATTCAAACCTGATTCCAAATCGAATTTGGATTGTAGTATGGATTAACATTAGGATTTAGGAAAAATCTTTGCAGCCGATCATATCATGTTTTTTCGTACCATCCAAATTCCCGATTGGTATCTTAGGGCGAGTGCCAATTTAGTACCCGAACTTTAAAATGCGATAATCTAATACTCGAATTTTCATTTTGTGACAATTTAGTACCCAGCATTAACTCATCGTCAATTAGAAGAATCACGTGATATCAGGTGTGGGTTAAATATTTTCAAAATACCAAAACTATCATTTACGAAAATATACAGACCATTTTACCCATCATGAAGCACGTTGTCTTCCTCTTCCTCTCATCTCATTGTTCAACTGTTGTATCAATGGTGGCATCAACAACATTCCTCTCCTCTTCCTCTTCCTCAAACCCAACTTCTCGTTGTCTTCCTCTTCCTCACATCCACTCCCTCCTTCTGCTCCTCCATGCTTACTACTATGGCCCCTTCCACCATTTTCCATAGATTCCTCGTTGTCATCGTCGTCATCTTTGTCATCTTCGTCGTCGCAATCCTCCTCTTCTTCATGACCTCTTCCAGTCCTCATCTTTAACCCCTCGGTCCCCCCTGCTTTAAGCCTTTTGGGTTGCTAATAACAAAAGGACCCTCGGACGAATGGAAGCAGTGTTGTTGTTGCTGATGATTTGTTGATTCCGCTGACACCTCCGATGGATGGTGGCCACCGCCAACTCCACCTCTCAGACCACCACCACCACATCTATTGTGGTAGGCACACATCTCCCTAAAGAAGAGATGCTTAGAATTGAGAAGCTTCCGGACATCCTCTTTCTCCCGTCTGTTGTGGTAGGCGCACATTCTCTGTAACGGAGATATCCTCTTTCTCCCGTCTACTCCACCGTCTTCCCTCGTGAATCCCTGCTCCTACTCATCGCTCAATGCCAGTTGCTGCGACTTCACTTTGGTGGCATAAGGAGGGCATCCATGTTGCTTCACAGACTGAGACTGCAAGTGATGATTGGCGTCTTGACCTGCAAATGACACCATTTGGGGGTGTTTTTGGTGGTGTTGGTGTTGGTGTTGGTGAGGATGGTGTTGCTATTGCGCTTGGTGTAGAGGCATCTCTAGCCCAAGCATCCCAGGAGACAGACTGGAGATCATTCCTCCCGCCATACCATTAACCTCCATCAAAGATCAAACCACTCCTACAAAGATAAAAACATAGGAGCTCAAACAACCAATGGCAAAAAGCTCTCTCCTTTTTGTTTCTTTTTCTTCGTTTCAAAGAATAATCTAAAAAAATAAAACAAAACCCAGTAACCAAATCTGATCTAAAAGACCCGGCAATGAAGGATTGAGAATTTGGGGTATTGAGAACCCAATTACTTTCTTTTTAGGTGTTTCCTTTCTCTTAATATGATCGGAGGAGCCTTAGTTTGATTATTCTGCAAAATGTTCTCAGAGTCAATTGTTTTTGTTTATTCGATTATCTTCTTACTTGACGATCATCAATTCTAATGTATTTAATATCTCTCTCTTTCTCTCTTTTTTTGATGGCTCGATGATTGTTTAATGTTGCCTATGGTGCAAAATTTTTATTGGTGTCTATTTTCTCCTCTGTTTGTTGATGTCCTCAATCTGATTGACCTTTAAATAATAGGAAAAGTATGAATTTCTATTTCAGTTTCCATATGTTCCTACGACATTCATTGTTTCACATTGGTGTGGTGGTTTTGTGTTGAAGTTTTAATCGTTGGACCATATAAAAGTTCTATTCGGATTATTGTCCATGAATATCATCCTCAGAAACTGTATGTGCTCATACATGTACAGAGCACATACAGTCGGAGATCGCCCAGACCACCACCGCCACAAGTCGGAGCATATACATGTACGGGAAGTAAGTGGTTCACTCGAAATAGCTGAGGGGTGAGGGGTAATTAGGTCTTTTTGTCTTCTAACTGACGGAGAGTTAACACTGAGTACTAAATTGTCGCAAAATGAAAGTTTAGATACTAGATTGCCACGTTTTAAAGTACGAATATTAAATTAGCACTCGGCCTAAAGTACAGGGTACCTATCGGGAATTTTCCCTAACATTAACATTGGAATTATCAAAATATTATAAATCACTAATAAAATAACTTAAAATAATTATGTATCATGGACAAAATGAATTGAAAAATAAATTATAAATTTAAAACTGTAACTTATTAATAAAATTATTAGTTTAAAATTGGACCAGACAGGCCAAAGTTGTTGTCTAGGTCAACAGTTCAATAGTTTAACTGGCTCAAGTCAGCAAATCGTTGACCAAATCAATGATTTTTTGCTAAAAAGTCATTTTAGGGTGAAATTGAACTGATTACTTTACCGATTCCTAGGTTTTTTGGTCCAACCATACAGTCTAATTCAGTTTTGAATATATAATATAAGATTGGAGTGTGGACAGATTCATATTTGATCCATTTATAAACAAACCAAATTTGAATTTAGACAAATAGATACCATTTTGCAACTGTATATTAAACTCCACATAGCCCTCATAATTTTGGGATTTGTCACTTACAAGGTATCAAATGATTGGTTGGTAAGGCCTCCTGCTACTTGTAGTAGAGGCTTGGGGTCGAATCCTACCTACATTAGGGTTGGGGTGGTATGGGTTTGGGGATGGGCTACCCCTAGCCCCATGTAGAAAAAAATGGTTGGTCATTTAACTCCCTAAACTAGTATTGTTTTTAAAACTCCAAAATGCCATAATTTTTTTTTATTTGTAGAATGATATTACCCTATTCCATACATATTGTCCGAAAAAAAAGTATTTGCAATAAGAACTTTTTAGCCAAAGGCCTATATCATTGAAATGGAACATACTTGAAAATCCAAGTGATGTGTAAAGGTTTCAACTAATATAAAGATATGGCATAGATTTTTTAGTTGAGATTAATTCAATGATCATAAAGACCACTTTGATGACCTAAATCTTTTGATTGATTTATTACATCATGCCGATGGGGTAAATTAGATGAAACCTTGGTACATCATTCAAATGCAATTCTATTAGATGGAATTTTGATACACCATTTGGATGGAGCAGATTCCTTGACTGATTTTTGGTTGCCATTTAGGTGTACAAGGTGGGCTCAAGTTGGGATTTCCACAAAAATTGAATGGGACTGACCTACAAGCTAAAGACAAAGCTGAAGCAGTGTAAATTTTATTGGATTTTCTCAAATAGTTTTAGTTTGACTCTTGCAAAATAGCTAGAGAGCTCTCTCTCTCTGGTCTCCACCCCATACAATCGATGGACTTTAGGCATGTTTGGGTGAGCCAAGAGATGGGCGGGGTTTCAATACTACAATTTGACATGCGAATAACTCAATGCTTCAAACCCATGATATCTAAATCTGTTCTTTCCTTTATGAATACATGTTCAATTTCTATAATTAGCTGTTTGTTTTTCAGTTTACTAGGTTGGTTAGTTTTCATGACTTCTGTTCAACATCAACTCCTTTAATTGAGCAAAAATCAATATATAGTCTTACACATACATAGTCTTTTTCCTTCTTTTTAATCATAATGGACAAAATGGTTTTAATTTGTAGTGTATTTGCATGGTCTATGTTAATGTCTATAAACTTCATTCTTGATTTCGTGGGTTTCATAATCTTGGGCTTTTATATAGACCTTAGACTAAAATTGGATATTGAATGGACTGTATCTGGACCTAGAAGGAAAACTTCAGTGGGCTAAGCTTGAATTCATCACCCGAGACTCATGTTTAGCTTAAGAACAACTTGAACCTAACTTAAGGTCAACTAGGAAAAGCTTGGCTTAGCCAAGCTCCCATCAAGGCCCTACAAACAATTAGTCTATTCTTTTTTTTCTTGGTAGAAGCTACTAATTTTTGTTGGCTTAATCCTTTTTCCACAAACAAATTGAGGACTTTTGTATGAATACCTTTTTTTCCACCATTCTTTTGTTAGAATGGCTGAGTTTGGAAGGAGTATAAATGCAAATATGTGGAATGCAAAACCTTATATTTTGTATATATTTACGCTGTACATATTTACATTTGTATTCTTTCCAAACTGAGCCAAAGTGATTTTGGGCACTTCACTTTTTTTTTCTAAAAGAACCAAAGGCATTCTTTCAACTAGAAAGTCAATTGTTAATCAAGCATATTAGTACTCTAAAATGATGTTTGTTTTACATTTGGCATTAGCGAAGAGTACCACACCCTTGATTAGTTGATCAATGTTTTATGTCAATGAATTCCTTAACCCGTGAAGTTAGAAAGACTATTTTGTTTCTTTTCATGTGGTGCATTGTTTCCAAAAGAAGGCCGAGAACCAAACTTGGCAAAAGATGCAACAATCATTTATTAACTACCATTCTATGGGGTAAAACGTTGGCAATGGTGGCTCCTGGTGGCATTCAGCATTCTCTTAGTTGCATGGTTTTTAAAACCGACTCGGAGGCCGAACCTTAGGGGTCTGATTACCAGGTCGAATGGTCGGCCTGTTCTGACAAAAAAATGAAAAGTGGTCAAAACTGTTTGAACGGTTAACCACCTGGATCAGCGGTTTGCTAACCAAAATCAACGGTTTTTATGGAAAATCGGGCTTTGAGGAAAACCAGAACCGGTCACCTGCTCGGTTCCCGGTTTTTCTGGTCTGACCGTCTGATCCGGTCCAATTTTGAAAACCATGCTTAGTTGTTGTGGGTCTTTCAGCTACTATATTTCCTGGGAAATACTACTATGATCAAGGTGGAAATAGTAAATGGATGATAACCCTTGTTCAAATTGCATATTTCCCACTCCTCCTCCCTCTCCTTTCTCAATCTTTTTGTGCCCCTTCCACCACCACCACCACCAACTCTGCCTCCTCACCGTTGTGTACTTGTTACTTGGCCTACTTCTAGCTAGTGACAACATGATGTATTCTTATGGCCTTCTTTACCTTATAGTCTCTACTTATGCCCTCATTTTTTGGTTTGAATTGGCTTTCAGTGCAATTCTGTCATTCTTCATTAACTCCCAAAAGCTAACAATATTGTTCATCAACTTTGTAGTCCTCCTCACCTTATCAGCCATCCTAATAGTAGTGCACATAGACTCGACAGCCCCGGTTGGAGTCTCCAAAGAAAAGTGTGTAATTGGATTCCTTTGCACCATTAGTGCATCAAATGCTTACACCCTACTGGTTTCCCTCATGCAACTTTCCTTTGAGAATGTCATAAGGAAGGAAGCATTCTTTGTAGTTCTAGAAATGTAGAGATATTCATATGTGGCCACTTGTGCATGCTTGGTTGGGTCTTTTCGCTAGTGGGAAATGGAGGGGGTCAAAGTTTTGGTTAGAAATTCCAAAGATTCGTGAACCCCCCACCACCAAAAAAAGAAAGAAAAAAAAATCTCTATCCATATTTCCCACATCAATAATTTTTGTTTAAAATTTGTCCACATAAAGCTTTATTTTTATTCTACCAAAAAGTGTTTGTTTTTATACTACAGGACCTGCTTGATTCACAATCAGAATCGGAATTAAAATTCCTTGAAATGGTCTATTCCCCTACTTGTTTAGTTCAAACAAGAATCATAATCGGCTAGAATGGATTCTCATTCCCAAGGGAGGGGGGAGGGAATGGTCATTCACTCCAATAGGGAATGTCATTCCATCAGGAATGGGAATTGGATCTTGTTCCATCCAACCAAATGGTTCAACTATTCTAATTCCAATTCCAGATCCTATTCATGCAAACCAAACAGACCCTTAGATATGTAACTAGATTTTCTTTTTTTTGCTTTTTCGTGGCTAAAATTTTCATTTAGCTCATTTTTTTGTTCTAAAAATATAAATTTGTAGAGTGCAAAACCTTGTATTTTATATTATTTTATATGTATTTGCACTATACATATTTGTATTTATACTCCTTCCAAACTAAGCCTATAGAAATCAAGGGAGTGAGACCTTTTTTATGAGATGCAACTTTGGGTAAGTGTAGGTTGAACCAAGGCTTGATGGTTTGGAATTTTTTTCAAATTAGATTTGCACCTTCTAAGTGTTTTGGGTGAGTTCACATTGGCGCATGTGCCCCACATCATATCTACACTGGGAACATGTCCCAATGACAAGTACGAGATATATTCCCAATACATGTTGAGATTGGCATGTGGGGCGCCTATGGGGTGCTGATGTGATCTTGTTCTGGACACCCACATTATATGCCACATGTAAGATTATTGGTTCATTTATAAAGTCCTATAGACTGTAGCTTGTAAAGGGTTATCGGAAAAATACAGACAAACCCAATACAGATTTTTGAATTCCATAGCAGACCTATAAACATTCAAAATGTCAAAACCCCCACTCTATATACCAATGCCTTCCTGTGAATTGACATCAATTCCGAGCTAGCACCTACCCCAATCGTACTTTGGGTCTAAAAATTCTGACCCTGAACTGAACCGTCATTCTCCCAAGGGTTATTAAATGGATCAAGTACACAACTTTACCATGTGGACACACCTATTTATGACATGTGGAGTAATCCCATGGTGAACCCAAACTATCCAATTGGGGATCATCCACTTCCACTTGATTGGCCTAATGTTTAATTTTATGTCTATGTCAATCATGTTGTCTTTATCTTGTATTAGTGGTTCTCCCAAGTCTCAACTAACCTAACCTACCAACTACCAACAAACCTTTTCTTAATTACTCAAAATTCTTTTTCATCTTTTAATCTTTTCTCAACTTCAATGGACAAAAAATCAATGTCTTGTATATGGGCAAAACCTCTACATGGTTACATGTTTGTCTTTTATGCTTGGGAAAAGATTTCTCCAACGTGGAATAGATGTATATCCTGAACCACTCCTACTAATGTGGTTATCAATCCAATTAATTGCATCACCAAAGTTGAGTGGTGCAAATTGCAAAAGAAGGTATCATGTAGAAGATTGAAGGGCTTTCAAACATGTTTTCATGTTCAGAATTTCTATTTCTAAGGCTTGGTTTGGAAAGAGTACAAATACTACAGTGTAAATACGTACAAAATAATATAAAATGCGAGGTTTTATTCTACATATTAGTATTTGTACTCTTAAATGGTTCTGTTCATGGGCCGGGTAACCCGATAGTCCGACCCGCACCTTGGTCGGGCTTGGACATGTAATTAGGCCTGCGGGCCTGACCTTGGGCCCAAAACACCAAGCCCAATTGTGTATCGGGCTGGGCTTGGGATTTGTAAAAGAATCTCGACCTGACCCATTTATATAATATAAAATATATAATATTTATTATAATATATATACATTAATAATTTAATATATATACATTTTTTATTTTTTTCTTTATAATCTCTTTCTCTCTTCAGCCGCTTCAGTAGCGGCATGAGCTATATACTTCGGGCTCAAGCCGGGCTCAGGCTTGGGTCTTAAAAAAATCTATTAATGCAGAGTGAAAGCCCGGCCCGAGCCTGACCCATTAACAGGTCAACTCCTAAATTGAGCCTAATAATTTGAGTTTGCTTGTATGAGCTCTATCCATTTAGAATGATTTTGTAATGGTGCCACTAAATTGACCTTGATGGCTTAGCGGTGGGAGGGTCTTAGAAACAACAAATTAGTCTGGACTCAGATCTAGTCCCCACACCAAACCCACAACACATTGTAGTTGTATATGGGGACTATCTCTTGTAGTTGTATATTATCATTTATGTTGTACGTTATCATTTAGGGGGAACACTCTATTGGGAGTAGGCCTGACTTAGGAGTTCAGCTTTAGTTAGGGATGGCAATTTTCCCCATTTCCTCGATCCCTGTGGGGATCTGCCCCATTCGGGGCAAGGATGGGGATGATTTTCCCCCCGCAGGGATGGGGAAATTTTCATCCCCGTTAATGGGGACAGGGTAGGGACGGGGAGAGCACTCCTCGCCCTATGGGGACCCCGATCCCTGCTTCCCCACTAATATACATGTATATATGTATGCATACGTTATATATGTAAATATGTAAACATACATCTATATATTAATATTTTAAAAAATATGGTTGAATATTTTCTAATACGATTGTAAATGTTAATTATTTTATTTTTATTTTTTTAAATAAAATAAAAAACAAAAACAAAATTGTTAGCATTATAAAGAATCACGAGGAATGGGGATCTCCGCGGGGATAGCGATCCCTGTGGGGATGGAGATGGGGATAAGCTTGTCCCCGTTAGCGGGGACAGGGATGGGGATTTCCGTGGGGACGGGGATGGGGAGAGGCTCCCTGTCCCCGCCCCACCCCGTTGCCATTCCTAGCTTTGGTCAGTGCAAAGCCCATTTGAACAACCTTTACAACCTTGCATTGAGAATATCTCCATGTTTACGTGCTTTATTTCATGGGGAGATATTCCAAATGCAAGGTTGCAAGAGATTGTTAGAACGGTGTGAGCACAAGCTTGCACTAAGTTGGGCTCCTGACTTAGACTTTGGGCACATGATTTGACTTTGTTTGGTGGTTTGGATGCAGATGCCCTTTGTGAATTGCAACAATCTTATGCAGATGCCCTAAGATTTTTGCTTTTACACTATCCTAGCCTAGTTAACCTTGGCTGTTGGGCCCCCAACAACCTATGCTATTGAGAGTGATTTTAGGTTAGACATGTTCACCAATTCACGCCCATATCTATGATTATAGTTAAAAATACTATTTTACCGTAACGTGGCATTTCCAAAAAAGTTCTCAACAGTAGAGGCGTTGGCCCCTAACAACCGAAGTTTTTTCCATCCTATCCCAAGGCTGAGACAATTAAATCAAAGCTCTTGATTTGTTGCCATGACGCCACCTTGAATTAAAATGAAGTGACTTATTAGTAGAGCCTCTAATTAAGGTGTAACCTAACCATGGGCAATTTTTGCAAACTCAATCAGTAACACCAATTTTTTCATTTCTCTAAATTGAAACTGAACCGGTACCACCAATTAAGTGGTCTATTGGTTTTAGTTTTTGACCAGTTCGATTCTTCAATTTTTTGGTTTTTTATATTTATAATATATATTATATAAATATATGTATAATATTATATTAAAAATAATAAATGATATATAATATATTATAAATATTTTGAAAAATATAATATATAATGTATTTATAAATATATTATTATAAACATAATATATATATATTTATATATAATGAATATATATTTATATATATATATACCAGTTAGTTCGATTAACCAAAAATCGAACCAGTCCTTTAGTTTTTCAAAAATACGAAACTGATCGATTTGATTAACCGGTCTCCCTAAAACTCCGCCCCTGGTCATGACTCCCCTGGTCTCCCTAAAACTCCGCCCCTGCCCCTAGCATCAAACAAAATTATAATTCTCTATCAAAAGACGCAAATATTTAAAATAATGTTTTACACATAAAACAAAAAAAAAACGGTTTGAATCTACGGTTACTTGGATATTAATATTGTACTGTACTCCATCAGTCATCATATAATGAGTGCCCCGATGTCCAGATGTTACAGCTGTGCCAATGGGCTTTAGTCAGACAAACCCCTGGTATAATTCATTAACAGTCCAAGCAACCCTGTCCATTGGCCAAGGCCCGGCCCAGGCCCAATAAATTATTGGTTGAATCACAAATCACAATCTGAATCATTTTCCTTATTTTTTTTAATCATTAAATGCCTCCCCTGGTCAAAGATTGTTTGTGACCACCCCGGATTGACCGCATTATTCTGCGTCTTGTTTTTATTTCTTTTTTTGGTAATTGCCAATTTGCCATAAGCATGTTCCAAGGATAAATCCGTCTGGCCGTTTTTGGAGTTTAGTTCAATTATGGTCCTCCCATCCTCCCATGATGATCACTTTTCTCACGTCAGATTGGAATCCCATTTACATCCTTTCCCCACATTTAATGGTTGGCAATCTGGCATTTATTAGTTCCCTCCCCAGTCCGCCTAGCGCCAATCATTAAATCGAGATCCCTGTAGATCTCCACCGTCGATCTGACCGAGTGGGTCCTGCATGGCTCGTTTATATCACGTCGTCTCGTCTATTACTGGAGCAATGGAATGAGGCAGGTGAGCAAGTACGTACAGTCACAGTCAGTGTATTGAATACCAAGAAAATTCTCTTTTCATGTCCTTTTTGTTCCCACCTGCAGAGGGATGTTCCTACGGTGCGTTGTGCAAACGTTGCTACTTGATCAAGATCTACCAACCGTTGGATTTTTCTCAACTACAATCCCACAATCTAGCCTTTGGTGGTGTATATGCTTTTCTTGCACGCTTTCTCTTAGCAACAAAATTCTTTAAAAGTGATAACTGAAAAAAGAAGGTGAAGGTGGTGAACTACTGAACTACCCAGTCTACCCTTTATCCAGGTGGGGCACGATGAGAGTGGACAAAACGGCTCAAATTGATCCCAATGATCGACGGCTCATATCATTCGAGTTCCTTACTCGATTGCCAAACAGAATATACTGAATCAGCTTTAGAGTTTGGATTGCTTCCACTACGCAGTAATGGAATTGATGGCTTGATGCTTTCATGCTTCTGCGGGCAACAGAACAAACATCGTCGGAGGAATGAATAGAAGCTGAGTAAAGGCTGAACCGTGGGTCTAGGCTTCCAGATTCAGACTGCAGCGGCCGTTATTCGAGGTTAGGGTTTCGACTTCCCAGTCCAGGCCCCCATGAATATCTCTTTCACTTGATTCTGATTTACATTGCATCTGCAATTGGATTTATGAAGATTAATTAATTTGGTTTTTAATTTATTGCAGCGGATTAGTGTTGTTGGGTTCTGAAGTCAGACAGCCTTGAAGTATAATATATTAATCTCCGGAAGAGTTTTCACAGTTTCAGGTGATTCATTAAATTTTTTTTACTGAAGCCACAGTTGATTGTCCAAATTAATGCAAAAGTCCAAGCGGGAGTGTGGGACCAGGTTTTTAATTTAATTTTTCCCTCTATACAGAACAGTACTCATCATCTCCCCGCTTCTCTGTATCTGTGACAGAAAGGCAAGGAATTAGCAGAAGAAAGAGACACAAACGTAAGACGATGCTATGAGCCTCAGACAGCGCCCAGCTGCGGCCGCCGCTCGCGGTGGTGGTCCGGACCCTGGCTCCGGCTACGGTTCCACCCCGCCACAAGCCAACGACTATGAAGAACCTTTCAACATCATCCCCGTCCACAACCTCCTTGCTGATCACCCCTCTCTCCGCTACCCCGAAGTCCGCGCCGCCGCTGCCGCACTGCGTGCCGTCGGCGACCTCCGTAAACCCCCATACGTCCAATGGCGCGACGGCATGGACCTCCTCGATTGGCTTGGAATCTTCTTCGGCTTCCAGCGCGACAACGTCCGCAACCAGAGAGAGCACATTGTGCTTCACCTAGCCAACGCCCAGATGCGCCTTCAACCCCCTCCCGATAACATCGACTCCCTCGACCACGCCGTCCTCCGTCGCTTCCGTCGCAAGCTCCTCAGGAATTACACGCGTTGGTGCTCTTACCTCGGCTGCAAATCTAATATATGGATCTCTGAACGCCGTGAATCCCCTTTCGATCAACGACGTGAGCTCCTCTACACATCCCTTTACGTCCTTATCTGGGGTGAAGCCGCCAATCTTCGCTTTGTCCCCGAATGCATTTGCTATATTTTCCACCACATGGCTGGGGAGCTTAATAAGATTCTCGAAGACTACATCGACGAGAACACGGGCCGAGCTGTGCTGCCTTCGATTTCTGGTGAGAACGCATTCTTGAACCGTGTTGTTACTCCTCTTTACCACACACTTAAGGCTGAGGTTGATAGCAGCCGTAACGGCACTGCCCCTCATTCCGCTTGGAGAAATTACGATGATATCAATGAGTACTTCTGGAGCCGGCGCTGCTTTCAGAAACTCAAGTGGCCTATTGATGAAGGCAGCAACTTCTTTGTAGTTAAGGGTAAAAGCAAGGGGGTGGGCAAGACAGGTTTTGTAGAGCAGAGATCATTCTGGAATATTTTTCGAAGCTTTGATCGACTGTGGATCATGCACATATTGTTCCTTCAGGCTGCCATTATTGTCGCATGGGAGGGGAAGGAATACCCCTGGACTGCGTTGGAGAGCCGTGATGTTCAGGTTCGGGTGCTTACTGTCTTCATCACTTGGGCGGGCCTACGTTTCCTTCAGTCGCTGCTTGATGCTTGTACCCAGTACAGTCTGGTATCAAGAGAGACGTTGTGGCTTGGGGTGAGGATGGTTCTAAAGAGCATTGTTGCCACGGTATGGGCTGTTGTATTTGGTATTCTCTATGGAAGGATTTGGTCGCAGAGGAATTCTGATCATAGGTGGTCTGCCGAGGCAAACCGCAGGATGGTGACTTTCCTTGAGGCTTCATTTGTTTTTATAATCCCAGAGTTGCTGTCATTGGCTCTTTTTATTCTCCCATGGGTTCGGAATTTCCTTGAGGGCACAAATTGGAGGATCTTCTATATCTTGACTTGGTGGTTTCAGAGCAAGGCCTTTGTAGGTCGTGGCCTTAGGGAAGGTCTAGTGGACAACATAAAGTATTCCATGTTCTGGGTTGTAGTTCTTGCTTCGAAGTTTACTTTCAGTTACTTTCTCCAGATCAAGCCCATGGTTGCTCCGACTAAGGCTGTTTTGAATCTCAGGAATGTGCATTACACCTGGCATAAATTTTTTGATGATACAAACAGGCTTGCAGTGGGGTTGTTGTGGCTTCCAGTGGTTTTGATTTACCTCATGGATTTGCAGATCTGGTATTCAATCTTTTCCTCCTTTGTTGGTGTAATGGTTGGATTGTTCTCACACCTGGGTGAGATTCGGAATATCCAGCAGCTGAGGCTGAGGTTCCAGTTCTTTGCTGGTGCAATGCAATTTAATCTCATGCCACAGGAGCAGCTGCTGAATGCACGAGGGACGCTAAAGAGCAAGTTGATTGATGCCATTCATCGATTGAAGTTGCGCTATGGGCTGGGCCGGCCCTACAAGAAGATTGAATCAAACCAGGTTGAGGGGTACAGATTTGCCTTGTTATGGAATGAAATAATTGAAACTTTCAGAGAAGAAGACATTATAAGTGACCAGGAGTTGGAGCTCTTGGAACTGACACCAAACACTTGGAATATTAGGGTCATACGCTGGCCATGTTTGCTCCTGTGCAATGAGCTGCTTCTTGCTCTCAGCCAGGCAAAAGAGTTGGTGGATGCACCCGATAAATGGGTTTGGTACAAAATTTGCAAGAACGAGTACAGGAGATGTGCAGTAGTGGAAGCTTATGATAGCACCAAATACTTGCTCCTAGACATTGTCAAGGATAACACTGAAGAGCATTCCATTCTTAGAAGCATTTTCCTTGAGATTGATCAGGCACTTCAGTTGGAGAAGTTCACAAAGACCTACAAGACAACTGTATTGCCACAGATACATACTAAATTGATATCTCTTCTGGATCTCCTAGCCAAGCCTAAGAAAGATGTAGCCCAAATAGTGAATGTATTGCAGGCCCTCTATGAGATATATATTAAAGATTTCCCAAAGGAGAAGAGGACCATAGACCTGCTGAGACAGGATGGTTTGATGCCTGAGAGGCACACAGGGTTGCTTTTTGAGAATGCTGTTGAGTTGCCTGAAGATGCCTCTTTCTATCGGCAGGTGCGACGTTTGAAGACTATTCTTACATCTAGGGACTCGATGCATAACATCCCAAAGAATCTTGAGGCGAGACGACGCATAGCCTTTTTTAGCAATTCCCTGTTTATGAACATGCCCCATGCTCCTCAAGTTGAGAAAATGATGGCATTCAGTGTTCTAACTCCTTATTACAATGAGGAAGTCCTATACAGCAAAGAACAACTAAGGACTGAGAATGAAGATGGAATTTCTACTCTGTTTTATTTGCAGAAGATTTATGATGATGAATGGGCTAACTTCATAGAACGAATGCACAGAGAGGGGGTGAAGGATGAGAAAGAGATTTGGACAGATAGGTTGAGAGACCTCCGTCTTTGGGCATCATACAGAGGTCAAACGCTATCTCGCACTGTAAGGGGAATGATGTATTACTACAAGGCTCTCAAGATGCTGGCATTTCTTGATTCTGCATCTGAGATGGACATTCGGGAAGGATCGCAAGAACTTTCTTCTGTTGGTCCAATGAAACGAGATGGCAATGTGGATGATCTGGGCTCAGCTCCATCCTCACGAAATTTGAGCCGTGCAAGTAGTGGTGAAAATCTGTTATTCAAAGGTCATGAATATGGGACTGCATTGATGAAATACACATATGTAGTTGCCTGCCAAATTTATGGGACTCAAAAGGCAAAGAAAGATCCACGTGCTGAGGAGATTCTGTATTTGATGAAGAACAATGAAGCCCTTCGAGTTGCCTATGTTGACGAGGTTCAGACAGGGAGGGATGAAAAGGATTATTATTCAGTTCTTGTGAAATATGACCAGGATTTACAAAAGGAGGTGGAAATATACCGGATCATGTTGCCTGGTCCCTTGAAGCTTGGAGAGGGTAAACCAGAGAATCAAAACCATGCTATTATATTCACTCGTGGTGATGCAGTTCAAACAATTGACATGAACCAAGACAACTATTTTGAGGAGGCCCTCAAGATGCGGAATCTATTGGAGGAATACAGAAGCTACTATGGTCTTCGGAAGCCAACTCTCTTGGGAGTCCGTGAACACATCTTCACTGGTTCTGTCTCCTCACTTGCTTGGTTCATGTCTGCTCAAGAGACAAGCTTTGTTACATTGGGACAGCGTGTTCTGGCAAACCCTCTCAAGGTCCGAATGCACTATGGCCACCCTGATGTGTTTGATAGATTCTGGTTCTTGACTCGGGGTGGCATCAGTAAGGCCTCCAGAGTGATAAACATCAGTGAAGACATATTTGCAGGCTTCAATTGCACACTACGGGGTGGTAATGTTACACACCATGAATACATCCAGGTAGGTAAGGGAAGGGATGTTGGGTTGAATCAAGTATCAATGTTTGAGGCCAAGGTTGCTAGTGGCAATGGTGAACAGGTTTTGAGCAGGGATGTGTACCGGTTGGGTCATAGACTGGACTTCTTCCGAATGCTCTCATTCTTCTATACTACTGTGGGCTTCTATTTTAATACAATGATGGTGGTCCTGACTGTTTTTGCATTTGTTTGGGGCCGCCTTTATCTGGCTCTCAGTGGAATAGAGAAGTCCATGATTCAAAGTTCAAATAACAATAAAGCACTTGGTACAATCCTGAATCAGCAATTCATTATCCAGGTAGGTCTTTTTACTGCTCTCCCCATGATTGTGGAAAATTCTCTTGAACATGGGTTCCTTAATGCAATCTGGGATTTCTTGACAATGCAACTCCAGCTTGCATCTGTATTTTACACATTCTCAATGGGGACCCGTACACATTTCTTTGGCCGGACAATTCTTCACGGTGGTGCAAAATATCGGGCCACTGGGCGTGGTTTTGTTGTGCAGCACAAGAGCTTTTCTGAGAACTATCGACTTTATGCCCGTAGCCATTTTGTCAAGGCAATTGAACTTGGAGTGGTTCTGACAATTTATGCCTCATACAGCTCTCTTGCCAAGGACACTTTTGTTTACATAGCCATGACAATATCAAGTTGGTTTTTGGTAGTATCATGGATCATGGCTCCCTTTGTGTTTAATCCTTCTGGATTTGATTGGTTAAAGACTGTATACGACTTTGATGACTTTATGAATTGGATATGGTATCGTAGTGGGGTAGGCACTAAAGCTGATCAGAGCTGGGAAACATGGTGGTATGAAGAGCAGGATCATTTAAGAACCACAGGTCTTTGGGGGAAACTATTAGAAATAATCTTAGATCTTCGCTTTTTCTTTTTTCAGTATGGGGTTGTATACAATCTAGGCATTGCCAATGGGCATACAGGGATTGGTGTTTACTTGTTTTCATGGATTGGTATAGTTGTGCTCATTGGAATTTACGTGATAATTGCATATGCTCGAGACAGATATGCAGCAAAAGAACATATCTATTATCGGCTGGTTCAGCTCCTCGTTACTGTGGCTACAGTACTTGTCATCATTCTCTTGCTGAAATTCACCCATTTCAAGTTCATTGATATTCTCACAAGCTTGTTGGGATTTATCCCTACAGGTTGGGGACTAATATCCATAGCCCAGGTTTTCAGGCCCTTTCTAAAGTCTACTGTAGTGTGGGAGATTGTGGTGTCTATTGCTCGTATGTACGACATACTTTTTGGAGTAATTGTTATGGCCCCTGTGGCTTTTCTTTCATGGATGCCTGGATTCCAGTCTATGCAGACAAGAATCCTCTTCAATGAAGCATTCAGTAGGGGACTTCAGATATCTCGTATTCTAACAGGCAAAAAATCCAATGAGAAATTGTGATTTGAGGTAATTCTTTGTTGACATCTTTTGAGACTTGTTTTCTGAAGTTCTATCTATGCTTCTTTTGTGCTAGTGTTTTTGAATAAAATGGAGTTGCTACTTGAGTGGCTGCAATTTTACATCTGAAACTTGGATTAGTATTTGTGTCTTTTTTTTTAATATTTTAACTGTGGATAAATTAGGACTAAACTTGTTCTCACATGGTTGTTGAATGGAGCCATATTCAAGTGAGCTATTGACATTCATAATCCTTTCTGCTGTTGAGAAGCAAAGGCCTAGTGCTTAGTATTTAGTATATAGAACCTCTGCTTGAATTTACAGGTGGCACTAACCATATTCTGCAATTATTTTGAACCTTAGTAATTTTGTAACTTTCAGGCTATGGTTATACTATTATTTGTGCATGTTTCATTGTGGTTATTCTTATTTCCATTTGTCAGTCAAGACCTTACATCTTGTATACCTTCAATAAGTTTCCTGTTATTAACAAATTAATTTTGTTCATTTCTGCAAAATTATCCAATTACAGGGCTCCCAGCACCATCTTCTTTAGATTATGATTTTAAGGTTTTTTTTTTTTCTTTTTCTTTTTCATACTTTTTGGTACAGTGTGTCAAAGAAACTTGGGAAGTATGCATCACCCACATGTCGAAGGTTAGACTAAGGTGGCTAATTGTGGTGTTCAAGATATATTTCATGAATCGGTGGGAGAGAGGATAAAATAACCTGATCATTTTTTGTCAGAATCTGAAATTTCCTTTATATGTTATTGTAATAGTACCATTTAGGAGGTTTTCCTTTGAAACCTAGTCATGTCTATCATTTGGTGCATGCCCCTAATATTTCGAAGATGGGTATAAAGATGGTAAAAAGAATTGAAAAATCATGAGGGATTTCTTATAAGGACCTAGTAGTACCAAAAAGATTATTTTCTAAGTTGGGAGAAAGGTGTGCACTAAAATCGAGGATGGGAAGCTAGGTCTTGGAAAGGTGATTGCTAAACACCTTATGAGAAAATGGTTGTGGAGATTTTCTATTGAGGAGTGGAATCTTTGGCATTCAGTTACCAAGATTCAAGAGCAAATATGGATTGAACACTAATGGCTGGGGAGCAGGATGCACAACAGGGTCAGACTAAGGTGCCTTTTGAATCCTCTTGCCTCAATTCACCCTTTGTTTGGCAGGTTCATTATATAGGATCCAGTAACTAGTGTGATTGGATTGGAAGGTTGTGTTTCTTGGAGGATTATGAGATAATGAGTGCAGATTTCATTTCCCTCACATACCCGAAAGGCAATATTCTAAGAATTCTGATCATACTCCAATTCATGGGGGGACTAAATCATGTTGATTTGGAAAAGGTTGTAAATATAGAAGTGAAACCTCTGGGATTTAAAGTTGGAAGGGGTATACCCAATACCTCTAAGGGATACTGATGTTGGTCCTGAAGAAAATATTTCAAGGTCCGAAGACATTAGCGATGGACAGAAATCTGATGGACTTGCAAGAGTCATTAATGGTAAGGGTGAAGCTTTGGAAGTAGACCAACTTTTAAGAAGAAAACAATGTTAGAATTGGAAAGGATTGATGAGAAGAGTAAGGATTTGTTGGATCTCAGAAAGGATAATCTCAGTCAGAAGATTCAAAAATCAAAAAAGGAACCTATATTGGTGTCAAAGGTATTTAAGTGCACCACTTGTGCACTAAAGGCGAAAGGTGATACAACCCAGTTCAGCTTCAAAATGAGCCCATAAGAAAGATCAGCTTCAAAATCAATTAACCATTCATAATCATTCCTCAGATCATGTGCCGACGGAAAATACACTTGAAAAGGTCCTTGCATAACTAATCTTTAATTTAGAAATGGGGTTTAGAACCAAAATTCATCAAACCCCAATTCAAGGGATGGGGTTGTTTTCCCTAGAGTCATTTCCAAGGAAACCAAGCCCAGTGGCAGAGGCTGTTTTCATTGTGATCTCATCAAGAAAATGGTCAAATCTACGTTCTTCATTGTGGTCTACTTTCATATTTCCTCAAGTGGGTCTTACATGACATCACACTACACTATCTAAAGATAGTGTATTGGGGGGGGGGGATTATCACACCACATTGAAAATGGAAATGACCTAAGTGCGCATTTAATTTGACCACCTATGATCCTGTAAAAAATGTGACCGGATTCTGTGCTCATTTATTGAGATGGTACTCTATTAATATATACATTAGTCTCTAACAAGACAATGATGTGGTTTTTCAGGTTTGGAGATAGAACATGGTGTAGAAGGTCTTTTAAAGTTAAGAAAGGTTGGAGATTATTTCCATCTATTGAAGTTCTTAAGCGTGGATAGTAGTACTGTGGCTGCTGCCATATTCTTCCCATCCAGTGCCATTGGAGGGCAGACTTGAGCATTTCTTGATCTTTGGCTGCATCTTCCCTTTAATGCTGTAATTAATGAATTCACTAATCCGTTCGTGTGAGATTCTTTATCTGAGCAGATTGTAATTAATTTCACTAGAGGCCTTTTTGTTTGCTCTGGTCGACATCTTTGTGGTTTTTTGAGGTTCGGCTTATGTCAAATTTCTCCTGCTGAGTGCCAGCTTAGTGTGGCAGTTATGGGAAGCACTTTATTATTTCTCTCTTCCTCAGTTCACTCCATCTGTCTTCCAGCTGCTGTAAGACTACCAGCCTACCACTTGCCTGTACGTTTACAGGTGGAAATATGGAACATTGCTCCCTATTCCTCTTCACTCATTGCAAAAAAAGAAAACACAGATGATCTCTCAATCTGTAAGTGACTATTTTTCCTTTGCCCTGCATATCTGAAAATTGTATTGACAGTTCTTTAGGTTGACAGGAGTTTCATTGCGAGAAAATATTTTTGTATGGAGTGGATTTGGATGGCTGCAATCTCATGTACACTTTGTCATCCTACCGTATTCATTAATGAAATTACTGGCTTCTGAGTTCTGAATCTTCTGATTTACACTGGACATTACTTGTTGCCTGGCATGTGAAGCACAATTCAATGAATGAATGAATGAAAGAGGAAAGGGAAAATTCAAAATGCACAATTTGCCTCCAAAGGGCTTATTTCCAGTCTCCACTTTTAACCCCCTTCTTTTCTCCTTCAAATTCCAACAGCAAAGCCTCTCCAATATTGTTATTGCAAGAATCCCAGACCTAAAAGTTTCATAGCGAATGCCAAAACCCAAAAGTCATATGCAAGTTCCTCCATTTTTATCAACAAAAGTAAATAAAAGAAAAAATATCAAATGAATCATAATAAGAATCTAATGGTTCAAAGTATCATATGATGATGCTTCATACTTGATTTGTATAGGCAACCTCAAAAGCTAATTTGTATTTGCAAATTCCTCCAACGGGCATCTTCGCAATCGTTGATAACCTTCGTTGAGATGTTTATTCACCATCCTTTGTTCCCTAATCAACCCCCTAACTATACGCCTGGCTTATAACACCTTTCCTTGTCAAAGCCGCATTATAGAACAAATAAGGCTCCATTTGGAAGGAGTACAAATACAAATGTATAGAGTGCCAAACTTTGTATTTTGTATTACTTTTGTATGTATTGTACATATTTGTATTTGTACTCTTCCAAACTGAGCCTAAATAAATAAATAAAAGTGTATTATTTGGCAATATAGAGTCCAGTCTCTCTTCATCTTATATATAGGTGTGAAACGGGCTGGACTACCCACCCTCTCACTCAGCTTGGTTCGGCTCTGTTTCAATCGAGCTTTGAGCCGAGTTTGAGCCCAATTTACAGGTTCATTTAATAATTGAGTCGAGTTTGAGCTTAATAATAATAATAATAATAATTATTATTATTATTATTATATTTTTATTTTTATATACAATAATAACTAATTATTATAATTCTTAATTTTTTAAATATCAAATAATTTTTTATTTTTATATAACATTTTTTCTCAAGTCAAACTCGAGCTCAAGGTTCTAGCTCGAACTCAAGCCTTGTACTCACTTGGCGAGCCGAGCTCGAGCCTCGTACTATTCGGCTCGGCTCAAATCCACCCCTACTCACAATCATGGCCCAGGGGCTACAGTGTCATGCTAGGTCTAGTCCCTTTCCAATGGCTATTTTAGCTTTTAGGGGGCATAAATGACTTAAGTGCCCCCCAACAACAATAAAAAACAGTTAGTTTCGGGATATTTTTTGTATTTAAACATTAGACATTGGAGATCTTAAATTCTCAAAACACCCCCTAATTTTGGAACTATGTACATGTTTCAAAGATTGGTTGGGTGAGGATATATTATAAGATTGAGAATGACATAATACTTCACCCAATGGAATAGTAAAAGATGCAAACGATAATCAAGGAGATGCAATGTGAAGGCCCACTAATTGTATAAAATTTGTAATATTATTATAAATTTTGATTTTCAATTTTATTTGTTTAATTGTAATCGAAATCATTTGTGTTTTTTTTTAATTCTATTGCAAATTTTTATTTTTCAATTTTAATTGTATTATTGACCTTTTTTTAATCTAGAAATAGGGCTATAAATAGATTGAATCAAATTGAATATAGGTAGATCCAAAATTGTCTCTTTTACATTTGAATTTGACAGATCGTATCCATCGGATTTTTTTATTGGATTTGAATCAAACTTGGAGCGCAATCGGATAGAGTGTAGGGATGGATCCACATTTGATTCAATTATACATGGTTTGAACTTGGATCTTCATTAATTGGATCAAATTCAAATTTAGACAATTGGGCATACATTGACCTCGCAACATGGTACATGTTCCAAAGCAGATGTCAATTCAATTGGGCGTGGGTTAAAGCACTATTTGGGGGAAGGAAACAGTGCTTATAAAGAGTTATAATTATTTGATTTAACTTAAGTCGTGATGGTTCCATGGTCTAGTGGTTAGGACATTGGACTCTGAATCCAGTAACCCGAGTTCAAATCTCGGTGGAACCTTTTAAATATCTATTTTTACCGACTTTTTTGCTAAACGAGTCCTTGTCTTTTGGCTTCTGATTCTGAGCCCGACGCTACTTTGCTAAACGAGTCCTCGTCTTTTCCCTACTGAAAAAACCATAACGCTTTGTTATCCTGAAAAAACCTGACCGATAATTTCAGCATTCTGAAACCCTACCTCTCAATTTCTTCAGAAGCAATCGAAGAACATGGCGTGCATATSTCCAGCTCCATCGTCGTTGCTTCTCTCTTCCGACCTGTGCAGAAGTCGAGGTGCGAAGTCCACGACGCTTTCCTGGGTTTCTTCTTTTCCCCAGATGAAAATTTCCATCAATTCGATCAGGACTTCATTTCGTGTTATGCCCAACAAGGTAAGAAACTCCCATTTCCAGAACCCTAATCTACGTTTCTCTTCTTTTGCTTCCAGTTCTTTGAATTTGGTTTTATCAATCAATGTGCATTTTGCTACACTTAATATGTGCATTCTGGTGTGCAAAATTTTGGTTGGTCGATTAGGTCGTATGGTAAACAGACTTTCAGTTGAAGTTCCAAATCCTATTCAGTATCATCTTTTCCAAGGGAAAATTCTAATTAATTACTGAATTTATAAATCCAATAGTGTGCAAAGAAACCCTACATATCTTTTGTAATTCCAAACTGTCCTTTTCACAAAAACGGTTCATAAAATGAAACTATTCAAGAATGAAGTTCACGAAAGGTGGTGTGATTAAACATGGGCATATTGTTATTGTTATTATTGTTCAGAGGTAGTACAGAAACTTATGAAGTGATACAGCTGCTTTTGTTAATTATATCTAAACATTTAATGGAAATGTTAGATTAGACTTTAAAAAGAAGAGAGATACCCGTTTATTATTGATCAAGAATCAAAGAACTGCTGTGCAGTTTAATGCTGATAGCAGAAATGGATGATTCTCAAGTGTGGGCCGTTGAGTGCGGTTTTATTAAATTTGGTTTTAGCATCCTCAAGATTCTCTGAGGATACAATTTGCTTATTGCATTGGATCAATATTCTCTAGTAGAAAATTTATAAGGTGAATGCCCATCCAGTTGGACTTGTTATCTCTGTCGAGTCATGTATGTTAATCCTGGCATTTAGCTTCCACCCTCCATTCTGAATATTATCAATGAAAATTAATGATGGGAGAACATGTAAGAAGACATTGTTACAACAAACTGTCATTTTTCTTGTGCGGAAGCTTTTGGCATGTGTGTTAATGGTGGCAAATCCTCTGATCATCTTACCAGGTTTCCATGAAACCACCTGTAGATTATTAGATTTTATCGCTCACTATTTCTGGATGCTAATTCTTTTTTTTTTTTTTTGAGAAAAAGTAAAGTATAAATTTATATTAACTGAGAAAAAATATACAAGTATGGCCCTATGTACATGAGGACCATTTCTGGATGCTAATTCTTTGGACCAGCTTCAAGGCATAGTTGTCAAGGCAATACCTAGTGATATTTAGTGACAAGGCACCCATGGAGGGTCACCTTTCCCAAGTGCTTCTATATTTTTGCACAAGGTGCCATATAATATTTTTGTATTTTTTGTGTTATTATATTATAATATTTCAATGGTCATTTTTCCACAAATTATTCAATTTGTGGATATATATATATATATATATATATATATAATATTTTTATAACTTATATTGTTTCTTTTTATTATTTTTTTATTTGTTTGGGTTTCATCGAGCATGAGCCAATGGACATTGTCTTTAACCCTCAAAGACTTCAAAACCTGAACCAATAAGTAAGGAAGAACTTGAAGATTTTTCCCAATCAACACACAAGAGCAAGCAAAATATGTCTTGTTTTCTTATAGGACAAAAATAGGGGCTCCACCCCTTCTTATATTTTTCTTTCATTTCCTTTTTTGAGGACAATCTTTGTTTCTCTTTTTCTTCTACCTAGGACAAAAACAAGGTGTCAGCCACTATGTTTTCTATGTTTTATTTTCTTAATGAATATGTTGATTTTCTATGTTTTGATATGAGGTTTATACTTATTCCGTGTATTGAGGATTATTGGTATTATTATTGAAAGATGACTGCTGGTTGCTTGAGAAACCTAAAGAACTACCCTAGAATTTATATATATTTTTTATTTTAAAAGTGCATTGCCTAGCACCTTGGCAACAAGCCATCCCTCTGTTACCTAACTTCACCTTGGTGCCTTGAAAACTACACTTTGAAGAAAGTTACCAACTTTTGTAATGGTAGGATCCAAAGACCTCAACCTACCACTAAAATAAACATGTATTGAATGCTTCATTCATAAGCTGTGCACTGCTTTGAGTTGTAACCATATTTTATCATTTCTTAAAATGTCAGCATTGTAATTCAACATTGCATTGGGAATCCTGTACCCTCAAATTTATTGAACCATTTTCAGAATTACTTGGTATGGACTAATAGTATTAGATATTAGAGGAAACCTTTGGTGCATCTATTACAAACCATAATGTTTGCATCCTTGGGGCACATGGGTTCTTTGCACTAGAACTTTATGCCAAATTTTAACTTGACCTCAATTTGATTATCCTAATTAGCTACTTAACGAATCTTTTGGATGATGGCCATGAAGAAGCTCAATGGTCAACAAAAAAAAGGCTTTACTCCATGGGATGTTCTAGTTCCATGCACATGTATCAATCTATTGTTGACAAGTCAACATCCAAGTCTGCTTTAGAAAATTTTCTATTATAACATCCAAAAGGATGAACAACACCATGAGCATAAATCATTGCATGGACTGGCATTTTCCTGCACATGCATAAATATGAAAGATTTAATATGGTTGTGTATTTTAGTCTCAATGTCTAGGCATGCTTACTAGGCTGCATCTCTATTATAGGACATAGTAGTTTTTCAATGCTTTGTCTGGATTGGTGCAAATTTTGGTTTCAATGATTGATTTAGGAAAGTACATAGCAATATCTAATTCTTGGGACACAATTGTTTGTAGGGAGGGGTTATTGAAGCAGCTTGGACCCGGAGGTCTAGAAGTGAAGCAGCAAAGAAACCCAACAGGAAATCATGGAAACAAAGGACAGATATGTATATGAGGCCATTCTTACTGAATGTTTTCTTCTCAAAAAGATTCATCCATGCAAAGGTGGTCCACCGAGGAACAAGCAAAGTGATTTCTGTTGCTAGCACAAATGCCAAAGATCTGAGGAATACTTTACCGTCTCTTACTGATCACAGTGCCTGTAGAACTATTGGGAGGCTAATTGCTGAGCGGTCCATGGAGGCTGATGTGTTTGCAATGTCTTATGAGCCCAAGAAAAATGAGAGAATAGAAGGTAAGCTTGGAATTATCCTTGATACTATCAAGGAGAATGGGATCATTTTTGTCTGAATTAACTTGTGCAGTTATGTAAGGTTTTAAGTTGCCCTACCATGCATAGTGGAGCCGTTCGATTGTAAATTAGTGAAGGTAAAGAAAGTAAAGTTGTCCTTAGTTTCTTTTAGCTTCACTCGTTATCCTTAAACCCTTGTTGATTTATCGCCCCATTTGTTTATACACATCCATAATTTTGTTGAAGTTCCATGAAATTTCACAAAGCCGACTTTGCTTTAGGAGAACAAATCAAAATAACCATATTTTCAATCTAAAATATCGGGGGGAAATTTTCATATTCTGATGCATTTTGGGCGCAATTCATAAAATAAGCTCAAGTGTATATAGTTTTATTTAGAAGTTAGAACATTATTTAAAGAACAGTAAGTCATGTGTTTTTTTTTTTTTAATTTTCCCATAACCCCTGAACCCTGCTGTGACAATGGAATTTGACCCCTGAACCAGTTACCAACTGAGCCACCATCGATTGGTTAACAAGAGATGATCAAACATCACATAAGGATGTGTTTGTGGATGCCAAAATTTTATGCAGTTAAAAACCTTGTTTGAGCAGATCCATATCCATCGAATGAATAACATGTGAATGACTATCACATTGTTCACCATTTCTCATTTGGTCAAGGATCATCAAGCCATAAACAACAAGGAAATATGTTATTCTTGTTTCCATTGTCCTCATGGCTCATTCTGGAAGGAGTACAGATACAAATATGTAGAGTGCAAAACCTTTGTATTTTGTATCTGTACATATTTGTATTTGTAATCTTTCCAAAATGAGCCGGTACTTCTCTCCATAACCTTCTTTTTTATTTCTATTAACTGCTTTATTGCAATTGGATTTTATTTCTTTACAAACAAGGTTATATGGTAAAAGTAGGGACCTTAAAAAAGGGAAACTTTAGCTCCTAAAAACCCTTGAACAAAGTTAATTGAGTGCAATACCAAAAAAAGTGAATTGAGTATGCAGTAATCCCGATCTTTAACAGGAGACTATAGGCGTAAGCTTATAGGGATTGCCGGTCCTGAATTCAAGTACCAAAGTCATTTTACCTTTCCATCGACCAACATCTTCACAACTACTATCGGGACGACTGGACAGTGATAGACTTCAAATATGGAAATTGCGCCATTAATGTGAGGAAATAGGGCATTGTTAACAGAAGGTTTACTAGCTTTTTATTGTCTGCTGTCCAACATATGAATATGGATGGCAGATGAGCATTGCCGTTTATCAATTACTAGTTTGGACTTTGGAATCATGTAATGGTTATATCTCCAACTTCCATAAGAAACGCTTACTTTTTTGAATCTGTATGTGTTTTAAGATGGGGGGTTTTATAAATTTTTTCCCCTCATAAAATTTTTATAGTTGAGATTTGAGAATAATGACAGATGGGGGAATTTTTCACAATACAAGGGATATTGTAGTATAGACAGGGTTTGAAACAATACATTCAAAAAACCGATAAAAATTTATGAGGAACTGTGGTCGCTTGTGGTGATTGAGAGAGAGAGAGAGAGAGAGGGAGATAGAGAGAAAGAGAGGTACGGATGAGAGGAGAAAAAATCAATACTGGTTGCCGCCAATTTTCTATTTATATTAATCTTTATAAAAGAGATGAAATTACAAGTATGCCCCTGGTGACATATCCTAGAATAAGAACAATAAGAAAAGAAAGGAAAAATGGCTAGTAGTTGAAATTGTCCTACTACCAGCAGCTATAAAGAACAATTAAGCCTTACAACACTCCCCCTCAAGTTGGGTTGAAGATGTCTATCATGCCCAATAGACCTGTTCATGGGTCGGGTGGCCCGACGGGCCAACCCGACCAGGCTTGACCCCCAGACGGGCTTGAACATGCTTATAGGCCCATGGGCTTAAATTCGGGCCAAAAAGCCCAGCCCGCAATAAATTCGAGCCGGGCTCGGGTTTTGTCAAAATAGCTCGGCCCGAGCCCAGCCCGACCCGACCTAATATTAAACTTAAAATTAGTTATGTGATTATGTCCATTTGAATAAATTTTTTGATTTAAGAATGTAAAATTATGTTTTAAAATATAAAAGAAAGGGAAAAATACCATCTTGTAGGCCCATTGTTCATTTAAATAGAAAAAAAAATACTATATGAATTTTTAATTCTAATTTGAATAGGGA
>NW_010729163.1:2241546-2265938 GCF_000365185.1 Nelumbo nucifera
AAAATCAACAAATATGCTGCCCTCAGAAACCCTAATATAAACTACACTACTGCAACCTGCAGAAAGGAATACAAGAAAATCATCAAATCAATGTAGATAATAGGATATCCAAAATCAACATTTCTATGCAATTGCAAGTACGAAGAAAGCTTCATATGTCGAAGTATGCTTGCTAAAGCTTCATATTGTCCAATCTGATAATGCGCACTTACAAAGACCATATATTAATTACCTAGAACAATAAAAGTATATATGGAACATGCAAAAAAAAGGGGCTTTCAGTAACTTAGGGCCCGTGAGGGCTTAGCATAATACATAGCTGCTGGAAGGAGAGCCGCGTAAATGGCTGTATAATGACTGAATTTGGCTCTCTGGATTTCTTAAAACATTGCTTATTGGTTTCTGGGTGAGTCCTACCATCCAAAGCCAAAACCCACAGCATGAAAACCCTCCAAACGGGCACTATATGACAATATTAAAGTGTTGCAGGTATAGCAAAGCTGCTGTATTAAAAGAAAGGGAGTTAAATACTAATATGTTTTTTAGTCAACATTTCAAGGTTCAAGAAAACATATGGCCTGTAATCTTGGCTGTTAAACATGGGGAGGAATGCAAAATCCAGTTTTCCTGTCAGAAATCCATAATATCATACAAGTAATGCCCTAGAAAGCATAAAGTAAATAATAATTATTACTCTTCAAGTTGTTGAAAGATATTTTACCTCTATCCAGACTATGTTCGCCATTGAAATTGTAATTCAAACATTTTTATTAGCCTGCAGACAGGTAGCACAAATATGTCAACTAAGATTTGTGAACTGTACATGATTGTCACATTAATAACACACTGGCTGAGTCAAATTTAGCACAAATATGTCAAATAAGTCATGTTCATTTTAGCAGTGCACTGAGTCAGCATCCTCTGCAGGATCCTCTTCTGTTGGAAACCACAAGCTATCTTCATATGGATACTCATTTTGAGGTGATTTAGTACTTATATATCGAGTACTTTCCTTTCCTCCACAAGTAACAAATCTATTAAAGCAACATGACAAAAGTGTGTTACCTTTTCATCAATTGGGGAAAAAATGTCCTTGACTGCCCCAAAAACCTCTTCTCTAGGCTTTCCGGCATCAATCTGCGCAATGAGGTAATGGGTAAGCTGTAACCTGCTTCTGGAAATCCTCTGGACTATGAAGTATCAAGGAGGAAACATGAGCCATATGGATACTCATTTTGAGGTGATTTAGTACTTATATATCGAGTACTTTCCTTTCCTCCACAAGTAACAAATCTATTAAAGCAACATGACAAAAGTGTGTTACCTTTTCATCAATTGGGGAAAAAATGTCCTTGACTGCCCCAAAAACCTCTTCTCTAGGCTTTCCGGCATCAATCTGCGCAATGAGGTAATGGGTAAGCTGTAACCTGCTTCTGGAAATCCTCTGGACTATGAAGTATCAAGGAGGAAACATGAGCCATATGGATACTCATTTTGAGGTGATTTAGTACTTATATATCGAGTACTTTCCTTTCCTCCACAAGTAACAAATCTATTAAAGCAACATGACAAAAGTGTGTTACCTTTTCATCAATTGGGGAAAAAATGTCCTTGACTGCCCCAAAAACCTCTTCTCTAGGCTTTCCGGCATCAATCTGCACAATGAGGTAATGGGTAAGCTGTAACCTGCTTCTGGAAATCCTCTGGACTATGAAGTATCAAGGAGGAAACATGAGCAAGAGATTACCTTCTGAACCTTCCCCATTGACTCATAATGCTCAACCACAGGGAGACTGGATTCTACAAAAACCTTGAACCGCTTTCGGATTGTGTCAATGTTGTCATCTTCCCTTCCCTTCATTTACCCCATTGGAATAATGTTAAATAAAACAATACTTCAAATGCTTAAAACAAATAGAGGGTGCCATGATTAAAAAAATTCTTTAGAAGGGCTGCTTGTTCTAACCTGGTTCCTATTTAAAAGACGTCTCTCCATCTCCTCTTCTGCACAATCAAAAAATAGTACAAATTCTGGAATAATTTTTGTCTGCAAAATAATCTAGGATTAGTCACAAAAAACAGAACACGGAGGTATCCCAAACTCATTATTTTTTAAGAATATCAGTTAGGAGAATTTCCATCTGGAAACTCCAAGCTAACGTAAGTAAGATGAGTTACTAAAACAGTGAACTTACAACATTCTCAAATGCAGCACGGTTCTCTTCATTACGTGGAAATCCATCAATGAGGAATTTGTCATTATTGCTTTCCTGCATTGCTCGCTGGAGAAGCTTAACTGTAACCTCTGAAGGGACAATCTTTCCCTCCTTTATCATGTTTTGTATCATTGTACTGTCACAGAGAAAACAACATGCAGACACCAAAACTTTCTAAGTGTCAGTTGACACATGGAAAGAAATAGAAAAGCAGCAATCAGGTTAAAGCGTTGATTAAAATGAAATAAAATGCCTTCTGCAATTGAAGAAATGGTGGAACAGAGTGAGGAACATCAATTAATGTGATGTAGGTAGAAATCTAAGTAGGTGATCTTAGCCATCTAATGACACAATCCTTTGAATTGCCAGATGCCAGGTGGAGGGCAACTGTATATGTTCAGAAAGAATATTCTATAAATCAGATTGTTTGCACCTCCACTGAGGTTAATTGCTTGACTAGGAAACCTCCTGTGTGGGCCAAAAAGGATGGGTCTAAACTCACAGTGCCAGTTGCAATGGGGGATAGGTTTGGATATTGGGTGGGAAAAACATTCTTGATTAATAATTGCAATCTTACCCATTTTCAGAACCAGATTTAATTTCAGCTCGAAGAAGATCACCAGCACTGAGATGGGTGTACCCAAAGTGTTCAACTATATTGGCACACTGAGTGCCCTTTCCACTGCCTGGACCACCTGTTCAGTTATTTAACCACAACCACATAATGGCTCAGAAATCTCCAATAACTTAAGTGAAATTGGTTAATATAAGCAAGACAAGGCAGACCAGAACAAACAAGTTGTCAATATGAAGAAAAGTAATGTAAATTTGGAAGTAAAAACAGAAGACCCAAAACAAAACAAGGGCAAGGTCAAAATTCTACATTTTAAGGGTAACAATTGGGACTGCAAAATTATTTCTTCATTTCCCCATCAAATCTAGGAACATGATATTATTTCAGTACCATCACATCTGGTATAACTTCACAACAACTTCTCACAAGATCTAAGGTTTCCTGCTCAAATTATATCTCAGGTTTTGTTTATAGCCTGTTTGACAGTAGGTCATGATGCCACTGGTATAGCTTGTGAACTAAATTGCATTACCAACTTGAAGTGTTAACTCTAATTACATATACTGTTGACAGTGCTAACTTCAAGTGGGTATTCAAACTACTATGAAACTATTAAGAATAGATAATTACAGTGTAAATTTGTAATTAGTCCTGCACTGAGGAGACTAATCCGTAACTATTTATATATATAGATATAGATATATATATATATATAGATATAGATATATATATATATAGATATAGATATATATATATACTAGGGAGGGTCTTGACAAGAAAAGAATAGAAAAAAAAATGATGAAATCCCCCTTCCTTTCCCCTCCTCTTATAGAGAGGCATACACCTCTTATGTTCTGAAAAACACCTCATGCCTCCAAGTAGTAGAATGCCTTGCATCACACCTCCATGTTTTATAAAATTGGTTTGGACAAAAGATGGAAAACTGTATATCTAAATGGTTCACTATGTCTAATAATTAAACATGAATGCTGACTTAAGACCATTGAGCTTACCCAAAACAAAAACAACTTTGACCTTCTTCTCATCTAACAAGTTTCCATTAGCTTCCTGCATCCAAAAGTACCTTTATCAAATGGCAGGATCAAGATGCAGTCCTTTGGAGTGGAATATATCAGATACTCAAAGTGAATTTTATAATTGGACATGCATGCAGAAAGTATGTACAAGTATTTCATTTAAATGGATTTAGTATCTCCTAGACTTATTTTGGATATTACTTGGCAGCCTTCAGCCACAACACATCGGCTTATTCATCAAGGAAGCATTTGGTCCAAGGAGCTCTAACCGAGAGTTCATTGATTATTGAAAAACTATATCCTTAAGTACAAAGTATAGAATACAGAACAGAGAGTAAGAGAATTAAGCTGCTACTATCTTCTCCAGCACTGGTGCTACGGCATGGACCAGGACTAGATTGGCAGTCATTCTTAAACTATTACAATTTCTCACAGGAAATGTTTCATAAGGAAAGACACATCATTCTCAGAATGGAAACACCGTTCTGAGAATGTTTCATAAGGCAGTTCTTGTCAATACTGATTAGTCATGCATTAAACCACAAGAAAAGATGTGGATTCATTGCATTAAATTATTAAGATGGAAGAGCTACTATTTACCAGTCAAAAAGAGTTTATGAAAGTGTGTGATGTTAAAGAAATCCTTAGTTTGATTTCTGGTTAGAAAAAGATGAGTAAGCTTTTAATATAAAACGATACCTTGTCGACAGCAACCTCAGTTCCCATGAGTACCAACTATATATTGAATGTAAAACCTGCATATCATAGAAGAGATAGTTAACATTTATGGGATAATCCTAAAGATAATAATTCCCACAGGATATGTTCTCTAGTGCAGATTCTTGTAACGAATTTGTAAGAAGATTAGTACAACCATCTCACAGCCAAAGTGTACCTCATGCATATATAAAGCATGTTTTCTTCAGTGTTGCATGTACTCTCCCAAATGGATGATTTGTTGTGTCAGTCACGTGTCTGAGTTTAACACTCCATTGATTCTTGAGGGTGGCTCTACATAAAATTTCCTTTTAATCTCCTAAATTATATGACAACAGCTAATCTACAAGATGAATCCAGTTTTTTTGGTATCAAACATTACTTGGTAACAAAGGTGATATTTTTTTTTTGTAGGTATATAATGTTAGAATTCAAAAAATATAAATTGTCTTGATGCAAGTCCATGTCTTCTCATCTTGCCGAGCCAAACTCTTGAACACACATCAGATTCCAACTCTAGTGTCCATGTTGATGTCCATGCAATATTCTCCCCTTCCCTAGGTCTCCAGTGATCTATCTGACCATAGTTTTCAAGGTGCCAAGGTAAAGATAGGTGATAGGGGGCCACCTTGTCACCTAGTCGATGGAATTATTTTACATAGAAACCATGCATCCTAGGGTAATTCCCTAGGTTCCATAGCAACCAGCAACCATCTTCTATTGATAATAATCTATAAACTTCGTAAAAAAATATAAGTTCTATATTAAAACATATAAAACCAACATATTTGTGAGAAGAAAAAGGGAAAAGAAAAAGAAGAAAAATTGTTGAATGAACAGAATTTTAAGCTCTTCTTTGCTTATTGATTCAGGTTTTGAAGTCTTTGAAGGTTCAAGACAGCATAAACCAACATGTGTTGATTGAACCCTAACAAATAAGAAAATAATAAAAGGAAACTAGAATATAAACCCACAAAATGAATATTTTAGTTTAATAATATCTATTTTATTATTATAATATCAAAAACAAAGAATATAAAAGTTTTTCACTATGACATGTACATAATAGGTAAGCTATGCGTATATAAAGCATGTTTCCTTTCCTCTACCCGACTTTTCTCTTCTTAGGTCTCCGGTTTTTTATTTATTTCTTTATTTGTAGCTCGGTATTTCTTCAATTTGAAGGTCATCCTATTTCCTTTGGTTCAATATATTAAAGTATAAGTTGCTCTAAATATGGAGGTCAACTAACAGCTAGAATTTACAAAACCAAAAAAATAATCCACCGCGGTCACTTCTATGCGTTGACACGGTACCATGATCAAACGGAGCCCATGACACTGGTAATCAGATCCTTAATTTACCAACTGAGTTACAGGATTACATTTGGCCAATCTACCTAGACACAGGATTAGATTGGGAACTCAGCTAAATGTTTTTCTTGTATATCTTTAATTGTTTATAGATTACATTTGTAACTTTTGAATTTTTTTGAGGCTTACGGCCTACATCTCGCCTTTCCAGGACCAACGGCCTGGTCAGCTGGCCTCCACCTTAAGCCTTTTAGAACACCTTGATACAGAAGAGAAATAAATAGGTCTCAAATATATCCAATGAAACAAAAGAACTACTCGATCTGAAGTATTAATCCTTCAATCAAACCAGATCTAACGAGATCAATCAAAAAACCGATCAACAAGGAGAAACATTCATATCCATTGCAAAGATCCACGTACAACCAGCAGAAATATAAAAATGCAAACTTGAATTGGAATTCAAAACACTCCAGATCAGCTCCAAGACGAAATTTAACAGATAAAGGTTCTAACACAAAGAAAAAGAGTAACATCAAATCGAACGCAATGGAGATCGAGCTGAGCAGCACACCTGATGTAAAGACTGTGAGAGACGAAGCTTTAATAGCAACTCGAATAGAGAAATACGAGTGAAGGTCTCGGGTTTGGCAGTTGCAGAGAAAACGGGAGGGAATAGAAGAAAAGGGAGTTCAGGTACCAGAACTTCAGCCCCGCACAAATCGAATCCGAAACGCGTCTTGTAAACGGTAGAAAAGGTGAAAATGGAGGCCCGCCATTAAGCGCGTCGAAGGCGAGTGACGCGAGTTCGAATCCTCTATGGTTCAAGTAGTAGTATTTGGCCAATCACGGAACACCACGTCAGCCCCCACAGCAGCTGAGCAGGGGTGGGTATTTATTTGGTACAAGCACATTATTTGCATATGGACACGTGGCCAACATGCAGAAACTTTATACTTCTGCACAACCAATTTGCATGGTTCTTGATCCGCTCGATAATGGTCCGGGTTCCATGGGTTTGGGTTGGACCTTTCGTCCAAATATAGAGTGGTCCTAACTCCTACGGTCCTACCTACAACCAAACTCCGAATTAAGGTCTATGGTGATTCTAACCAGCGGTCTTGCCGTTAATGCCCTCGTTCTTCTGGAACTTCAATCTCATACCTTGCTCATTGTTCAAACTATACCACCGTTACTTGCACGTCCGCCGTTTCCGACCTCAGTTTTCATCTCTCCGTTGTAACAGATCCGACGTCGACGATCCTCAACTGCTTTTACAATGGCTTGGCGAAGGGAAACTGCAAAAGGCTCGAGCCTTGCTCGACAGAATGCCTCAAAGAGGCAGCCGTAGTGGGGTCGTTCACTGGACGTCTGTGCTCACAAAGTATGCCAGGGATGGCTTTGTCGACGAAGCTCGAGCTCTTTTCGAGCTCATGCCAGAAAGGAACCTCGTCACATATAATGCAATGCTCTCTGCTTATGTGCAATCGGGAAGGATTGGGGATGCTTCTCGGTTCTTTGATGGGATGCCTGAAAGGAGCGTGGTGTCTTGGACTTCTATGCTATGTGGGTTCACAAATGCTGGGAGAATTAGAGAAGCGAAAAGATTTTTTGACGCGATGCCGGAAAAGAATGTTATCTCATGGAATTCGATGATGGATGGTTTGATTAGAAATGGTGACTTGGTTGAAGCTCAACGGTTGTTTGATATAATGCCGGAGAGGAATCAGGTTTCTTGGAATACGATGATTAAAGGCTATAGTGAAAATTGTAGAATGGAAGAAGCGAGAATTTTATTTGAAAAATTGCTGGAACCCAATGTGGTTACTTGGACTAGCTTGATTGCTGGTTATTGTCGCACTGGTGATGTGGATGAAGGATATTGCATGTTTCAGAGAATGCCCGAGAGGAATATTGTCTCTTGGACGGCCATGATTGGTGGGTTTGCATGGAATGGTTTCTATAAGGAGGCATTATTGCTTTTCCTTGAGATGAGAAGTACCACCGACATCAAACCAAATGAAGAGACATTCATTTCACTAGTCTATGCAAGTGCTGGTATAGGTTTTCCTCCTCTTGGAAAACAGTTACATGCACAATTGATAGTTAACGGGTTAGACTGGGATGACTATGATGGAAGGTTATCAAAGAGTCAAGTTCATATGTACTCTGAATTTGGCCTTATGGATCATGCGGAATATATTTTCACCAAGAACTCAAATGACTGTTTTGTTCAGTCTTGTAATTCTATGATTAATGGGTACATTCGTATTGAGCAGTTGGAGAAAGCCCAACATTTGTTTAACACAATACCTATCAGAGATGGGATATCATGGACTTCAATAATCACTGGATACTTCAATGTAGGTCGTGTTACAGAGGCTTGTTGTCTTTTCAATGAAATGCCTGAGAGAGATGCCGTTGCATGGACAGTTATGATATCAGGGCATGTTCAAAATGAGCGCTTTGCAGAGGCTATCCACATCTTTTCAGAAATGCGTTCTGAGGGGGTTACACCTCTAGATTCCACATATTCCACCCTTCTTGGAGCTGCAGGTGCAATGGCTTATCTTGATCAGGGGAAGCAGTTTCATTGCATATTGATGAAAACACGATCTATACTTGACATAATTCTTGAGAATGCTCTGGTTTCCATGTATGCAAAATGTGGGGACATAAGTACTGCTCAGTATATATTCTCTGGCATGACTTACCGAGATACCATTTCTTGGAATTCCATGATTGTTGGGTTTTCACATCATGGGCTAGCTAACAAGGCTCTAAAACTTTTTGAAGCAATGCAAGACTCAGAGACCAATCCAAATTCTGTTACATTCTTGGGTGTTCTATCAGCATGCAGCCATGCTGGCATGGTTGACCGAGGATGGGATCTGTTCAATTCTATGTTTACAGAGCATGCAATTCAGCCAGGGGTAGAACATTATGTATGCATGATTGATCTATTGGGTCGAGCGGGTAAAATTCAGGAAGCAGAAGAATTTGTTTTGAAGCTTCCTTTCAAGCCTGGTATTGCCATTTGGGGTGCATTGCTTGGTGCTTGTGGGCTTGGCAGGAAGAATATAGAAATTGCAAGACATGCAGCTCAGCGGCTCCTTGAGATTGATCCATTGAATGCCCCAGCCCATGTCTTGCTCTGCAACATATATGCAGCAACTGGTCGCCGTGATGAAGAGGGAATGCTTAGAAAGGAAATGGGATTGAAGAGGGTGAAGAAGGTTCCTGGGTGCAGCTGGATTCTGTTGAAGGGGAAAGTTCATCTTTTCTTGTCTGGAGACACATCACATTCACAAGCTGGTGAAATAGTTTCACTCTTGTCTCATCTGGCAGTTGGAGAATCAAGTTCTATGACTAATTCTCCGATGTTTAGCCAGGAAACCTCATGAATGCAAATTATCCATTGTTCAAGGATTAAGAGCAGAATCTTATTAAAAATTTGGGAAAATTCCCTTAGTACCCAAACTTTCAAATCGTGCCAATCCAGTACCTGCCACTAATCAGCCCATTAACCAACCGTTAAGTGACATTTGAAAAGACATAAATGCCCTTCAAGCTTCATCTAATTCTCTTTATCAACCATCCAAATGTTGACAAAAAATGAACAGTTCCAAATACTTGCCTCTTCTATTTAAGAAAATTGGGGTCAAGTCTCAGTGGGCATTCTAGTGACCCCTACTTTCTTGAAAAGAAGAGGCAATGATTTGGAACTGTTCATTTTTTGTCAACATTTGGATGGTTGATAAAGAGAATAAGATGAAACTTGAAGGGCATTTATGTTTTTTCAAATGTCACTTAATTGTTAGTTAATAGGCTAATTACTGGCAGGTACTGGATTGGTACGGTTTGAAAGTTTGGGTACTAAATTGTCGTGTTGTAAGTTCGGAGACCAAAGTGGCACTAGGCCCAAAGTAGAGGGTACTAATCGGGAATTTTTCCTAAAAGTTGTTTATTGCTTCAATCCAGAGATGAATTTATCCACTGGACCATTTGCACCCCTACTTGTTTGCACTCTTATACATCTGATAGTGTAAATGAATTTATCTGCAAACAGAGCCTTGGGATCAAATAGAAATCCAAATGACATTACCATAAAAAACGGCATTTCAGATGGCTGGTTGATGGCCAAGGAGCAACAAAATTACATAACTAAGACAATGGACCTTTGAGATTCCTGCGTAAAGCATGCAAAGACCTCTAGCCATTTCCTTTGTGGGAAAGAATCCAAAATTGAGATGCAACCAAGTTACCTGTAAATGTATGGAGTGGTGAGTAGCACAGCCACTTCAATTTGGGTTGCTGACCCAAATTGGGTAGTCGATTGTGTGAATAGCATATGGTAAGACAACTATGGGATGCCTATGCAAGTGTGGCAGGGGAGGGGTGTCTTCTAACTATCTACATCATATGCAATTCCCAAACCAGTTGCGTGATTTCCATGCTGGACTGCTGGGATACAATGTGTTCTTTGACGATAGGGCAGTAAGAGCTGAAGGTGACGTTGCGCCTGAGGTCAAGCTTGAACTATTCAGCTTGAGCCCAACCCACACTAAAATTTGATACACTCAGGCTGGGTTTGGGCTCGGGTTAAAAATTGATATACATATGTGTATATGTATGCATATATGTAAAATTGCAGGTTGGATAAGTCCGAATTTGGATTGGAACCACTCAAGTTGTACCCCTAATTGGTGGTTGAAACAGCAGTAGTGGAAGCTTGGGGTTTACTTGATAGGAATGTAATGTCCATTTGGGGAGATTGTCAAGTGGTTATTGACTTTAATAAGCCAGAAGGAGCGGTTTGTTCCTTTACATTCGAAGAATTCGCATCGGCTATCCACAGAGCGCACCTCACATGCCCCATTCCCAACCCTGCATTGGGAGCATCTCCCCATAACAAATACAGGAAATATCCGCTATTTGCAGTGTCCTAGGCGGTTGAAGGTTCTAGTTCATTTGATGGCCAAACAGGCTATAATATAATGCATGGTGAATTTTCTATTTGGAAGAACTAGTATATCTCGTATTATTATTAATGAAATTTCTCAACAGAAAAGTTCACTGTAAATGAAAAGCAATGAAATAATGATCGTCGTGACTCTATTCTCAGGTTGGATTATAATAAAATTAATTGTTCAGTTTTTGAATCCACCGATATATTATTATTATTATAACCCATCAAAGACTATCTCCCCTTTGAATCAGACAATCAACAAAATTTCAAGTTATCAATGATTCATAACTCACAAATGTATCCCAATAGTTCATGCTTCAAATAAAGTATTAAAAGCTGCTTATAAATTATAATAATTATGAATTCAATTATGATACCGAAAGAAATATAACTAATCAGGTGGTATTTATCAAAATTCAAAGGGAGGTATTAATTGATCAAAGCCGTTCCGGTATCGTGTCTTTTTAGCAGCATATTATTTACTTTTTATTTTGGCTTCATAGGGATACATAACCCGGGGGGGGGGGGGGTAATATTTAATGTTGTTGATGCAATCATTTTTTTTTTTAAACTTTGATTCCTCTCATTAAATTTCCTAACTAGAAGAAGATGAAAATAGTGACCTGCCATAGCAGAGTGGGTAGGTCGAGTAGGAAAGACGAACCATCAGAAAACAATAACAATGTGACAATGCAACTTTTGGACTGTAAGCCTGTAATTGAAACGAATTCTTCATTTCCAACTAATTGACCCATAAAAAGAATAAAAAGGTAACAAAATAAGAAGGGAAAATTTATGATGTGGAAAAGATATGGTATGGAAAGAGTTTTGACTAATCAAAACCCACTCATGAATTTTAATAAATAACACTTGTTTCGTTACTAAGTTTATGATTCCAATTGATTGGTCAGATGTTTCCTCTACGTTTTTCTACTAAGGAGGGGAAGGGAAGGATGACGAATAACCACAAAAGTGGCGGGAAACGAGCGTATAACTATTTTAATAAACATCTCAGCAGCAGGAGGGATTGAATAAACAGGAATTAGAAGTCACGGTGTCAACGACATCCCCTCTCAGCAAAAGATTTCTCTTCAGCCTACATTGACGAGAAGATCTGAGATGGATAGACACGGAGGGAGAGGGGGGAAAGGAGAGAGAAATGTTTGCCTCAATAGGAGAGTTTTTTGTTTTTTTTTTTCCTTGACCAGGTGACATTTTGTTTGGGAATATGTTTACTTTTCTTTTTTTTTTCTGTTGGGAGGAAAAATGTTTGCTGCACCTTAGGGTCAGAACAAATATGTAGAATGCAAAATCTTGTATTTTATATTATTTTATATGTATTTGCAATGTACATATTTGCATTTGTACTCCTTTCAAACCGAGCAATAGTGCTTATGCCCCCCAACAAGAAAAAAAAAACATAATTAATCAAAGGGAAAATTACAAAACTCTCCCCCAGATTTATTGGGGGTGCTCACTAAGCAAATCGTGGGCATATTTTTAAAACTGAACCGATCCCTTCCATTTTTACATTGTCCCGAACCAAACCATAACTGTTTGATTGGTTTGGTTTTTTGATTATTTTTGACTTTGGTTCAGTTCTAAGAATTTTATGATTCTAACAATCATTTTTTAGTTCGAGTGTATGAAAAGGATTTGACTATGATATCCGAAAGATATGATATCTGAAATTTTTTTGACCAATTAACTGGTATCATAGACGTGGAAGCCAATCAAGTGTTATTTATCAAAATTCATGGGTGGTTTTGATCGGTCAAAACTCTTTTGATACCATGTCTTTCCCGCATCATAGATTTTCCCATTGAAAAATGTTCAGAATTAGTTATGCTCTTTTGCTTAAAACTCATTATAGTAATTTATACTTTAGAGATAAAAAAGAGTAGTTTCGAAAAAAAATCATTTTTCGCCTAAAATTCATTCTTTAAATATTATTTGGAGCAAAATTTTAACCAAACATAGCCTACACGTCTGGGCCTTGATCTAGATTTTTTGTCCTCCAAACCTCAAAAGTTTTCTCTCAGGCTTGGAGTATTGCCATCAGATTGTGTTTTGCACATTTCTGACATGCAATGCTCTTTTCTTTGTTTTTTCACTTAATCTTTTCTGGTTCATGTGTTAGGGTTAGGTAAGATAGGGGATCTAATGGTGAAACCTAAAGACCCCTTAAATCACTATAAACAGTTGTTTCGATGGGTCTAGAAACTGGTTAATATCTTATAATACACATTGATACGTTGTGATATTTGAACCCTGCATGGATGGAAGCCATACATGGGACCATAGTTTTCAAGGCACCAAGGCGAGGCTAGGCAACAGGGGCACCTAGTTGCCTAGGCGTCATCTAGGAGATGGATTTTTTAAATAAAAACTACATATCCTAGGGTAGTTCCCTAGGTTCCATGACCATCTTTCTTTAATAAATATCCATAATTTTTATAAGAAAAGTATAAACTTCATGTTTAAGTCTAGAAAATCAATATATTTATGAGAAGAAAATGAAGAAAAGAAAATTAAAAAAATATAGGGGCTGAACCCTTATTGTTATAGGAAAAGAAGAAAGGTGGAAGAAGAAGAAAAAGAAATGTGTTGATTAGACAAAATTTTAAGTTCTTCCCTAACCTTATTTATTGGTTTAGATTTTGATGTCTTTGAGGATTAAATACAACAGTTAGCAATGTTTATGTTGATTAAACCCTAACAAATAAAAGATAATAAAAAAGAAATTAGTTTATAAACACAAAATGAGTATTTTGTTTAATAATGTCTATTTTATAATTATAATCTCAAAAGAATAGCAATATAAAAGTATTTTATTATATAATATACAAAACTGCTTGGCGATTAGGCGAGGCAAGCCTCCAAGGGCACCTTGTTGCCTAGGCATCGCCTTGACAACTATGCATGGGACTTCTTTTACTTTAAAACAACAAAAACTTTGAGTCGTCTTATCCAAAAAAAACAAAAAAAAAAAAAAACAAAATCTTCACATCTGTTTGGAAGAAGTAAAAATGCAAATATGTAGAGTGCAAAACCTTGTACTTTGTATGCATTTGCATTGTACATATTTGCATTTGTACTCTTTACAAACAGAGCCTAGAAAAGAGTACAAATACAAGCATGTAGAGTGCAAAATCTTTTATTTTGTATTATTTTGTATGTATTTGTACTCTTTGCAAATTGAGCTTAAGGCTGTGTTTGGTTGCAATGCTACAAAACTGTGACGGTGCAAATGATTTGAGTGTAAATTCTAACCTATTTTTGTTTCAAATTTTAGTTTATTTTGTTTGATTACAGTACAAATGAAGTAAATTAAGGCATGGAGCAGAATAAAGTAAAACCCAAAATAAAAATGAGAATTTGCATTTTTTTCATTTGCACTCCCATGCATTTGTACTAGTGCAAAACCAACCACATGCTTAGTTTGGAAAGAGTACAAATACAAATATGTACAATGCAAATACATACAAAATATAAGGTTTTACACTACATATTTGTATTTGTACACCTTCCAAACTGAACCTAAGGCTGTGTTTGGTTGAAAAACAAATAAATTTGCACCGATGCAAAACCATGGCAGTGGAAATGATTTGAGTGTAAATTCTGACCTATTTTTATTTCAGATTTAACTAATTTTGTTTGATACAGTACAAATAAAGTAAATTAAGAGATGAAGCAGAATAAAGTAAAATCCAAAACAAAATTAAACAAGAATTTTCATATTTTTTTCTATTTGCAATCCCATGCATTTATACTAGTGCAAATAAAATTGCACTGCAACCAAACACAGCCTAAGGAAAAAGAAATTATTCAAAACCTCATTTATTAACATCATCTAGTACTTCCCCCAAAGCTTTAGGTACCCCTTCGGAAGGTTTAATGAATGACATTCCTCTTTTCTATTAAGTTACCCTGTTCATAACATAGTGACCTAACTTGAGAAATAATTTCTTGACTATTGAATGACCATGTGCACTGTACGAGATATGAGGACTACAACCCGGGCTCTGTACGTGGTCTCTTGGGATTCTAAGATAATGGAAGTATGGCATGCATGGGCAAAGAGAGAAGGCCCTTGAGCTATTCTTAGAGATCGAGAAAGAAGAATCTGCATCCACCCATGCTGAGCATTGCAGTTGCATGGTTAATCTTCTTGATCGAGCTGGGCTACTGAAAGGCTACGAGGAACTCAAAGAAATACCAATGGAGATAGTGCCAGCCTTGTGAGGAGCTCTTCTAAAGTTCTATCGATATGTAACCTTGGTGAGCGACTCAGAGTCAGAGCACTAACACACACCAATACTTTAAACCTTGTGAACATAAAACATCCAAAACATGAATTAGAACTTCATAGATGACCAACCTTGATCATTAAGTGTTTCATTGATTGACAATGCAGAGTTGGTATGAGCTGCATGCATCTTGGTACACCATTGCTTTTAGTGACATTTTTTTTGCATTAAAATGTTTTTTATCCTTTAAGAGAAAAGATACTGGATGGAAGGATGCTCTATAAATTTTGAACCTGTCCAGAATAAACTGTTCTCATAAAAATTACAATCATTCTATTACCATCTTGTAGGGTAAACAAGAACTAGACTTCTCTCAGTCTCTTCAATACAAATAGAACTAAAGGAGAATGGTAAGCATTTTGTGTAGGGTTCACTAGCTGTCGGGCCCAATTGGTAAGTTTCTCATTTTCTTCTTTCTTTTCTTTCCTTCTTTTGGGCGTGGGTGGGGGGTGGGGGTTCAAACCTCATACCTGGGATTGAAACCTATTCTGGAAGAACAAGAGATACTTGGTAAGCAGAGCCCTGGAAGTACATGTAGGAGAAGATCCTGACTTAGAAAAGAGTGTAAGCAGGTTGCAATTACCAAAGACATTTACAGTATTTCTTTTTAATGGTCATGTCTGTACTCCCAAAAATCAATGCAGGAGGAGATGGAATACTAGACCCAATATATGCCCCCCCCCTCCCCCCCATACTGTAACCAAACAAGAAATTTGCAAGTTCAGTAACAAAAAGACTTTACCTTGCCAACAAATCAGTCAAGGTGTCAGCAAGGATGAGTACAGAATGGGTCTGGGCCAGCTGATCAGCATGGAAATGAGCACCATTATCCTCAGAAGCCCTCAAATCAAATAACTGCCACAAACTTCAAGTTGAAGTGATCATTTGATCCTAACAGGGCGATATTTGGGGAAATAGAGAAGGGCCACTTAAGTACCTCTAGCCTTCTAGGCTGCTCTTTTTGCTTTTGATTCTTGCCATCTGAGAAACCAGAAGGTCATGCACTCTGGCCTTTAGCTGCACAATGGAAAGATTGAAAAATGAATACATTTAGCTTCTAGAAATGAATAAGATTCAATAGTCAACTAGTTGTATGTAAATGCAGTAGACATGGCATACACGGGTAGTTGGGAAGTAGGAACCACCAGCGGATGGTTTCCCAACAAGATATTGCACACCAGAATTCATCTGATTGGAAAATTTGCTATTTTCTTTTGTTTTTATAGAAACAGGGTCTCACTTCTCAGGTGGTGGAAGAAATAGTTAGCTCCAACTTTTACCCTTGTAAATGCACTTAAGGCTCAGTTCGGAAGGAATACAAATACAAATATGTACAGTACAAATACATACAAAATAACACAAAATACAAGGTTTTGTGCTCTACATTTTTGTATTTGTACTCCTTCCAAATGGAGCCTAAGGCTCAGTTTGGAAAGAGTACAGATACAAATATGTACAGTGCAAATACATATAAAATAATATAAAATACAAGGTTTTGCACTCTACATATTTGTACTTGTACTCCTTCCAAACTGAACCCAAGTATCATAGGGTAGTTAGTTTGAATTTTGAAGTGTGCCATTTGTATGGGCTTTTGGTAAATCAAAGGTATAAAAATGTATTTTTCAAATATAAACACATTAGGAGATGTTGACCAAGAAGATGGAATATAAAGGTAAAAAGAAGGGTCAGGATAAGTAACCTCATTGAGCCCTGTTTCACTCTTTACTGATACATGAAGAGCTCCATCAGGTCCCAATCTCTTGTACCTTTCCACCTCTATATGATCAATATTACCGTCCTCTTTGACAAAAATGACAGGTGAATCTTGCAACAGATCGCACTTGGATACTATGTCAAGCCAAAGGCAATCATTGAACCTTTCCCGCATCTCTTTGTATGTGATAAACTGCACAATCATTTGAAAAATCTATATAAGCATCCGTCTAGTGGAATTTGATGAAGAATGAAAATGGTTCAAATCTGAGAGCAACCATTTTGTGCAGAGAAATGACAGAAGTTAGATCTGTGTCCAGTCTACTCCTCCCAAGACCCCAGATAGCTGGGAGCCTGGGACCCTATATGACTTTGTTAGTAATTTCCATTTTCAAAGATAAGCAAAGGCAATATGAAGTTGCTTAACCATTTAATATCCTGGATGCCCTACCACATTTAGCCACCAGTTGCTACTTAAAAATACAAAACAACCAAAATACTCCTTTTATATATAAATACAAAAATACATATAAATTTAGGCCCTGTTTGGATAGAGGGTCTCAGATAATCTCAATTTTGACTCTCTAACTCCTGCATCAATATGTATCCCAAGTTCCCAACTATCCAGGTTTATGTCTTAGTTACAACAAAATACATGGTAATTTAGGACAATAGATCATTTCATATTGAACATCATTTTCTGAATAAATCATTTGTCTTTCCAGCAGAATGAAGTGACAAACTTATTGCCCTCCCCTAAGAATGCAAYAAAGATGATGATTTTGAGCTGATTTATAATTCATATTGATATGATCTGAAGGTTACATCCATATCCAGCTTACCCCTCTCAAGTCTGAAGACCCCGGATAACCTGGAACAGCATTGGGCAAATGGCTTCTTATAATTTGACTTTAATTACTTAAGACTAGATGAATACTGAAAATGTTTTGCTTAGAACACAAGAATATAGATCCAACCATCAATGTCCGTAAAATGTGCATTAGATAGTTGTTTGACATAATATTTGTCAACAGATAATGCCTTCGTTTTTGCTATTTACTGAAATTAAGTTTCCATCTTTTTCACAACGATCACATTTTTTGTCCTTAGTTTTTATGTTATGACATCATAATTATGTTCACTGGAATTTGCAATGTTTTTCCATCTTTCTTTTTTTCTATAAAGTATATCTGCATTCCCAACCTAATAAAAGAATTTCCACTACTTTTTGTCAATATATTCCCAAAATATGAACAAATAGTGAAACACATCATACCTGATCAGAAGGCAAGGTTCCACATTCTCCAGAAAGGTCATGGACATATAAAATTGCAGTTGGTAAATGTGTGAGCACAGCAAGAGTTAACTTCTCCAAATTATTCCTGTCCTCTGTAGGATAAGGAAGCATGGAAAGTTTTGTAAATAGCCATACAGTTGTCTTTACTCTTTTTGTGCAAATTTGAGGGTTTCTCACCCTCTTTTATACTAATCAATACATGCACATTTATTGCCTCTTAAAAAAAAGGAAGCATAACAAGTTAGATGTTCTGCACAGAACATAATGATTGAAGTGGACATTCTGGGAAATCAAAGGCACAGGAACCTGTAGATTTAATACATAGATCATATATGTAGTCTGAACTAGATGGTATAAGACATTTTTAGTATGACAGTTTGATTATACCTACTCTAATAATGAAAATTTTATTAAAAGAAAATTAGAGATAAAAAAAGAAGATGAAGAGGTTTCAACTTAAAGGGGGAAAAAACATCAAATACAATTAAAAAACTACATAATAGCCAACTAAAGATCATCTTCAAACTTGATGTGAACTGAACAATAAACACTTCATCATCAAGAACAAATATTAGCAACAAATCTTCCACTATTTTTTTGCTTTTTTTCCGAATTATCCTACTGTTCCTCCCCCTCCATATACCCCAACAGGTAGCAAGAATCATACTCCAAATAATCATAGCTTTCTTACCAGCAGCATTGTTAGGCCAAGAGGAGAAAAACTCATAAAGAAATGCTGGCCTGAATTTTGGACTTGTAAATAATTAGAAGCAAAACTAAATAAAATTTGACACCTTATATTGAACGAATAAGTGAGCTACATACTCCTCAAATCTCTTGCACAAAAAGGAAAGGCTAGGCAGGTGATAACCTTTGGGTTTTAAGTTGTTGACTGTCAGAAGTCTCCTAAATATTGGGCACCAAGCAACCCGATCATCCTTCCTTTCAAAGTATGGCTAACTGAGATACCTTGGGTTTCAATCAATCCATACAATTTTGGGCATATTTCACTTAGCTTACCAATTCACACCATTCATCTTCCCAAAACCTTTATACCTATTTTATATAAAGCTTAACAAGAAAACGAAACAGAAAATTTAGTCAAGGGGTATCAATCACTATTTACATGCCCAAGGGCTTGCACTGTAATGGTATTTATAAAAAATCCACCAGGCCTATTATATGAATCTCCTAACATACATGTCTTCTTAGTGTTCATTGTTTTGAGACATTTTCTTCCACAAAATACACAGGAAGCCATGAATTAGTTGAATCATTAAAGGTCTTGATTAGGAGATTTCACAAGCCAATTGATATCCTTACTGGACAATTAACACCATTCAACCATGGGACCCTTTCAAACAGCTAAAAAATTTTACTGTGGCCAGAGAAAAAATGCCAGGATATTAGGTTACCAAATTAAATGGGATACATTTTATCATCATAGTTGGGACCATCAGATGGTAGGTCTCATCCCCTTGCATCCATGTTTAATGATAGTGCCTTTGCAAACTGTCCTTTCACTGTACTCAACATTTTGCTTCATCTATAGCAAGGTTTAATACAAACTGTTTTGAGCTATAATCAGATTGAATTTGGTTCAGACTCAACAACATCCAAACCCAATCCAACTAATGAAATCTTAAATCCAAATTCAAATCTGATAAGATCTGGGAATCTCGGACCAGATTCAAATCCTATTGGAGTTGGATCGGATTCAGATTTAATCTGGTTCTGCTTCATATTTTTAAAAATAAAGAAATAAATTTAAAAATAAAAATAATAATTATTTTTAACTTATATATAATAAAATAATATAAATATGAAATATTGAATTTATATATTAAACCAATATACATATATATTATAAATTAATCAGACTTGTATTTTAATCAGATTGGATGGGCTTAAATCTGCACCTGATCTGATTATGTAGACAGATAATCCGAATCCAGGATAATCAGACTGGATGTCAGATTGGGTATTATACTTTCGGAGCCCATTGACAGCCCTAAAACTGTTGAACCTAGAAGGCTGGAAATGCTTTTGAACTTCTAGACATTGAGAAAGCCAACTTCCCACAAAAAATGAACTCTTATAATTTAATAAAAATCACATAAAATACATATGGCATACCATCATTTCTCTTCAAAAGACCAGGAGTGTCTGTAACCTGCAGTCAAGTTACCAAGATTTAATATAATTTTTATAGAAAGAAAGAAAGAATTGCATCGTGTAATAAACAAGAACTTTTAACCTGGAAATGCTGGTAGTTTATAGCGATATGGCCCATCAAAATTCCTCTGGTTGTGAAAGGATAGTTGCAAACCTGAGCAAATAAGATCAAACTTTATGTGTTGAGAAATATGCAACAATAAAGATTTCATGTATTAATTACCTCAATCTATGAAAAAAAATAAAGATCATTGTCCAATGTTGGTCTCGGCTATCTGGGGTCTTGGGAGGGTTGGACTGGATATGGATATGGACCTAACCTTGTGGCATTTTCTTGCACAAAGTGACCAATGTCAGATTCAAACCGACATCCTCACACTTGTCAGCCCGAGATATTTTTTTAAGATAAATAAAAAATAAACTTTATAGATGAAGGGAAAAGAGAATACAACAGGGTGATAAGGAATCACCCAGCAAAAACAGACCCAAATATGACAGACCCACCCTAACAAAACTGACCTTTAAACAGAAAAGCAGCCCTACAAACAACACAAAACACTTTAAAAACAAAACCAGACAACTACAAAAAAATATATATATATCGCAGAGAGTCTTTCCACCAATCACTAGAAGAAACAAAAGCAACCAAAAAACTGCAGATCCCACATCATCCAACCCTTGCCATAAAACACAAAAAAAACACCCTGAGCCCACCCAACCCTCTGATGAAAAACTTAAGCCCAAGCTTTATCATCCAACCCGCATCACTCTTGTCAGCCCGAGATATTACCATTATATATTAACTACTTCCATCTAAAACCAAATTAATAACTTCTTTTTCTTTTTTCTCTTTTTTCCTTTCATCTTTTATTGAGCTCAAAACACAAATTCCAGAGGATAGTTGTCAGGATAATTTTCATAAAGTTGATACCTTATATACTGTTTGCACTACTTAATTTCTACAATTTGACCGAGGTATCATTGTTTGCCCTTGGAACATGGCTTGTAGTCTGATCTAATATAAGTTGAACCATTTAATTGTGTATCTTTTTCAAGGAAAAGGACATTTCTCTTCTCCTCTTTTGGATGCTAGGAGTTTCTCCTGTGGCCAAAGCTTCTTCTCTCATGTTTAGGATGCAAACCTTCTTATAGATTTGGCCCTATTAGTGGTGGGAATTGCTCTTTACCCTACTTTTTCCTTATCAATGAGCACAAAAAGAGATGCAATGGACATTTTTAGAGTGATCTGAACCACTTGATCCATGTTTAGTGGATAACCTACCTTTACAAAGGTCATTTTCACCTTTTTTTTTCCATTTTGACCTTTCCAGCAGAAAATTAAACCACTTACCTTGCTGGCGTATGGCTGTAGTTCTGCCATATGGAAATGGCAAAGCATGTAGCTGACTGCCGTACATGTGGCATTTTATCTATTTATTTATTTATTTTCCAGGAGAGGGGTCGGGGATAATGGTCCTGACTAGAGTATACAGTAGGCCAACTACAGGAAGTTAGGAACAATCATTTTCAATTTAAGGCCAAATGCGGGACATAATTGGTCAATAGTAAGGGTTCCACCACATGGACCTATTATGGCCATGAGCTCTGGAACTTCAGGGGCAAACATGTGGCACTGTGAGGCCCAACAGTCTTGATTTGGCCCATCATAGTTTTTCCATCTGGCATAGTGGCCAATGGAACCATCATGTGAGACCAAAGTTTTAATTAGTTGATGCATTCATATCATGTGGATAATGTGCAATTTTCTGCACACAAAAATCAAGATATTAGTTCAATAAAATGAATTTGAAAGAGTATTTTTAATTGTCAAGGAAACGTTCAACCTAAAAAGTTAAGCTGTTAGGTGAGGTCCCTGAATAGGTTTTTATTCTCTAATATGCCCCCATCACGCAAAAGTCCAATGGGCTTGAAGCATGGACAAGCTTAGGCCCACCCATAACTTGTGCTGAAATTTAATTAATTATAATGGGGGCAGTGAGGATCGAACACTAAACCACTTGGTTAAACAGGCTTTGATACCATGTCAAGGAATCATTCAACCTAAAAGCTTAAGCTGTTAGGTGAAGTCCCTGAATAGGTTTTTATTCTCTAACATTAATATTAGTTCCTTTTTTTTCTTTTGCTAACCATGTCTTTCTCAGGATAATGTATAATTTTTTTCCACACAAATACTTAAAAATTTGCTAGTTATAATGCAGTCTAAGTTTTATCTACCCCAAAGCACATACATAGCTTTTGAAGTAACAAAATGGACCATAATTTTTTAGAACTGTAGTCACCTCTGGTTTCCCTGTTGAAAGAATACGGACTAGGGATGACTTTCCCACATTAGGAGCTCCAACTAGACACAATGTCGGTGTTTCCAGGTCAACTACTGGCATTGCACGCAATGTCTGCAACCATACCAAATCAGTCCTTCAGAGAGGGGGAGGGGAGGAACTTGAATCTAACAAATAAAATGCATCTGAAAATAAGATTTTCTTAAGAAAATAGGAGTTAGAAATGAAAACAGGATCATGACATGTTTGTCATTTGTCAGAGCATTGCCTAGGCACTGAGATACTCTGAGATGCTAGGAGAGTGGCACCCAAACAAATAGAAAACAGGTGCTCAGAATAATAACTTCGGCAGTTGCCTAGATGCCAAAGTCAATTAGGTGACCTTGACATGTATCCTTGTCGAAGAGACAGGTGCTCACAACATAAGAGACATATAAACATCACATATAGAAATAGAAGGAATCAGAGTGCATGACATCTTTTGTTTTCCCTTCTTCTCAAAACATCACATATAGAAATAGAAGGAAACAGTACCTTGGCAATGTTTAACAAATCATCCACAGCTTTCCCTTCAAGTTTAAAAACCTCTTCCAGTTTCTTCATACCCTTCAGAGTAAAAGGAGCAAAGTGCTTTAGGAAAGAAAATACTTTACATGGATAGATAAAAGCATGGGTAGTCTACATGCAAACAAATACCAACCTCACTGAGTCTCTCCTCTGCTTCACGCTTTGATAAGGACTGGCAACATTTAATAGGCAACTTGAGTAAAAACTTTTCTTTTTGAATACTATGAGTGATGAAGTAACATCATATACACTTTTCTTCTATTATTATTTCTAATAGAACAGCAAAAGATGGAAACTTACGGCCAAATTGCCAAATTGACATTAAGACCCCCTCAATAGTGGGGAAAAAACATTCAATCATGTAGCAACATTCAAAAGTTGATGGTTCTTTTGATATTTAATCAATATACAAGAAGAAGCATAAATGAATATCCCAAGTGATAAAGCAACTTCTCATAAATATAATTTTGTTTTCCAATACATTTCTATTATTTAGTCCCCAAAAGGTCCCCAAGAGCCTTTTAATAAAATACGAACCCTCATTCAATTTAGAAGGAATGGAGCTCATTATCAAAAATAAATGAAAGAGATCTAATAGTAACACTATGGAAAACAACTCTTGTATGCTTAAATCCTTAATGAGAGATAAAAGCTCAGGACATCCAAGAAGGCACTTTTCTGTTGCACTAAAGAAAACACAAAAATCTTTTCATTATGATGACCAAGATCTCCTTCTCTCTCTATTCACTGCTAGCCCATCTTAAAACTGTGGCGATGTGTGCATACAGCATACATACACATCTATAGATATGTATAAAATAAGCCTGTTTTCACTACTATCAATTGCCTTTTAATATTGAACAGTGTTTTTGTAGTGATATATACTATTACTTAAATACCTATCTTTCACATACATACAAATGTAACCAACATATTTTATGCATGCATGTTGGTACAGGAACTTTGGGCAAGCCCACAAGCTGGTGGCCTGACCCAAGTTGCAGTCCTATTTGAAACTGCGGCCCAACAAAATTATCATCCTCTTTATTTGACTTATGACTTTATAAATTGCACAGATTTTCACCTCAAAAAATACTGTAGCTGCGTTTTTTTCATAGGCACTAATTGAAGGGATGAGAGATCCATCGTATGGACGCCCAAAGATTGCGGAATAAAGGGGCGAATTTCAAAAATTTTCTCT